>JAJDFG010000340.1:210000-253349 GCA_021039105.1 Scomber colias
CTGTAATCAGTTTATCAGCCTGACTGTAATCAGTTTACCAGCCTGACTGTAATCAGTTTATCAGCCTGACTGTAATCAGTTTATCAGCCTGACTGTAATCAGTTTACCAGCCTGACTGTAATCAGTTTATCAGCCTGACTGTAATCAGTTTATCAGCCTGACTGTAATCAGATTATCAACCTGACTGTAATCAGATTATCAGTCTGACTGTAATCAGATTATCAGTCTGACTGTAATCAGTTTATCAGTCTGACTGTAATCAGTTTATCAGTCTGACTGTAATCAGATTATCAGCTTGACTGTAATCAGATTATCAGCCTGACTGTAATCAGATTATCAGCCTGACTGTAATCAGATTATCAGCCTGACTGTAATCAGATTATCAGTCTGACTGTAATCAGTTTATCAGCCTGACTGTAATCAGATTATCAGCCTGACTGTAATCAGATTATCAGTCTGACTGTAATCAGATTATCAATCTGACTGTAATCAGTTTATCAGTCTGACTGTAATCAGTTTATCAGTCTGACTGTAATCAGTTTATCAGTCTGACTGTAATCAGATTATCAGCTTGACTGTAATCAGATTATCAGCCTGACTGTAATCAGATTATCAGCCTGACTGTAATCAGATTATCAGCCTGACTGTAATCAGATTATCAGTCTGACTGTAATCAGATTATCAGTCTGACTGTAATCAGATTATCAGCCTGACTGTAATCAGATTATCAGTCTGACTGTAATCAGTTTACCTTGCATTCAGATTTGGGTTTTCGGAGCTCCGGAGCGTAGAGTCTGACAGAAGATTCACTGAGTGCTGAAGCAGAAAAATATCTAGTCATTCACTCATTCATTCATTTATTCACTCACTCATTCATTTATTCACTCATTCATTCATTTATTCACTCATTCATTCTCTTTATATTCACTCATTCATTCATTTATTCACTCATTCATTCTCTTTATATTCACTCATTCATTCTCAGCATATTCACTCATTCATTCTCTGTATATTCACTCATTCATTCTCTGTATATTCACTCATTCATTCTCTTTATATTCACTCATTCATTCATTTATTCACTCATTCATTCTCTTTATATTCACTCATTCATTCTCAGCATATTCATTCATTCATTCTCTTTATATTCACTCATTCATTCTCTTTATATTCACTCATTCATTCTCAGTATATTCACTCATTCATTCATTTATTCACTCATTCCTTCTCTCTATATTCACTCATTCATTCTCTGTATATTCACTCATTCATTCTCTTTATATTCACTCATTCATTCTCTTTATATTCACTCATTCATTCATTTATTCACTCATTCATTCTCAGCATATTCACTCATTCATTCTCTTTATATTCACTCATTCATTCTCAGTATATTCACTCATTCATTCTCTGTACATTCACTCATTCATTCTCTCTATATTCACTCATTCATTCTCTTTATATTCACTCATTCATTCATTTATTCACTCATTCATTCTCTTTATATTCACTCATTCATTCTCTGTACATTCACTCATTCATTCTCTCTATATTCACTCATTCATTCTCTTTATATTCACTCATTCATTCTCAGACTCACACTCGGTGAACGTCTGGAAGTTTCTTGTTTTTCCTGCAGAGAAAAAAAAATCAATATTCAGTTTATAAACTGATCAGATGATGATGTCACTGTTACCTGTTCTCCACCTGTTCCCTGTTCTCCACCTGTTCCCTGTTCTCCACCTGTTCTCCACCTGCTCCCTGTTCTCCACCTGTTACCTGTTCTCCACCTGTTCCCTGTGCTCCACCTGTTCCCTGTTCTCCACCTGTTCCCTGTGCTCCACCTGTTACCTGTTCTCCACCTGTTCCCTGTGCTCCACCTGTTACCTGTGCTCCACCTGTTGCCTGTTCTCCACCTGTTACCTGTTCTCCACCTGTTCCCTGTGCTCCACCTGTTCCCTGTGCTCCACCTGTTCCCTGTGCTCCACCTGTTACCTGTTCTCCACCTGTTCCCTGTGCTCCACCTGTTCCCTGTTCTCCACCTGTTCCCTGTGCTCCACCTGTTCTCCACCTGTTCCCTGTTCTCCACCTGTTACCGGTTCTCCATCTACTACCTGTTCTCCACCTGTTCCCTGTTCTCCATCTGTTACCTGTTGCCCACCTGTTCTCGGTTCTCCACCTGTTCCCTGTTGTCCACCTGTTCCCTGTTCTCCACCTGTTCCCTGTTGTCCACCTGTTCCCTGTTCTCCACCTGTTACCGGTTCTCCATCTGTTACCGGTTCTCCACCTGTTCCCTGTTCTCCACCTGTTCTCGGTTCTCCACCTGTTCCCGGTTCTCCACCTGTTAGCGGTTCTCCATCTACTACCTGTTCTCCACCTGTTCCCGGTTCTCCACCTGTTCCCTGTTGTCCACCTGTTCCCTGTGCTCCACCTGTTACCGGTTCTCCACCTGTTCCCTGTTGTCCACCTGCTACCTGTTCTCCACCTGATCCCTGTTCTCCACCTGCTACCTGTTCTCCACCTGTTCCCTGTTCTCCATCTGCTACCTGTTCTCCACATGTTCTCCACCTGCTAGCGGTTCTCCACCTGCTACCTGTTCTCCACCTGATCCCTGTTCTCCACCTGCTACCTGTTCTCCACCTGTTCCCTGTTCTCCACCTGCTACCTGTTCTCCACATGTTCTCCACCTGCTACCTGTTCTCCACCTGTTCTCTGTTCTCCACCTGCTACCTGTTCTCCACATGTTCTCCACCTGCTACCTGTTCTCCACCTGTTCCCTGTTCTCCATCTGCTACCTGTTCTCCACCTGCTGTGGTTCTCCACCTGTTCCCTGTTCTCCACCTGCTACCTGTTCTCCACCTGTTCCCTGTTCTTCACCTGCTGTGGTTCTCCACCTGTTCCCTGTTCTCCACCTGTTCCCTGTTCTCCACCTGCTGTGGTTCTCCACCTGCTGTGGTTCTCCACCTGTTCCCTGTTCTCCACCTGCTGTGGTTCTCCACCTGTTCCCTGTTCTCCACCTGTTCCCTGTTCTCCACCTGCTGTGGTTCTCCACCTGTTCCCTGTTCTCCACCTGCTACCTGTTCTCCACCTGTTCCCTGTTCTCCACCTGCTACCTGTTCTCCACCTGCTATGGTTCTCCACCCGTCTCACCTTTGAACAGCGCGCTGAGGGAGTAGGTGGAGGAACTCTTGGGGGGGGTATCCGTGTTGCTTTTGGAGAAGGCGGGCTCTCTGTCTCTGTCTGTCCTCTGATTGGACGCTGCCGTCTCTTTGACGGACCAGGAAATACCTGCAGACACACAGCCAATCAGAGACTATCCAGCCGGCTGCAGCCAATCACAGAGCAGCTCTCATTAATATAAATGTGCTCTTACTTCCTATTGGCTCTCCGCTCCAGCTGACCTTCTCCACCTCGTCTTCATCATCATCTTCCTCCACCAGCGGGCGGAGCCTGTTCACGGCCTGCTTCGACTCCTTCAGCTGATGGAGACCAAAGATACCTATAGGGTTAGGGTCCGAACCCCTATACCTATAGGGTTAGGGTCCGAACCCCTATATCTATAGGGTTAGGGTCCGAACCCCTATACCTATAGGGTTAGGGTCCGAACCCCTATACCTATAGGGTTAGGGTCCGAACCCCTATACCTATAGGGTTAGGGTCCGAACCCCTATATCTATAGGGTTAGGGTCCGAACCCCTATATCTATAGGTGTGTATCTATAGGTGTGTGTCTATAGGTGTGTGTCTATAGGTGTGTGTCTATAGGTGTGTGTCTATAAGTGTGTATCTATAGGTGTGTGTCTATAGGTGTGTATCTATAGGTGTGTGTCTATAGGTGTGTATCTATAGGTGTGTGTCTATAAGTGTGTATCTATAAGTGTGTATCTATAAGTGTGTGTCTATAGGTGTGTGTCTATAGGTGTGTGTCTATAGGTGTGTATCTATAGGTGTGTGTCTATAAGTGTGTATCTATAAGTGTGTATCTATAAGTGTGTGTCTATAGGTGTGTATCTATAGGTGTGTATCTATAGGTGTGTGTCTATAGGTGTGTATCTATAGGTGTGTGTCTATAGGTGTGTATCTATAGGTGTATATCTATAGGTGTGTATCTATAGGTGTGTGTCTATAGGTGTGCGTCTATAGGTGTGCGTCTATAGGTGTGCATCTATAGGTGTGTATCTATAGGTGTGTATCTATAGGTGTGTGTCTATAGGTGTGTATCTATATGTGTGTGTCTATAGGTGTGTGTCTATAGGTGTGTATCTATAGGTGTGTATCTATAGGTGTGTGTCTATAGGTGTGTATCTATAGGTATCTATAAGTGTGTATCTATAGGTGTGTATCTATAAGTGTGTATCTATAGGTGTGTGTCTATAGGTGTGTATCTATAGGTATCTATAAGTGTGTATCTATAGGTGTGTAACTATAGGTGTGTAACTATAAGTGTGTATCTATAGGTGTGTGTCTATAGGTGTGTGTCTAAAAGTGTGTATCTATAAGTGTGTATCTATAAGTGTGTATCTATAGGTGTGTATCTATAGGTGTGTATCTATAAGTGTGTATCTATAGGTGTGTATCTATAAGTGTGTATCTATAGGTGTGTATCTATAAGTGTGTATCTATAGGTGTGTATCTATAGGTGTGTATCTATATGTGTGTGTCTATAGGTGTGTGTCTATAGGTGTGTATCTATAAGTGTGTATCTATAGGTGTGTATCTATAGGTGTGTGTCTATAGGTGTGTATCTATAGGTGTGTGTCTATAAGTGTGTATCTATAAGTGTGTATCTATAAGTGTGTATCTATAGGTGTGTATCTATAAGTGTGTATCTATAGGTGTGTATCTATAAGTGTGTATCTATAGGTGTGTATCTATAGGTGTGTATCTATATGTGTGTGTCTATAGGTGTGTGTCTATAGGTGTGTATCTATAAGTGTGTATCTATAGGTGTGTATCTATAGGTGTGTATCTATAAGTGTGTATCTATAGGTGTGTATCTATAGGTGTGTGTCTATAGGTGTGTATCTATAGGTGTGTATCTATAGGTATCTATAAGTGTGTATCTATAGGTGTGTATCTATAAGTGTGTATCTATAGGTGTGTGTCTATAGGTGTGTATCTATAGGTATCTATAAGTGTGTATCTATAGGTGTGTGTCTATAGGTGTGTATCTATAAGTGTGTATCTATAGGTGTGTGTCTATAGGTGTGTATCTATAGGTATCTATAAGTGTGTATCTATAGGTGTGTGTCTATAGGTGTGTGTCTATAGGTGTGTATCTATAAGTGTGTATCTATAGGTGTGTATCTATAAGTGTGTATCTATAGGTGTGTATCTATAGGTGTGTATCTATATGTGTGTGTCTATAGGTGTGTGTCTATAGGTGTGTATCTATAAGTGTGTATCTATAGGTGTGTATCTATAGGTGTGTATCTATAAGTGTGTATCTATAGGTGTGTATCTATAGGTGTGTGTCTATAGGTGTGTATCTATAGGTGTGTATCTATAGGTATCTATAAGTGTGTATCTATAGGTGTGTATCTATAAGTGTGTATCTATAGGTGTGTGTCTATAGGTGTGTATCTATAGGTATCTATAAGTGTGTATCTATAGGTGTGTGTCTATAGGTGTGTATCTATAGGTATCTATAGGTGTGTGTCTATAGGTGTGTATCTATAGGTGTGTATCTATAGGTGTGTATCTATAGGTGTGTATCTATAAGTGTGTATCTATAGGTGTGTATCTATAGGTGTGTATCTATAAGTGTGTATCTACCTGGTCATCTTCGTCGTCGAAGGTAAAAGCTCTAAACTTGGAGCTGTTCCAGTAGTCTTCCTCATCAGCCTTCATCATCTGGAACACACGACTTTATTAAACCAGTATATATTAAACCAGTATATAGATTATATTAAACCAGTATATAGATTATATTAAACCAGTACATAGATTATATTAAACCAGTATATAGATTATATTAAACCAGTATATAGATTATATTAAACCAGTACATAGATTATATTAAACCAGTATATAGATTATATTAAACCAGTATATATTAAACCAGTATATAGATTATATTAAACCAGTATATAGATTATATTAAACCAGTATATAGATTATATTAAACCAGTACATAGATTATATTAAACCAGTATATATTAAACCAGTATATATTAAACCAGTATATAGATTATATTAAACCAGTATATAGATTATATTAAACCAGTATATAGATTATATTAAACCAGTATATAGATTATATTAAACCAGTATATATTAAACCAGTATATAGATTATATTAAACCAGTATATAGATTATATTAAACCAGTATATATTAAACCAGTATATAGATTATATTAAACCAGTATATAGATTATATTAAACCAGTATATATTAAACCAGTATACAGATTATATTAAACCAGTATACAGATTATATTAAACCAGTATATAGATTATATTAAACCAGTATATAGATTATATTAAACCAGTATATAGATTATATTAAACCAGTATATATTAAACCAGTATATAGATTATATTAAACCAGTATATAGATTATATTAAACCAGTATATAGATTATATTAAACCAGTATATATTAAACCAGTATATAGATTATATTAAACCAGTATATAGATTATATTAAACCAGTATATATTAAACCAGTATACAGATTATATTAAACCAGTATATAGATTATATTAAACCAGTATATAGATTATATTAAACCAGTATATAGATTATATTAAACCAGTATATATTAAACCAGTATATAGATTATATTAAACCAGTATATAGATTATATTAAACCAGTATATAGATTATATTAAACCAGTATCTAGATTATATTAAACCAGTATATAGATTATATTAAACCAATATATAAAACCAGTATATAGATTATATTAAACCAGTATATAGATTATATTAAACCAGTATATATTAAACCAGTATATAGATTATATTAAACCAGTATATAGATTATATTAAACCAATATATAAAACCAGTATATAGATTATATTAAACCAGTATATATTAAACCAGTATATAGATTATATTAAACCAGTATATAGATTATATTAAACCAGTATATATTAAACCAGTATATAGATTATATTAAACCAGTATATAGATTATATTAAACCAGTATATAGATTATATTAAACCAGTATATAGATTATATTAAACCAGTATATATTAAACCAGTATATAGATTATATTAAACCAATATATAAAACCAGTATATAGATTATATTAAACCAGTATATATTAAACCAGTATATAGATTATATTAAACCAGTATATATTAAACCAGTATATAGATTATATTAAACCAGTATATAGATTATATTAAACCAGTATATATTAAACCAGTATATAGATTATATTAAACCAGTATATATTAAACCAGTAGCTGGTGCTGAATGAGCTCAGAGCAGAAGCTGTCAGATTATAGACTTTATTCTTATTATAGCCTTCGGGTGGGGGGGGCGGATCCTGACTGTTGTTTGTGCCTATGGTCCAAACAGCAGCTCAGAGTATCCACCCTTCTTGGACTCCTTGGAGGGGGGGCTGGAGAGTCTCCCTCTGGGGATTCCCTCGTTCTGCTGGGGGACTTCAACGCTCACGTTGGCAGCGACAGTGAGACCTGGAGGGTGTGATTGGGAGGAACGCCCCCCCCCCGATCTGAACCCGAGTGGTGTTCTGTTATTGGACTTCTGTGCTCGTCACAGGTTGTCCATAACGAACACCATGTTCAAGCATAAGGGGGGGGGGGGGGGGGGGGGGGGTGTCCATATGTGCACCTGGCACCAGGACACCCTAGGCCACAGTTCCATGATTGACTTTGTAGTCGTGTCGTCGGACTTGCGGCCGCATGTCTTGGACACTCGGGTGAAGAGAGGGGCGGAGCTGTCAACTGATCACCACCTGGTGGTGAGTTGGCTCCGATGGTGGGGGGGGGGGGGATGCCGGTCAGACCTGGCAGACCCAAACGCATTGTGAGGGTCTGCTGGGAACGTCTGGTAGAGTCTCCTGTCAGAGAGAGTTTCAACTCCCACCTCCGGGAGAGCTTGGACCACGTACCGGGGGAGGCGGGGGACATTGAGTCCGAGTGGGCCATGTTCCGTACCTCCATTGTTAAGGCAGCCGTCCGGAGCTGTGGCCGCAAGGTGGTCGGTGCCTGTCGGTGCCGTCAAGCTGAAGAAGGAGTCCTATAGGGCCTTTTTGGCCTGTAGGACTCCGGAGGCAGCAGACAGGTACCGGCAGGCCAAGCGGAGCGAGATTCTGGACCACCATCTGGCGTCTCAGGAGGGGGAAGCAGTGCGCCGTCAACACTGTGTACGGTGGGGACGGTGCACTGCTGACCTCGACTCGGGACGTTGTGGATCGGTGGAAGGAATACTTCGAAGACCTCCTCAATCCCACCGACACGCCTTCCAGTAAGGAAGCAGGGCCTGGGGACTCTGGGGCGGAGGTCGCTGAGGTGGTTAAAAAGCTCCTCGGTGGGAGGGCCCCGGGGGTGGATGAGATCCGCCCTGAGTTCCTCAAGGCCCTGGATGTTGTGGGGCTGTCATGGTTGACACGACTCTGCAGCATCGCGTGGACATCGGGGGCAGTGCCTCTGGATTGGCAGACTGGCGTGGTGGTCCCTCTTTTTAAGAAGGGGGACCGGAGGGTGTGTTCCAACTACAGGGGGATCACACTCCTCAGCCTCCCTGGTAAGGTCTATTCGGGGGTGCTGGAGAGGAGGGTCCGTCGGATAGTCGAACCTCGGATTCAGGAGGAGCAGTGTGGTTTTCGTCCAGGCCGTGGAACTGTGGACCAGCTCTACACCCTCTGCAGGATCCTTGAGGGTGCATGGGGCCCAACCAGTCCACATGTGTTTTGTGGACTTGGAGAAGGCATTCGACCGTGTCCCTCGGGGAGTCCTGTGGGGGGTTCTCCGGGAGTACGGGGTACCGGACCCCCGATAAGGGCCGTCCGTTCCCTGTATGACCGGTGTCAGAGCTTGGTCCACATTGCCGGTAATAAGTCGGACTTGTTTCCAGTGAGGGTTGGACTCCGCCAGGGCTGCCCTTTGTCACCGATCCTGTTCATAATCTTTATGGACAGGATTTCTAGGCGCAGCCAGGGTGTGGAGGGGGTCCGGTTTGGTGACCTCAGGATTGGGTCACTGCTTTTTGCAGATGATGTGGTCCTGTTGGCTTCATCAGACCGTGACCTCCAACTCTCACTGGATCGGTTCGCAGCCGAGTGTGAAGCGGCCGGGATGAGAATCAGCACCTCCAAATCCGAGTCCATGGTCCTAAGCCGGAAAAGGGTGGAGGGCACTCTCCGGGTCGGGGATGAGATCCTGCCCCAAGTGGAGGAGTTCAAGTCCCTCGGGGTCTTGTTCACAGTGAGGGAAGGATGGAGCGTGAGATCGACAGGCGGATCGGTGCGGCGTCTGCAGTAATGCGGACTCTGCACAGATCCGTCGTGGTGAAGAGAGAGCTGAGCCAAAAGGCAAAGCTCTGGATTTACCAGTCGGTCTTGGTTCCTACCCTCACCTCTGGTCATGAGCTTTGGGTTCCTACCCTCACCTCTGGTCATGAGCTTTGGGTTCCTACCCTCACCTCTGGTCATGAGCTTTGGGTTCCTACCCTCACCTCTGGTCATGAGCTTTGGGTCGTGACCACGACGACTTTATTATTATTATTAACCTAACAGTCATCATGTACAGTCAGGACTATAGTTAGTAGATTTTAACACACATGATGTTCACTCAATCAGCAGACTATGACACACACACACACACACACACTCACTCACTCACTCACACTCACTCACACTCACTCACTCACACACACACACACACCCACACACTCACTCACTCACTCACTCACACTCACTCACACTCACTCACTCACACAGACACACACACTCACTCACTCACTCACTCACACAGACACACACACTCACTCACTCACTCACTCACTCACACAGACACATACATACACACACACACACACACACACACACACCCACACACTCACTCACTCACTCACTCACACTCACACACACACACACACACACACACACACACACATAGTTAATCATCAGAGAAGATGAATAATAATAATTCCCATTACACATGCTAACAGGCTAACAGATACTTCTGCTTTTAAAGCGCGCGGACTTGTCACACCCGGACAAACAGCGGGAGCAGTGACGTCAGTGTGCCGGTATGTCACGCGCTACCGGAGCAAACGGACATGAGTAGAACCGGAGAGTTTAACGGTGAAACGGATCAGAACCGATCAGCTGTTTACCTTCAGCTGCTGCTCCTCTTCCTCCCTGCCGGAAGCTGTGGCGGCGCGGTGGCTGCTGGGAGTTGTAGTGAAACAAACTGTAGCGTTTTGTGTCTAGGATGGCGAAGGCATGGTCAGAGTCTGCACAGTCCTTCGCCATCCTACGAAAATAATTATTGCGGCTTCCGCTCAGATAGCTTTAATAATAATAAGCAGAGCGTTGCATCATGGGAGCTCCCAGCTCATAGAACCATATGAACCTACTAGAACACTGTGCTCCCAGCTCATAGAACCTTATGAACCTACTAGAACACTGTGCTCCCAGCTCATAGAACCATATGAACCTACTAGAACACTGTGCTCCCAGCTCATAGAACCTTATGAACCTACTAGAACACTGCGCTCCCAGCTCATAGAACCTTATGAACCTACTAGAACACTGCGCTCCCAGCTCATAGAACCTTATGAACCTACTAGAACACTGCGCTCCCAGCTCATAGAACCTTATGAACCTACTAGAACACTGTGCTCCCAGCTCATAGAACCTTATGAACCTACTAGAACACTGCGCTCCCAGCTCATAGAACCTCATGAACCTACTAGAACACTGCGCTCCCAGCTCATAGAACCTCATGAACCTACTAGAACACTGCGCTCCCAGCTCATAGAACCTTATGAACCTACTAGAACACTGCGCTCCCAGCTCATAGAACCTCATGAACCTACTAGAACACTGCGCTCCCAGCTCATAGAACCTCATGAACCTACTAGAACACTGCGCTCCCAGCTCATAGAACCTCATGAACCTACTAGAACACTGCGCTCCCAGCTCATAGAACCTCATGAACCTACTAGAACACTGCGCTCCCAGCTCATAGAACCTCATGAACCTACTAGAACACTGCGCTCCCAGCTCATAGAACCTTATGAACTTACTAGAACACTGCGCTCCCAGCTCATAGAACCTCATGAACCTACTAGAACACTGCGCTCCCAGCTCATAGAACCTCATGAACCTACTAGAACACTGCGCTCCCAGCTCATAGAACCTTATGAACCTACTAGAACACTGTGCTCCCAGCTCATAGAACCTTATGAACCTACTAGAACACTGCGCTCCCAGCTCATAGAACCTCATGAACCTACTAGAACACTGCGCTCCCAGCTCATAGAACCTCATGAACCTACTAGAACACTTCCAGCTCATAGAACCTTATGAACCTACTAGAACACTGCGCTCCCAGCTCATAGAACCTTATGAACCTACTAGAACACTGCGCTCCCAGCTCATAGAACCTTATGAACCTACTAGAACACTGTGCTCCCAGCTCATAGAACCTTATGAACCTACTAGAACACTGCGCTCCCAGCTCATAGAACCTTATGAACCTACTAGAACACTGCGCTCCCAGCTCATAGAACCTTATGAACCTACTAGAACACTGTGCTCCCAGCTCATAGAACCTTATGAACCTACTAGAACACTGCGCTCCCAGCTCATAGAACCTTATGAACCTACTAGAACACTGCGCTCCCAGCTCATAGAACCTTATGAACCTACTAGAACACTGTGCTCCCAGCTCATAGAACCTCATGAACCTACTAGAACACTGCGCTCCCAGCATGCAGGCCTACTTGTGGTTCCTAGTATCTCTAACGGTGCTTTTCCGCTATACAGTTTTAGCACTGCTCTGCTCGACTCGGTACGGTTCCAGAAACAACCTTTTCCATTACTTTAGTACCTCCTCAACGTGAGCGGGGTCTGTAACACTGTTGCCAGTATTTAAAAATGCCGGCTTTGATTCTTGTATCAGACGGCTCATGACTCGCTGACCAATCAGAGGCCGGCAGTCTGTTGATGTCACATTTAGTATCGGCTCGGCTCGCTTGGAACCTCGGCAGAGCAGGTACTAAAAAAGTACCAGGTACCAGGTACTATCCCTGATGGAGGAGCAGGTACCAGGTACTATCCCTGATGGAGCAGCAGGTACTATCCCTGATGGAGGAGCAGGTACTATCCCTGATGGAGGAGCAGGTACTATCCCTGATGGAGCAGCAGGTACCAGGTACTATCCCTGATGGAGCAGCAGGTACCAGGTACTATCCCTGATGGAGCAGCAGGTACCAGGTACTATCCCTGATGGAGCAGCAGGTACCAGGTACTATCCCTGATGGAGCAGCAGGTACCAGGTACTATCCCTGATGGAGGAGCAGCAGGTACCAGGTACTATCCCTGATGGAGCAGCAGCAGGTACCAGGTACTATCCCTGATGGAGGAGCAGGTACCAGGTACTATCCCTGATGGAGCAGCAGGTACCAGGTACTATCCCTGATGGAGGAGCAGGTACCAGGTACTATCCCTGATGGAGCAGCAGGTACTATCCCTGATGGAGCAGCAGGTACCAGGTACTATCCCTGATGGAGGAGCAGGTACCAGGTACTATCCCTGATGGAGGAGCAGGTACCAGGTACTATCCCTGATGGAGGAGCAGGTACTATCCCTGATGGATCAGCAGGTACCAGGTACTATCCCTGATGGAGGAGCAGGTACCAGGTACTATCCCTGATGGAGGAGCAGGTACCAGGTACTATCCCTGATGGAGGAGCAGGTACCAGGTACTATCCCTGATGGAGGAGCAGGTACCAGGTACTATCCCTGATGGAGCAGCAGGTACCAGGTACTATCCCTGATGGAGGAGCAGGTACCAGGTACTATCCCTGATGGAGGAGCAGCAGGTACCAGGTACTATCCCTGATGGAGCAGCAGCAGGTACCAGGTACTATCCCTGATGGAGGAGCAGCAGGTACCAGGTACTATCCCTGATGGAGGAGCAGGTACCAGGTACTATCCCTGATGGAGGAGCAGCAGGTACCAGGTACTATCCCTGATGGAGCAGCAGGTAGGCTACCAGGTACTAGTGGAGCGGTCAGACAGGGCTGTCCCCTCTCTGGCATGTTGTACTCTCTGGCCATCGAACCTCTGCTGCACAAACTGAGAACTGACCTGACTGGTGTTACCTTTCCCAGCTGTGATGCCTCTTTTAAACGGTCTGCGTATGCTGATGATGTCATTGTCCTGGTCAATTCTCAGCATGATATTAATATTTTAGAGCAGACTGTACACCGTTTTGGCTGTATCTCCTCGGCGAAGGTGAACTGGGAGAAGAGTGAGGCTGTCATGGTGGGGGACAGGCTGAGTGATCGGCTCAGGCTACCTGGAGGGCTGGTCTGGAAGACAGGAGGACTAAAATATCTGGCAGTGTTTTTAGGAAATGAAGTGTTTTTAAAGAAAAACTGGCACAATGTTTTAGAGAAGGTCAAAGGTCGGCTGATGAAGTGGACATGGATTGTTAAAATCTCTGTTTTACAGAGGTCGTGTTCTAATAATAAATAATCTGGTTTCCTCTGCTCTGTGGCACCGGTTGGCCTGTGCTGATCCTCCACCGTCTCTTCTGTCTCAGGTCCAGAGACTTTTAGTGGATTTCTTTTGGGACAGGTTGCATTGGGTTCCTCAGGGTGTTCTGTTGTTACCGAAGGAGGAGGGAGGACAGGGCCTGGTCCATCTGGCCAGCAGGGGCACTGCTCAGGCTCCAGTTCGTACAGAGGCTACTGTATGGACCGAAGGACCTGGTATGGAGGCCTCTGGCCCAGCTGGTCCTGCAGCGTGTCCGTGGCCTGGGACTAAAAGACTCTGTGTTTTTAATGGATTTCCACGCTGGTCCACGGAGGACACCTGAGTGCCCCCCTGCTGGGCAGGAGCAGCAGTAACTGAGGCTTTCAGCAGAGCAGGGATTTAAACTCTTGGAGATGTCCTCACCTTCACTGGACCTGAACTGACAGATGCAGCAGGTCTGGCGGCTGGTCTGAGGGGAAGGTCAGAGAGGATCGTGGACCACTGGAGGAGCTGTCTGACGGGACATGAGCGCCTCCTGCTGACGCACTACAGCGGCAGTGTGACTGTCCCCAGCCCTGATGACCCTTTCCCCCCTCCTCAGTGTCCGTCCTTGTTGGACAGACGGTGTCAGACGGTGTGAGGTGAACCTGCAGGAGGCCACAGGTAAAGTTCTGTCAGGTCTGATGGTGGAGTGTTTGAACAGACAGAAGCTGCAGCGTCGGGCCGACTCTCCCTGGAGAGCTCACCTGAGCTCAGGTGAGGAAGTCCGGCCTGAGTGGAGGAGTTTCTACAAACCTCCACTCACTAAGAGAGTGGCTGACCTGCAGTGGAGACTGGTCCATGGGATTTTAGCAGTTAATGCATTCATCTCCACCCTGAACCCTGCTGTCTCAGACAAATGTCCCTTCTGTGGTGCCGTAGAGACAGTGGTCCACTGTTTCTCTAAGTGTCCTCGTCTCAGCCCTCTCAGGAAGGCAGGAGAGGTCTTCATCCTGGGCTTCAGATACAGGAAGGCTTTTAAATGTTATACTGGGACAATCAAAGATGGCTGTGTATGTGAGCAGGAAGAGGAAGGTAGAGGACAGTGTGGACACTGATGTGGTTTTATTGTTCAGCAGAGTCCTGATTGATTTTAAATATTACAAAGAGATGCAGGACCTGGATCAGTTCAGGCTGATATGGACTCATGGACTCATTCTGTGTGATGTTCAAGAACATGAACTCATTTTCTCAGATCAGCTGATCTGATCTGTTTGTGTTTCATTATTTATTTACTTAGTTTTAATGAAATGATGTAACCTGATTTATAAATACATTAAATTCTCTCTCTGATCTGTTTCCTGATGCTCAACAGGTTTTTTTTTTTACCAGCTGGTCTGTTTCTTCACATCAAACACATCATCCCTTCATCATCTCCCCCATCTGCAGGAAACCTAATCAGCTGTATTGTTGAGATGCAGACCAGCTACTCTGTTTACAGACCCCTCCCCACCTCCTCCTCTTTGTCATCCCTCTCTCCTCCCCCTTCCTCCTCTTCTTACTCCTCCTCCCTCATCAGTTTTTAGTGTGACAGAGCAGCTGCACATGAACACATCATCAACACTAAAAAGGAATTTATCAGTGACCGTGTTGCTCAACCAGCAGCTGTTGGTCACCGTGACGATGGCGAGCGGCGTATTCAGGATGGTCGGCATCTTCACGGCGTCTCGGACTCATCCGAAAAAAGTCCTGAAAGAGATGAGGATGAATGTCCACAGCAAGCCTCCCAGAAACCAGATTGGACCTGGGGTGAGTCCAGTAACTGACCATCAGTGTTGTAACTAGTTGCATTACAAAGTTGCTGCTATTACAAAGTAACTAGTTACATTATAAAGTAACTAGTTACATTATAAAGTAACTAGTTACATTATAAAGTAACTAGTTACGTTATAAAGTAACTAGTTACGTTATGAAGTAACTAGTTACATTATAATGTAACTAGTTACCTTGTGAGAACAGTAATAGATTACTTTAGTGTTAGGGTTTAAATATAATGAGTGTAGCATCATCACACAAGTCTGAAGCATCATGTGTAAATCTTTACACTAACAGCAGGAATGACACAGACACACACACACACACACACACACACACAATGTCACATTTACACGCACACGCACACACACAATGTCACATTTACAGTCTTTATTGGACTAAAGTTATAAACTCCATCCAGGCTTTTAAACACACACACACACACACACACACACACTCACACACACACACACACACACACACACACACACACACACACACACACACACACACACACACACACACACACACACACACACACACAGGTCACTACAGGAACAGTTATAATAATAAGAACACATTAGTAACTAAACTACTGAGAATTTAAACTGTGGAGCTAATGTGTTAGCTTACTGCTACATCCAGAAAGTAATCAGAGTACTTTAACCCCCCCCCCCCCACCCCCGCTCTGATTGGCTGTTTCTCTCTGGCAGCAAAGCTTCTTTGTGATGTCGGTGTTTGCGGTGGTCTTGCTGAGTCCGGCTGCCTGGATCCTTCATCACCTG
The DNA here is from genome assembly GCA_021039105.1 of Scomber colias. Taxonomy (NCBI): domain Eukaryota; kingdom Metazoa; phylum Chordata; class Actinopteri; order Scombriformes; family Scombridae; genus Scomber; species Scomber colias. The sequence goes on from JAJDFG010000340.1 coordinate 226,268, forward strand.
CCTGAATATCGCCAGAGGCTGAGGGCCTGAGCATCATCATCTTCATCATCTTCATCATCTTCATCACCTGCCTGAATATCGCCAGAGGCTGAGGGCCTGAGCATCATCATCTTCATCATCTTCATCATCTTCATCATCTTCATCACCTGCCTGAATATCACCAGAGGCTGAGGGCCTGAGCATCATCATCTTCATCATCTTCATCATCTTCATCATCTTCATCATCTTCATCACCTGCCTGAATATCGCCAGAGGCTGAGGGCCTGAGCATCATCATCTTCATCATCTTCATCATCTTCATCACCTGCCTGAATATCGCCAGAGGCTGAGGGCCTGAGCATCATCATCTTCATCATCTTCATCATCTTCATCATCTTCATCACCTGCCTGAATATCGCCAGAGGCTGAGGGCCTGAGCATCATCATCTTCATCAACTTCATCACCTGCCTGAATATCGCCAGAGGCTGAGGGCCTGAGCATCATCATCTTCATCACCTGCCTGAATATCGCCAGAGGCTGAGGGCCTGAGCATCATCATCTTCATCATCTTCATCACCTGCCTGAATATCGCCAGAGGCTGAGGGCCTGAGCATCATCATCTTCATCATCTTCATCATCTTCATCATCTTCATCACTTTCCTCTTCCTCACAGCTGGTCTTTAATAAATAAATGTATGAGCAGGAACTGTTTCTGTGGTGATGTGTTAAAGGTCAGTTTGTCCCCTCTGGGCTCCCGTAGAAACATGGCGGACTTATCAACACCAGATAGATATACAGCCAATATAACATAATATAATATAATATAATATAATATAATATAATATAAAATAATATAATATAATATAATATAATATAATAAAATATAATATAAAATAATATAATATAATATAAAATAATATAATGTAATATAATATAAAATAATATAATATAATATAATATAATATATTATAACCAGTGTATAATATAAACAGGTTATAATATAAATAGTATATAATATAGATAAACAGTATATAATGGATATATATAATATATATGTCCATATATATATATATATATATATATATATATATATATATATATATATATATATATATATGGACATATATATATATATAATATAGTATAAACAGGGTACTACAGTATCTTATAAGCAGCCTAATAAGAGTTAAATGATATAAAAGTTAAAAGTCTTCAGGATTTAGGGTTAGGGTTACAGATGTTAACATTAACGCTCGCTGTTAGAAACAGTCTGCAGGTTCTGGAGGTTAGAGTCTATTTATTGATTTATAACGTAGTCACATGACTGAACGATAACTATGGAGAATAACAGGATGTAGATTCAGATGATAAACACTTTGGACCTGAAGACTTTAAAGAGTTTGGACCCCTCCTGCTCATCGTCATGTAACCCTCATCATGAAGCCACAAACTGAGTCTTCAGGGTTAGGATGTTAAACATCTTTATAATCTGTTAGGGGGGTTAGGGTTAGGGGGTTTAGGGTTAGGGTTAGGGTTAGGGGGGTTAGGGTTAGGGTTAGGGGGTTTAGGGTTAGGGTTAGGGGGGTTAGGGTTAGGGTTAGGGGGGTTAGGGGGTTTAGGGTTAGGGGGGTTAGGGTTAGGGTTTAGGTTTCTATGGTATCTAGAGTTGATCCTCTGCATCATGACGGACGGCTGGAAGGTTTGCCTCTAATAATGACGGCGAGTTATTAAATCTGCAGCACTTGAATGTTTAATGTTGAATGTTTAAAACTTTATATTCTGAGTCAAAAGGTTTAAATCTTTCCTCCGCTGTCAGACGTCCGTCACTGAGACTCTGAACAGGAAGAGTTTGTGTGTTTGTGTTTGAGCAGGAATGTTCCTGCTTGTTTACTCTGCTCTCATTTAATCGCTTCCTGTTTGAAAGAGACTAGAGAGGAAGGAAGGGACACATCTTCATCATCATCATCCTCTACTGAACTCGGCTCATTTCAAGAGACTCTGAAGACGTTTATGGGTTAGGGTTCGGTTTAATAAAGAAGACCTTTTGGCCGAGGGTTAGGGTTAGTCCCTCTCTTTCCATTCTTAGTACACCATATATGTTTTTTAAAGTTTAAAGTTTACCCTCTCCACAATTTTGGTTCTTTTTTTTTTTAAGTATATTTTTTGGGCTTTTTGCCTTTATTGTATAGATTAGTAGAGATAGACAGGAAACAGGAGGCAGAGAGGGGGGAATGACATGCAGAATGGGGCGGGTGCTCTACCCACTGAGCTCGTTATAATTAGTTCAGGACTATTCTATTTTTTTCCGTAATAGTCTCTGTCCCCCCAAACCGTTCTCCTTTATTTGTCACATACTAGTTTTTCTTAATAATAATTTAACATGTTTATATAATTCTGTCATGTTTTTCTTTTCTGCCCAACAAACCGTCCCAGAGAAATGTATCTGAGGAATAACAATTTGGGCATTAAGAAATACTTTCCGTGTCATTGCCTTCAGTTGTTTCTTGATTGTCTCCATCAGATTCCTTCTCAGACAATTATTTTGAAAAACTAGAGAGAGAAGTGAGTATGTCAGTGCACACTGTAACCATAACTGTATGGGTTAGGGTTAGCCTAACCTTTGCCCTCTGTATTCCAGGTTCCAGACAAATGAGGACCACAAAATAAAATAAAAACTTCAACTGGAAAACACTGTGATGTCCTCCCTCCTTCATCAGTGTGTTTAGTGAAGTGAAAACCACACACTGTGCTACCAATGCCAGACTTATGATCTTTTATAAGTGACTTAAATCCAAAACTAACTGAAAAAATTCTCAATGTAATGCTCTGACAAGCCTGCCATTTCTGTTGTCTGGAAAAATGGCAGCATTTTCCCATTCAACACCAATTGCCACTGGGGGGGGGGGGGTTGAGGTTCTCTGTATCCCCAACAGAATACAGGAAGCTCACACTTGAAAAGAACCTAGCCAATGGATCCAACCTGTCCCGGAAGACTCTCTCACACTTAAATGCTCGTCTGATGATTAGGGCTTCCTCGTCCAGAACATCCTCCAAAAAAGGGCACGCCATTATGAAGAGGGAACAGATGAACCTATAGATGGACCTATATATACTATATTACCCTCGTCACAGACTTCATTGATACCACCTTTGCAACTTTATTGGTCACTTTTTATAATCTCAATAACAGCAATAATACACATATTCATCAAAGCTCTGATGGCAATTTGACAAGCAGTCTTCATTAGTATAGCAATATAACACTAGGCCTGACAGTAATAATGATACCACATGAATCACTATAAAAAGACTGTTGCAATTAAACAGTCAACAGACTTTAATGAAACGACAATATAGCCTGTCAGTAATATTTTAATGCAGGTGTGGCAGCATAGCTTAACCTATGCATTGCACATGAGAGATCTTGAATGCACTCCGATGGCCTGTTAGCCTATCCCTGAACAGAGGCCCGTATTTAGGATGGACCTCTCTCTTGCTCTTCCGCATCACTTCCGGGTAAGAGGTTGGTTTCCTCTCCGCTACAGCGTGTGTGCTGCTGCACGTGTTGCTCAGTGTTGCTCATATGAGCTTGTTACGACCCCGATTGTGTCTAGGGGTAGGGACGTAACAAATAAAACAACACAACAAATATATATACTCAAACACAAGAGATCCAAACCAAAAACTCAATTTATTAATTAGCAAACTAAGGACGAGCTTCCAAAAAACAAGGGAAACCGATCAATGAGTGGCAGACAAACCACACCGCTGGTCAGGAACACCAGGAACACCAGGAACACCAGGAACACCAGGAACTAGCACACAGCTCAGTTCAGCACACAGCTCAGTTCAGCACACAACCAGAAGACCAACTGCCAGCCCTGGAATCAGCTCCACAGGTTCTTAAGCTGTCTGCCTGACGAGCCACAGCTGATGCCAATCACCAATCAGTGGGGAGAAAAGGGGGCGGTACCTGCAGAATAGGAAAAGGAAGCAAGAAACCACAGAAACCACACGGCACGTAACAGAGATCATATGAGCTCTCCTTTGGCTGTGGTAAGTGTCCTCTCTCTCTGCATGGTGGTGTTTGTGTTCAGGCGGCTAATGCTAGTGTGGTCATAGGAAATGCTGATGTCCGGATCTGTTGCTCTCCTCCTGCCTGTATGAGTGTGTGTGTGCGCCTCTACTTCTGCTGAAGGTGTGTTTTTCTCTTCCGCAACCGTATCACTTTCAGATTAGTTGAATAGTGCTTATGTTGTTTTGATCAGGTGGAACCACAGGTTGGACCGCTGCTGCTTTGTCTCGGCTCTTTGTGCCAGCTCACCTTTCGCTTTGCCTGCTTGCTTGCTCTTGCTTGTTCTTGCTTGCTCTTGCTTGTTCTTGCTTGCTCTTGCTTGTTCTTGCTTGTTCTTGCTTGCTCTGTCTGCTTTGCGGCTGCTTGCTGCTGCTCCGCTGTGTTGCCTGCTAGGGTGGCATTTTGACTGCGGCCTTCTATCAACGGACAATTGTTAAACTGCTGGCTCTCCAAACTAAGACTTTTGCTGCAGTCTAGTTGCCACAGCAGCTCTGCATGGCATAGCCACGCATGCTTGGGCTGAGTGACTTCTTCTTAATGGTTTACTTGTATGAGTGTGAGAGGTGTGGGTTGTATGAATTAATTTGGGTTATTTGCATAGGTTTATTCTCTTGATTAACATTAATTTGATCCATTTTCTTGTTTCTTTGAGTTCAATTAGATTCTAAATTGTCTATTTTCTTTGAATTAAGTGTATTGCTTCAGTTTCTGGTTACTATTTGAAAGGGTTTAGTTAGTTAGGGGTACATTTCTGTTACTAAGTTTAACCTGTTAATTGTTTTATTTCGTGTGTGTGTGTGTGTGTGTGTGTGTGTGTGTGTCTCTTTTCTAATTAGTTATTTTGGGTGAACCGCTCCCCGATCACTAACACTTGTCCATCCGGTAAGCCTCTGACCCTGACTAGTTTCCCTTCCCTTGTGTGAATGACTTGGACCATTTTATCCTTTTTAATTGATTATAATAAAAAAAACATTTTTATACCTTGAACCACGTCTCTTACCAAGTGACTAGAATGAACCTATGTGTCTACGGTTTAAAAACCCCAAAACTCTCTGGGTGAAATTCCCATGGTGGCGTTGTTGTGCAACCTTTAAATTTCTCAAACATATTTGACGTTTGTTAGTGTAATCATTTACCCTACCCCTCGCCACACAGGTTAATTGAAATGATGCAACATATGTAGAAAGACCATGGACATGCTGTAAAACCCATTAATTTGTCACAAGATTGACAGAACTGCCAGATGAACCCCTGGGAATAATGTTAGCCTGGTTGTTAGCCTGGTCTGGAGCAGGTGCAGAGAATAAATCACCATAGTAACTGGGCCGGGTTAACTTCAACCTGCTTTCATGCAACTGATTTGAGGCTAATTTCAGCCAGGATAACTAACATTTCCCGGCTTAATCCCTTATCTTGGTTTCGTGCAATACCCCACTGGACACATTCAGAAGAGGATTTCCAGTTATTACTGAACACTCTTAATAACTTTAATTAATCTATAAAATTAACATTAACAATTCAGTTGACTTTCTGGATACAACATTCAAAGGACCCAAATTTAATGAGACTAATAGACTGGATATTAAGGTGTTTTTCAAAGAAACTGACACACATGCTTTACTCCACAAAACCAGCTTTCACCACAAACACACATTTACAGGTCTGATTAAATCACAGTTACTTATGTTCCATAGGATCAGCACACTGCATTCAGACCTCCTCCAGGCCTCTAGGGTGCTCTTCTCTGCACTATCTAGCAGAGGGGACTCTAGGACCGTCCTTAGAGACTGCTCCAAAACTTTCCTTCTAATTAAACCCATTCAGGTGTCCACCATCATTCCTTTGGTCACCACATATTCTGCCCCCACAGTGAAGCTGGTTAGAGATATCAGAAATAACTTTGAAACTCTCATAAAAGGAAGAGGACTTCTCAGTGACTGTAGGATCATTGCTGTGTTCAGAAGGAACAAAAACTTAAAGGATCACCTGTTGAGAGCCACAATTAAACCAATCCAAATTCCAAAAAAGAAGCACATGAGTGATTTCTTTAAACAGCTGAGGTGGGTATCAAACAGACACAACAAAAACATCTTCAGAATTTACAATCAGGGAAATATCAAATCCAAACATTGTGTGTCATCATTTTTAAACAATGTGGCCTTCAATATGTTGGTGAGACAGGAAACACAATCCATACCAGATTCACACAACACAGATTTAACATGTTGAGAAAGAAAGACTCCCACACTCAGCTGGTTAAACACTTTATTCAGCACGATTGGTCTACAGAGCCTCTGCCCTCGAATCAAACCCTAACCCTGGCCCAGAGGCAGAGAGCAGAACGAACATGGATTCATAAACTGAACACCAGATTCCCAAAGGGCTTAAAGTAAAAGTAAATGAGGAATAAAGGGTAAGATGTTGCAGTTCTGGATGGAGCGTGCACAAGAAAGATGCTCCGCGACCGCTTTGCGGTCGCGGAAAATTTTTGCCTAACCCTAACCCTAAACTTAACCCTAACCCTAATTGATAACCCTAACCCTAACCCTAACCCTAAACTTAACCCTAACCCTAATTGATAACCCTAACCCTAACCCTAACCCTAAACTTAACCCTAACCCTAATTGATAACCCTAACCCTAAACCTAATTGGGTTAGGGTTAGGGTTAGGGTAGAGAAAAAGAGGGTCCTGGGACACTTACACCCAACGGGCTGGTCCCAGGCACGTGCACGGTTAGGGTTACGGTTAGGGTTACGGTTAGGGGTTACGGTTAGGGGTTAGGGGTTAGGGGTTAGGGTTAGGGTTAGGGTTAGGGTTAGGGTTAGGATAGGGGAGCTGATTCCCCCTCCGGAAGGGTTAGGGTTAGGGTTAGGGTTAGGGTTAGGGTTTAGGGTTTAGGGGTTAGGGGTTAGGGTTAGGGTTAGGGTTAGGGTTAGGGTTAGGGTTAGGGTTAGGATAGGGGAGCTGATTCCCCCTCCGGAAGGAGGAGGTGGGTGCACGGTCCTTCCACCGTGGCCCTCCGTACCCTCGGTCCCACTCCGGTTGGCGGACGCGCTTCCTTCTGCGACCATATCGCACCTCGGTCCAATCGTCCATCTTTGTGTTTGTTTGTTATTTTTCTTTTTCGAACTCCAACACAAACAACTGAAATTGTTTCCCAGAATTGAGGGGAAAAAAGCCAAAAATGAGGTAATCCAAAATGAAATTGTTTTAAATGTAAAAAAATCCAATCAACTTAAATTATTCTTAAATGTGATAAACTAAAAGTGTACTTCCAAACGGGAAAGCAATCTACTAAAATGAAATTATTCCAATAAAATCAAAAAAAACTATTTTTTTATTGTTTTTTTGTATTTTGATATTTTTTTAGCGTTTTTTAATTTTTTAATTTTTTTTATTTTTTTATTTTTTTCAAAATAATTAGAATTACTTTTTTTCAAAACAACTATTTTTTAAAAGTTTAACAATGAATTAAATCGAAAATAATGTGCCAAAGTCGTCGACGTTTCGACTCCTAATGAGTCTTCTTCAGGACTGGCACAAACAATGTAAAGCTGGCTGCAATGCTTTCTGAATGATGTTGCTCGGTCGGATGTCAGAGTAATAATGAGCAGAGCTCTGTCTGCTCCTTTTATACTCCGCCCAAAACGGCTTTTTACTTTTCGGTTTCTCTGTTACAGCCAATCAGGTAAGTAGATTTTTGGTACAATTTTATAGTGTCCGTCTTGGTTTCTTCTTTTTTTCAGGTTTTTTTCAGGTTTTTTTTCTTTAGGTAAGTATTTTAAAAGTATAAAATAAGGTAAGTATTAATTGTAATTTTGATTTCTTAAATGAACATGAATTAAAATATTTAAAGGTAAGTATTTATTTAGGTTTATATATTTTTTAAGGTAAGTGTAATTATTAACTTATTTACAGGTAAGTATTCCGGTTTATATCATAGTATTAGGATTAGGTTTAGAATTAGGTTAGGGTTAGGGTTAGGGTTAGGGTTAGGGTTAGGGTTAGGGTTAGGGTTAGGGTTAGGGTTAGGGGTTAGGGTTAGGGTTAGGGTTAGGGTTAGGGTTAGGGTTAGGGTTAGGGGTTAGGGTTAGGGTTAGGGTTAGGGTTAGGGTTAGGGTTAGGGTTAGGGTTAGGGTTAGGTTAGGGTTAGGGTTAGGTTTAGGTAGTCTGGCGCTAATGAGCCCAATTCAGGTTTGGGTGCACTGGCCTGGGGACGTGCAGTCCATTGCTCTCCCCCCGCCTCCCTGCAAATAAAAGGTGAGTATGACAATTCATTTAAATAGTTGATGTTTGTATCAATCACCATGGAGATTCCTATGACAACTGGAAATAAAAAACCACATAAAGTCTGTGTAACCGTAGATTTGAGATGACTGTAATTTAAAATGGTGATGACAATGACCAGAAACAAGTGCAGCTCAGGACAAACAAGATGAATTACAATGAATTTTGTTTTGTGCAGTTCTAAACAGTATGTGATTGAGTTTGAATTGACAAGGTTAAGAAGAAGACACAGGGATTTGTTTTATATTCTTTTATTTTTGTTATCAAATTAAATGAATGATTGTGAAAGTTGGTTTGTGAGCAATGGAAGTCTGTGACTGGTTTCTTGCTCCAGGCTCCCTCCACTCTCCCCCCCAGGACAGGGATCCGGATGCGGCCTGTGTAACAAGTTTGGTAAGTTATGTTTGTGGGTTGAATTGTTAGTGGTCGTGAGGTCCAAGATCCACCTTCCCCAGTACTGTTTCTATTGATATGTGTTGGCCTTTATGTGGAATCAGTGTCTTAGGTGGGTAAGTATTATGTGTTTGTATTTTTATCTTAACTGTATAAGGATGTAGTGGGCCGGTCACTATGGCGATTCCTGCTCCCCCCAGCGCAGCTCCTCGTTTTTGAGTGTTGTGAGCCAGTGGGAGAGGATCTCGCCAGCAGTTTCCGGGGTCCAGTGAATATTATCATTTATTGTGTGAAAGAGTTCCTGTGGAAGTGGATCAAAAAAAGGGAAGTTCTGTTCTATGTGTTTGTTGATGGTAGTGAGGTTGTTCTTCTGTTCTGTGGAAAGAAGTGGTGAAAAATTGATTATGGGGATCCTGATGTCTGTGTGGGGGAAGGCGGAACTGGCCTTTTTAAACATGGATCGGAGCTGCTTAATTGAGGTTTTAGCCGCATCCTGATCCCTGTTATTAATCCCCACTGAGAGAATTAACACTTCGGTATCCACGTGTTTTTCTGTCTGATCCATGAGCTTATTGAAATGGTAGAAGCAGGCTCCCGGGTAGCTATCAGCCTGGACTTCAGTGTTATGGAAAGGTGGGATTTGACTGATATTAGAGTCCCCCAGGATGAGTATGGGTTTCTCGCCTTTAACTTTCCAGTCCTGGAGCTTACTGACCGGACCGGCCCGGCGACAGACGGGGTTGGGGGTCTCCTCCTCGGGATCCTCCTCCTCGGGCCTCTCACTCGGTCGCAGCACAGTTTGATTTTGTGAAGGGGGGTCAGAAGTAGGTACAGGTTTTGTCATATCGACTTTTTGACCATGATAATTCATCATATGGTCCCCCCTATGATCTTTTTTGTGCGACCGAGGATTGGCAGCCGAGTTGGAGTGCATCCCATTGTTATGAGGAGGAGATATGGATGTGGGCACCAGAGTGGGATTGGTGCCCCCCACCAACACACCGCTGCATCGGCCAGAGCAGGCCGGCCTGGTGCTGTTGCTCCAGGACTGGGTGCCCTGATTAGCCTTATGGGTAATATTGTTTTTTGTTTTTACAGGCTGATAGCTGTTCCCAGGAGCCATGGTGTCCGCTGCCCTCTGGAGGCCTTGCCTGGAGAGAGAGGGGGGCGAAGAGAAGTTAGAGGTAGGAGGAGGGAAGGAAGAAACAGAAAGATCCGAGGGGGGATCCGGGGGAAGATCCGGGGGGGATGGAGGAGGTGGTGAGTGGGGGCCTGTGGGGAAAAGAAGTGAGTGGGTTGTGTTAATTGTGTGAGGGTCCAGTCTGGCTCCATAGCGTCTTTGCGCCCAGTTGGTTGCCACTTTTAGGGCCAGCTGGTTGCCCTGTGTCCTGGTGAGAGAGTTGATGGTGTTGGTGTAATGTTCCTGTAAAATGTCCAAGTTGTTATTTAACCAAGTGATTGTGTTCTGTGTGATCTGGTCCTGTGTGCTGTCGGTGGGTGAGGATGGTTTAATAAACTGTGTGAGTTTTTGTGTCTGTCTTTTCATGCCAGTGGGAATTTGTCCTGTGTCTTTGGCTGCCATGATGATTCCTGAATGGTGCACTGCTTGAATGAGCTTGTAGTGAGCTTTAGCTATTGTCCTAATATCTGGATCCAAGGCCTGTCGTGGTGTTAAAGGTGAGTGGTTGTACCTATGTGTGTTTGTAGTGTAGGAGTGTCTGTTCCTGTTGTGCTGTGTATTTAATGAGGTGTGGGGGGTTGTGTGGGAGTAAGCTGTGGGCCTGCCTTGTTCCCCACATCCCTGCCCAAACCGGTGTCTGTAACCCTTCACCAAATTGTCACCCATGTGTGAAGCACCAACCTGTCGCCAGCTATTGCTGGTACTGCTCCTGTGCGGTTCCTTCCTTTGTCTATGTCCATTTTGTCCCGGATTAGGGTTCCTGGAAGACATGCTTGTAGTGGTTTAGGTTAGGTCCGTGAAGAAAGCAGAGAGTGGGGCTAAAAGGCCAGGCGGCGGTGTGGAAGTTCAAAGGTGGTGCTCCTCGGGTGGATTAAAACTTAACTTTTAATGGATTAATTTAAAAGACCAACAATGGGTTTTAAGATTGGTAAAAAGGCCGAATTGCTATTTAAAAGGGTTAAAACCAAACAATCCGATGAGAGCAGGGTCCCTAACGTTTCGCACCCTGTAGTGCTTCGTCAGAGGGAAGCTGTGGAGAAACAAGGCTCAGAGGGAGAGGGGGCCCTTTATAGGGGAGAAAGAACTTTCCCTCCAAAATTAGGCCCACTCTCTCCTCCGATTGGCCCACAGTTCAGACCCACCCCTAGTTCAAATGAACCTATGTGTGAGGGGAAAATGAGAGGGAAAGGAGGTGATAGGTGGAGTGGGGATGGAAGGGAAAGGAAGAAAGGGAAAGGAAGAGAGGGGGGGGAAAATGGGATTTCCAACCTAGAGGGAAGTGGTTGGAGGGAAAACAGGAACTCCAAATCCAGGAGTCCACCAGAGGAGCAGCATAGGGTTTATGTTTGTTTAATCCTCCCAGTGGGCCACAGCAATACACTGTTGGAAATTGTTGTTAGTAAAGATGGTGGAGGAGAGTAGAGAGAATCCGGATGTCCCGAGCCGCACCCGTCGGTTTACTGTATTATTGTTTATATGTACAGTTAATGTGTGAGGAAAAGGAGAAGAAAGAAAAAAAAAAAAAAAAAAAAAAAAAAAAAAAAAAAAAAAAAAAAAATTGGTTAGGTTTAGGCATGAAAAAAGAAAGGTTAGGTTTAGGTGTGAAGGAAACCGGTTAGGTTTAGGCTTGAAAAAGGATGGTTAGGTTTAGGTTTATGGTAGGAAGATGGTTAGGTTCAGGGTTAGAATACCAGGTAGGTTGACAGAAAAAATAAAGCAAAAGATAAAGGTGCAGAGTAGGCGGAGGGGCGCAAGAGACCACACATCCCCGGCTCGGGCTAGGTTAGGTTTAGGTAGTCTGGCGCTAATGAGCCCAATTCAGGTTTGGGTGCACTGGCCTGGGGACGTGCAGTCCATTGCTCTCCCCCCGCCTCCCTGCAAATAAAAGGTGAGTATGACAATTCATTTAAATAGTTGATGTTTGTATCAATCACCATGGAGATTCCTATGACAACTGGAAATAAAAAACCACATAAAGTCTGTGTAACCGTAGATTTGAGATGACTGTAATTTAAAATGGTGATGACAATGACCAGAAACAAGTGCAGCTCAGGACAAACAAGATGAATTACAATGAATTTTGTTTTGTGCAGTTCTAAACAGTATGTGATTGAGTTTGAATTGACAAGGTTAAGAAGAAGACACAGGGATTTGTTTTATATTCTTTTATTTTTGTTATCAAATTAAATGAATGATTGTGAAAGTTGGTTTGTGAGCAATGGAAGTCTGTGACTGGTTTCTTGCTCCAGGCTCCCTCCACTCTCCCCCCCAGGACAGGGATCCGGATGCGGCCTGTGTAACAAGTTTGGTAAGTTATGTTTGTGGGTTGAATTGTTAGTGGTCGTGAGGTCCAAGATCCACCTTCCCCAGTACTGTTTCTATTGATATGTGTTGGCCTTTATGTGGAATCAGTGTCTTAGGTGGGTAAGTATTATGTGTTTGTATTTTTATCTTAACTGTATAAGGATGTAGTGGGCCGGTCACTATGGCGATTCCTGCTCCCCCCAGCGCAGCTCCTCGTTTTTGAGTGTTGTGAGCCAGTGGGAGAGGATCTCGCCAGCAGTTTCCGGGGTCCAGTGAATATTATCATTTATTGTGTGAAAGAGTTCCTGTGGAAGTGGATCAAAAAAAGGGAAGTTCTGTTCTATGTGTTTGTTGATGGTAGTGAGGTTGTTCTTCTGTTCTGTGGAAAGAAGTGGTGAAAAATTGATTATGGGGATCCTGATGTCTGTGTGGGGGAAGGCGGAACTGGCCTTTTTAAACATGGATCGGAGCTGCTTAATTGAGGTTTTAGCCGCATCCTGATCCCTGTTATTAATCCCCACTGAGAGAATTAACACTTCGGTATCCACGTGTTTTTCTGTCTGATCCATGAGCTTATTGAAATGGTAGAAGCAGGCTCCCGGGTAGCTATCAGCCTGGACTTCAGTGTTATGGAAAGGTGGGATTTGACTGATATTAGAGTCCCCCAGGATGAGTATGGGTTTCTCGCCTTTAACTTTCCAGTCCTGGAGCTTACTGACCGGACCGGCCCGGCGACAGACGGGGTTGGGGGTCTCCTCCTCGGGATCCTCCTCCTCGGGCCTCTCACTCGGTCGCAGCACAGTTTGATTTTGTGAAGGGGGGTCAGAAGTAGGTACAGGTTTTGTCATATCGACTTTTTGACCATGATAATTCATCATATGGTCCCCCCTATGATCTTTTTTGTGCGACCGAGGATTGGCAGCCGAGTTGGAGTGCATCCCATTGTTATGAGGAGGAGATATGGATGTGGGCACCAGAGTGGGATTGGTGCCCCCCACCAACACACCGCTGCATCGGCCAGAGCAGGCCGGCCTGGTGCTGTTGCTCCAGGACTGGGTGCCCTGATTAGCCTTATGGGTAATATTGTTTTTTGTTTTTACAGGCTGATAGCTGTTCCCAGGAGCCATGGTGTCCGCTGCCCTCTGGAGGCCTTGCCTGGAGAGAGAGGGGGGCGAAGAGAAGTTAGAGGTAGGAGGAGGGAAGGAAGAAACAGAAAGATCCGAGGGGGGATCCGGGGGAAGATCCGGGGGGGATGGAGGAGGTGGTGAGTGGGGGCCTGTGGGGAAAAGAAGTGAGTGGGTTGTGTTAATTGTGTGAGGGTCCAGTCTGGCTCCATAGCGTCTTTGCGCCCAGTTGGTTGCCACTTTTAGGGCCAGCTGGTTGCCCTGTGTCCTGGTGAGAGAGTTGATGGTGTTGGTGTAATGTTCCTGTAAAATGTCCAAGTTGTTATTTAACCAAGTGATTGTGTTCTGTGTGATCTGGTCCTGTGTGCTGTCGGTGGGTGAGGATGGTTTAATAAACTGTGTGAGTTTTTGTGTCTGTCTTTTCATGCCAGTGGGAATTTGTCCTGTGTCTTTGGCTGCCATGATGATTCCTGAATGGTGCACTGCTTGAATGAGCTTGTAGTGAGCTTTAGCTATTGTCCTAATATCTGGATCCAAGGCCTGTCGTGGTGTTAAAGGTGAGTGGTTGTACCTATGTGTGTTTGTAGTGTAGGAGTGTCTGTTCCTGTTGTGCTGTGTATTTAATGAGGTGTGGGGGGTTGTGTGGGAGTAAGCTGTGGGCCTGCCTTGTTCCCCACATCCCTGCCCAAACCGGTGTCTGTAACCCTTCACCAAATTGTCACCCATGTGTGAAGCACCAACCTGTCGCCAGCTATTGCTGGTACTGCTCCTGTGCGGTTCCTTCCTTTGTCTATGTCCATTTTGTCCCGGATTAGGGTTCCTGGAAGACATGCTTGTAGTGGTTTAGGTTAGGTCCGTGAAGAAAGCAGAGAGTGGGGCTAAAAGGCCAGGCGGCGGTGTGGAAGTTCAAAGGTGGTGCTCCTCGGGTGGATTAAAACTTAACTTTTAATGGATTAATTTAAAAGACCAACAATGGGTTTTAAGATTGGTAAAAAGGCCGAATTGCTATTTAAAAGGGTTAAAACCAAACAATCCGATGAGAGCAGGGTCCCTAACGTTTCGCACCCTGTAGTGCTTCGTCAGAGGGAAGCTGTGGAGAAACAAGGCTCAGAGGGAGAGGGGGCCCTTTATAGGGGAGAAAGAACTTTCCCTCCAAAATTAGGCCCACTCTCTCCTCCGATTGGCCCACAGTTCAGACCCACCCCTAGTTCAAATGAACCTATGTGTGAGGGGAAAATGAGAGGGAAAGGAGGTGATAGGTGGAGTGGGGATGGAAGGGAAAGGAAGAAAGGGAAAGGAAGAGAGGGGGGGGAAAATGGGATTTCCAACCTAGAGGGAAGTGGTTGGAGGGAAAACAGGAACTCCAAATCCAGGAGTCCACCAGAGGAGCAGCATAGGGTTTATGTTTGTTTAATCCTCCCAGTGGGCCACAGCAATACACTGTTGGAAATTGTTGTTAGTAAAGATGGTGGAGGAGAGTAGAGAGAATCCGGATGTCCCGAGCCGCACCCGTCGGTTTACTGTATTATTGTTTATATGTACAGTTAATGTGTGAGGAAAAGGAGAAGAAAGAAAAAAAAAAAAAAAAAAAAAAAAAAAAAAAAAAAAAAAAAAAAAAAAATTGGTTAGGTTTAGGCATGAAAAAAGAAAGGTTAGGTTTAGGTGTGAAGGAAACCGGTTAGGTTTAGGCTTGAAAAAGGATGGTTAGGTTTAGGTTTATGGTAGGAAGATGGTTAGGTTCAGGGTTAGAATACCAGGTAGGTTGACAGAAAAAATAAAGCAAAAGATAAAGGTGCAGAGTAGGCGGAGGGGCGCAAGAGACCACACATCCCCGGCTCGGGCTAGGTTAGGTTTAGGTAGTCTGGCGCTAATGAGCCCAATTCAGGTTTGGGTGCACTGGCCTGGGGACGTGCAGTCCATTGCTCTCCCCCCGCCTCCCTGCAAATAAAAGGTGAGTATGACAATTCATTTAAATAGTTGATGTTTGTATCAATCACCATGGAGATTCCTATGACAACTGGAAATAAAAAACCACATAAAGTCTGTGTAACCGTAGATTTGAGATGACTGTAATTTAAAATGGTGATGACAATGACCAGAAACAAGTGCAGCTCAGGACAAACAAGATGAATTACAATGAATTTTGTTTTGTGCAGTTCTAAACAGTATGTGATTGAGTTTGAATTGACAAGGTTAAGAAGAAGACACAGGGATTTGTTTTATATTCTTTTATTTTTGTTATCAAATTAAATGAATGATTGTGAAAGTTGGTTTGTGAGCAATGGAAGTCTGTGACTGGTTTCTTGCTCCAGGCTCCCTCCACTCTCCCCCCCAGGACAGGGATCCGGATGCGGCCTGTGTAACAAGTTTGGTAAGTTATGTTTGTGGGTTGAATTGTTAGTGGTCGTGAGGTCCAAGATCCACCTTCCCCAGTACTGTTTCTATTGATATGTGTTGGCCTTTATGTGGAATCAGTGTCTTAGGTGGGTAAGTATTATGTGTTTGTATTTTTATCTTAACTGTATAAGGATGTAGTGGGCCGGTCACTATGGCGATTCCTGCTCCCCCCAGCGCAGCTCCTCGTTTTTGAGTGTTGTGAGCCAGTGGGAGAGGATCTCGCCAGCAGTTTCCGGGGTCCAGTGAATATTATCATTTATTGTGTGAAAGAGTTCCTGTGGAAGTGGATCAAAAAAAGGGAAGTTCTGTTCTATGTGTTTGTTGATGGTAGTGAGGTTGTTCTTCTGTTCTGTGGAAAGAAGTGGTGAAAAATTGATTATGGGGATCCTGATGTCTGTGTGGGGGAAGGCGGAACTGGCCTTTTTAAACATGGATCGGAGCTGCTTAATTGAGGTTTTAGCCGCATCCTGATCCCTGTTATTAATCCCCACTGAGAGAATTAACACTTCGGTATCCACGTGTTTTTCTGTCTGATCCATGAGCTTATTGAAATGGTAGAAGCAGGCTCCCGGGTAGCTATCAGCCTGGACTTCAGTGTTATGGAAAGGTGGGATTTGACTGATATTAGAGTCCCCCAGGATGAGTATGGGTTTCTCGCCTTTAACTTTCCAGTCCTGGAGCTTACTGACCGGACCGGCCCGGCGACAGACGGGGTTGGGGGTCTCCTCCTCGGGATCCTCCTCCTCGGGCCTCTCACTCGGTCGCAGCACAGTTTGATTTTGTGAAGGGGGGTCAGAAGTAGGTACAGGTTTTGTCATATCGACTTTTTGACCATGATAATTCATCATATGGTCCCCCCTATGATCTTTTTTGTGCGACCGAGGATTGGCAGCCGAGTTGGAGTGCATCCCATTGTTATGAGGAGGAGATATGGATGTGGGCACCAGAGTGGGATTGGTGCCCCCCACCAACACACCGCTGCATCGGCCAGAGCAGGCCGGCCTGGTGCTGTTGCTCCAGGACTGGGTGCCCTGATTAGCCTTATGGGTAATATTGTTTTTTGTTTTTACAGGCTGATAGCTGTTCCCAGGAGCCATGGTGTCCGCTGCCCTCTGGAGGCCTTGCCTGGAGAGAGAGGGGGGCGAAGAGAAGTTAGAGGTAGGAGGAGGGAAGGAAGAAACAGAAAGATCCGAGGGGGGATCCGGGGGAAGATCCGGGGGGGATGGAGGAGGTGGTGAGTGGGGGCCTGTGGGGAAAAGAAGTGAGTGGGTTGTGTTAATTGTGTGAGGGTCCAGTCTGGCTCCATAGCGTCTTTGCGCCCAGTTGGTTGCCACTTTTAGGGCCAGCTGGTTGCCCTGTGTCCTGGTGAGAGAGTTGATGGTGTTGGTGTAATGTTCCTGTAAAATGTCCAAGTTGTTATTTAACCAAGTGATTGTGTTCTGTGTGATCTGGTCCTGTGTGCTGTCGGTGGGTGAGGATGGTTTAATAAACTGTGTGAGTTTTTGTGTCTGTCTTTTCATGCCAGTGGGAATTTGTCCTGTGTCTTTGGCTGCCATGATGATTCCTGAATGGTGCACTGCTTGAATGAGCTTGTAGTGAGCTTTAGCTATTGTCCTAATATCTGGATCCAAGGCCTGTCGTGGTGTTAAAGGTGAGTGGTTGTACCTATGTGTGTTTGTAGTGTAGGAGTGTCTGTTCCTGTTGTGCTGTGTATTTAATGAGGTGTGGGGGGTTGTGTGGGAGTAAGCTGTGGGCCTGCCTTGTTCCCCACATCCCTGCCCAAACCGGTGTCTGTAACCCTTCACCAAATTGTCACCCATGTGTGAAGCACCAACCTGTCGCCAGCTATTGCTGGTACTGCTCCTGTGCGGTTCCTTCCTTTGTCTATGTCCATTTTGTCCCGGATTAGGGTTCCTGGAAGACATGCTTGTAGTGGTTTAGGTTAGGTCCGTGAAGAAAGCAGAGAGTGGGGCTAAAAGGCCAGGCGGCGGTGTGGAAGTTCAAAGGTGGTGCTCCTCGGGTGGATTAAAACTTAACTTTTAATGGATTAATTTAAAAGACCAACAATGGGTTTTAAGATTGGTAAAAAGGCCGAATTGCTATTTAAAAGGGTTAAAACCAAACAATCCGATGAGAGCAGGGTCCCTAACGTTTCGCACCCTGTAGTGCTTCGTCAGAGGGAAGCTGTGGAGAAACAAGGCTCAGAGGGAGAGGGGGCCCTTTATAGGGGAGAAAGAACTTTCCCTCCAAAATTAGGCCCACTCTCTCCTCCGATTGGCCCACAGTTCAGACCCACCCCTAGTTCAAATGAACCTATGTGTGAGGGGAAAATGAGAGGGAAAGGAGGTGATAGGTGGAGTGGGGATGGAAGGGAAAGGAAGAAAGGGAAAGGAAGAGAGGGGGGGGAAAATGGGATTTCCAACCTAGAGGGAAGTGGTTGGAGGGAAAACAGGAACTCCAAATCCAGGAGTCCACCAGAGGAGCAGCATAGGGTTTATGTTTGTTTAATCCTCCCAGTGGGCCACAGCAATACACTGTTGGAAATTGTTGTTAGTAAAGATGGTGGAGGAGAGTAGAGAGAATCCGGATGTCCCGAGCCGCACCCGTCGGTTTACTGTATTATTGTTTATATGTACAGTTAATGTGTGAGGAAAAGGAGAAGAAAGAAAAAAAAAAAAAAAAAAAAAAAAAAAAAAAAAAAAAAAAAAAAAAAAATTGGTTAGGTTTAGGCATGAAAAAAGAAAGGTTAGGTTTAGGTGTGAAGGAAACCGGTTAGGTTTAGGCTTGAAAAAGGATGGTTAGGTTTAGGTTTATGGTAGGAAGATGGTTAGGTTCAGGGTTAGAATACCAGGTAGGTTGACAGAAAAAATAAAGCAAAAGATAAAGGTGCAGAGTAGGCGGAGGGGCGCAAGAGACCACACATCCCCGGCTCGGGCTAGGTTAGGTTTAGGTAGTCTGGCGCTAATGAGCCCAATTCAGGTTTGGGTGCACTGGCCTGGGGACGTGCAGTCCATTGCTCTCCCCCCGCCTCCCTGCAAATAAAAGGTGAGTATGACAATTCATTTAAATAGTTGATGTTTGTATCAATCACCATGGAGATTCCTATGACAACTGGAAATAAAAAACCACATAAAGTCTGTGTAACCGTAGATTTGAGATGACTGTAATTTAAAATGGTGATGACAATGACCAGAAACAAGTGCAGCTCAGGACAAACAAGATGAATTACAATGAATTTTGTTTTGTGCAGTTCTAAACAGTATGTGATTGAGTTTGAATTGACAAGGTTAAGAAGAAGACACAGGGATTTGTTTTATATTCTTTTATTTTTGTTATCAAATTAAATGAATGATTGTGAAAGTTGGTTTGTGAGCAATGGAAGTCTGTGACTGGTTTCTTGCTCCAGGCTCCCTCCACTCTCCCCCCCAGGACAGGGATCCGGATGCGGCCTGTGTAACAAGTTTGGTAAGTTATGTTTGTGGGTTGAATTGTTAGTGGTCGTGAGGTCCAAGATCCACCTTCCCCAGTACTGTTTCTATTGATATGTGTTGGCCTTTATGTGGAATCAGTGTCTTAGGTGGGTAAGTATTATGTGTTTGTATTTTTATCTTAACTGTATAAGGATGTAGTGGGCCGGTCACTATGGCGATTCCTGCTCCCCCCAGCGCAGCTCCTCGTTTTTGAGTGTTGTGAGCCAGTGGGAGAGGATCTCGCCAGCAGTTTCCGGGGTCCAGTGAATATTATCATTTATTGTGTGAAAGAGTTCCTGTGGAAGTGGATCAAAAAAAGGGAAGTTCTGTTCTATGTGTTTGTTGATGGTAGTGAGGTTGTTCTTCTGTTCTGTGGAAAGAAGTGGTGAAAAATTGATTATGGGGATCCTGATGTCTGTGTGGGGGAAGGCGGAACTGGCCTTTTTAAACATGGATCGGAGCTGCTTAATTGAGGTTTTAGCCGCATCCTGATCCCTGTTATTAATCCCCACTGAGAGAATTAACACTTCGGTATCCACGTGTTTTTCTGTCTGATCCATGAGCTTATTGAAATGGTAGAAGCAGGCTCCCGGGTAGCTATCAGCCTGGACTTCAGTGTTATGGAAAGGTGGGATTTGACTGATATTAGAGTCCCCCAGGATGAGTATGGGTTTCTCGCCTTTAACTTTCCAGTCCTGGAGCTTACTGACCGGACCGGCCCGGCGACAGACGGGGTTGGGGGTCTCCTCCTCGGGATCCTCCTCCTCGGGCCTCTCACTCGGTCGCAGCACAGTTTGATTTTGTGAAGGGGGGTCAGAAGTAGGTACAGGTTTTGTCATATCGACTTTTTGACCATGATAATTCATCATATGGTCCCCCCTATGATCTTTTTTGTGCGACCGAGGATTGGCAGCCGAGTTGGAGTGCATCCCATTGTTATGAGGAGGAGATATGGATGTGGGCACCAGAGTGGGATTGGTGCCCCCCACCAACACACCGCTGCATCGGCCAGAGCAGGCCGGCCTGGTGCTGTTGCTCCAGGACTGGGTGCCCTGATTAGCCTTATGGGTAATATTGTTTTTTGTTTTTACAGGCTGATAGCTGTTCCCAGGAGCCATGGTGTCCGCTGCCCTCTGGAGGCCTTGCCTGGAGAGAGAGGGGGGCGAAGAGAAGTTAGAGGTAGGAGGAGGGAAGGAAGAAACAGAAAGATCCGAGGGGGGATCCGGGGGAAGATCCGGGGGGGATGGAGGAGGTGGTGAGTGGGGGCCTGTGGGGAAAAGAAGTGAGTGGGTTGTGTTAATTGTGTGAGGGTCCAGTCTGGCTCCATAGCGTCTTTGCGCCCAGTTGGTTGCCACTTTTAGGGCCAGCTGGTTGCCCTGTGTCCTGGTGAGAGAGTTGATGGTGTTGGTGTAATGTTCCTGTAAAATGTCCAAGTTGTTATTTAACCAAGTGATTGTGTTCTGTGTGATCTGGTCCTGTGTGCTGTCGGTGGGTGAGGATGGTTTAATAAACTGTGTGAGTTTTTGTGTCTGTCTTTTCATGCCAGTGGGAATTTGTCCTGTGTCTTTGGCTGCCATGATGATTCCTGAATGGTGCACTGCTTGAATGAGCTTGTAGTGAGCTTTAGCTATTGTCCTAATATCTGGATCCAAGGCCTGTCGTGGTGTTAAAGGTGAGTGGTTGTACCTATGTGTGTTTGTAGTGTAGGAGTGTCTGTTCCTGTTGTGCTGTGTATTTAATGAGGTGTGGGGGGTTGTGTGGGAGTAAGCTGTGGGCCTGCCTTGTTCCCCACATCCCTGCCCAAACCGGTGTCTGTAACCCTTCACCAAATTGTCACCCATGTGTGAAGCACCAACCTGTCGCCAGCTATTGCTGGTACTGCTCCTGTGCGGTTCCTTCCTTTGTCTATGTCCATTTTGTCCCGGATTAGGGTTCCTGGAAGACATGCTTGTAGTGGTTTAGGTTAGGTCCGTGAAGAAAGCAGAGAGTGGGGCTAAAAGGCCAGGCGGCGGTGTGGAAGTTCAAAGGTGGTGCTCCTCGGGTGGATTAAAACTTAACTTTTAATGGATTAATTTAAAAGACCAACAATGGGTTTTAAGATTGGTAAAAAGGCCGAATTGCTATTTAAAAGGGTTAAAACCAAACAATCCGATGAGAGCAGGGTCCCTAACGTTTCGCACCCTGTAGTGCTTCGTCAGAGGGAAGCTGTGGAGAAACAAGGCTCAGAGGGAGAGGGGGCCCTTTATAGGGGAGAAAGAACTTTCCCTCCAAAATTAGGCCCACTCTCTCCTCCGATTGGCCCACAGTTCAGACCCACCCCTAGTTCAAATGAACCTATGTGTGAGGGGAAAATGAGAGGGAAAGGAGGTGATAGGTGGAGTGGGGATGGAAGGGAAAGGAAGAAAGGGAAAGGAAGAGAGGGGGGGGAAAATGGGATTTCCAACCTAGAGGGAAGTGGTTGGAGGGAAAACAGGAACTCCAAATCCAGGAGTCCACCAGAGGAGCAGCATAGGGTTTATGTTTGTTTAATCCTCCCAGTGGGCCACAGCAATACACTGTTGGAAATTGTTGTTAGTAAAGATGGTGGAGGAGAGTAGAGAGAATCCGGATGTCCCGAGCCGCACCCGTCGGTTTACTGTATTATTGTTTATATGTACAGTTAATGTGTGAGGAAAAGGAGAAGAAAGAAAAAAAAAAAAAAAAAAAAAAAAAAAAAAAAAAAAAAAAAAAAAATTGGTTAGGTTTAGGCATGAAAAAAGAAAGGTTAGGTTTAGGTGTGAAGGAAACCGGTTAGGTTTAGGCTTGAAAAAGGATGGTTAGGTTTAGGTTTATGGTAGGAAGATGGTTAGGTTCAGGGTTAGAATACCAGGTAGGTTGACAGAAAAAATAAAGCAAAAGATAAAGGTGCAGAGTAGGCGGAGGGGCGCAAGAGACCACACATCCCCGGCTCGGGCTAGGTTAGGTTTAGGTAGTCTGGCGCTAATGAGCCCAATTCAGGTTTGGGTGCACTGGCCTGGGGACGTGCAGTCCATTGCTCTCCCCCCGCCTCCCTGCAAATAAAAGGTGAGTATGACAATTCATTTAAATAGTTGATGTTTGTATCAATCACCATGGAGATTCCTATGACAACTGGAAATAAAAAACCACATAAAGTCTGTGTAACCGTAGATTTGAGATGACTGTAATTTAAAATGGTGATGACAATGACCAGAAACAAGTGCAGCTCAGGACAAACAAGATGAATTACAATGAATTTTGTTTTGTGCAGTTCTAAACAGTATGTGATTGAGTTTGAATTGACAAGGTTAAGAAGAAGACACAGGGATTTGTTTTATATTCTTTTATTTTTGTTATCAAATTAAATGAATGATTGTGAAAGTTGGTTTGTGAGCAATGGAAGTCTGTGACTGGTTTCTTGCTCCAGGCTCCCTCCACTCTCCCCCCCAGGACAGGGATCCGGATGCGGCCTGTGTAACAAGTTTGGTAAGTTATGTTTGTGGGTTGAATTGTTAGTGGTCGTGAGGTCCAAGATCCACCTTCCCCAGTACTGTTTCTATTGATATGTGTTGGCCTTTATGTGGAATCAGTGTCTTAGGTGGGTAAGTATTATGTGTTTGTATTTTTATCTTAACTGTATAAGGATGTAGTGGGCCGGTCACTATGGCGATTCCTGCTCCCCCCAGCGCAGCTCCTCGTTTTTGAGTGTTGTGAGCCAGTGGGAGAGGATCTCGCCAGCAGTTTCCGGGGTCCAGTGAATATTATCATTTATTGTGTGAAAGAGTTCCTGTGGAAGTGGATCAAAAAAAGGGAAGTTCTGTTCTATGTGTTTGTTGATGGTAGTGAGGTTGTTCTTCTGTTCTGTGGAAAGAAGTGGTGAAAAATTGATTATGGGGATCCTGATGTCTGTGTGGGGGAAGGCGGAACTGGCCTTTTTAAACATGGATCGGAGCTGCTTAATTGAGGTTTTAGCCGCATCCTGATCCCTGTTATTAATCCCCACTGAGAGAATTAACACTTCGGTATCCACGTGTTTTTCTGTCTGATCCATGAGCTTATTGAAATGGTAGAAGCAGGCTCCCGGGTAGCTATCAGCCTGGACTTCAGTGTTATGGAAAGGTGGGATTTGACTGATATTAGAGTCCCCCAGGATGAGTATGGGTTTCTCGCCTTTAACTTTCCAGTCCTGGAGCTTACTGACCGGACCGGCCCGGCGACAGACGGGGTTGGGGGTCTCCTCCTCGGGATCCTCCTCCTCGGGCCTCTCACTCGGTCGCAGCACAGTTTGATTTTGTGAAGGGGGGTCAGAAGTAGGTACAGGTTTTGTCATATCGACTTTTTGACCATGATAATTCATCATATGGTCCCCCCTATGATCTTTTTTGTGCGACCGAGGATTGGCAGCCGAGTTGGAGTGCATCCCATTGTTATGAGGAGGAGATATGGATGTGGGCACCAGAGTGGGATTGGTGCCCCCCACCAACACACCGCTGCATCGGCCAGAGCAGGCCGGCCTGGTGCTGTTGCTCCAGGACTGGGTGCCCTGATTAGCCTTATGGGTAATATTGTTTTTTGTTTTTACAGGCTGATAGCTGTTCCCAGGAGCCATGGTGTCCGCTGCCCTCTGGAGGCCTTGCCTGGAGAGAGAGGGGGGCGAAGAGAAGTTAGAGGTAGGAGGAGGGAAGGAAGAAACAGAAAGATCCGAGGGGGGATCCGGGGGAAGATCCGGGGGGGATGGAGGAGGTGGTGAGTGGGGGCCTGTGGGGAAAAGAAGTGAGTGGGTTGTGTTAATTGTGTGAGGGTCCAGTCTGGCTCCATAGCGTCTTTGCGCCCAGTTGGTTGCCACTTTTAGGGCCAGCTGGTTGCCCTGTGTCCTGGTGAGAGAGTTGATGGTGTTGGTGTAATGTTCCTGTAAAATGTCCAAGTTGTTATTTAACCAAGTGATTGTGTTCTGTGTGATCTGGTCCTGTGTGCTGTCGGTGGGTGAGGATGGTTTAATAAACTGTGTGAGTTTTTGTGTCTGTCTTTTCATGCCAGTGGGAATTTGTCCTGTGTCTTTGGCTGCCATGATGATTCCTGAATGGTGCACTGCTTGAATGAGCTTGTAGTGAGCTTTAGCTATTGTCCTAATATCTGGATCCAAGGCCTGTCGTGGTGTTAAAGGTGAGTGGTTGTACCTATGTGTGTTTGTAGTGTAGGAGTGTCTGTTCCTGTTGTGCTGTGTATTTAATGAGGTGTGGGGGGTTGTGTGGGAGTAAGCTGTGGGCCTGCCTTGTTCCCCACATCCCTGCCCAAACCGGTGTCTGTAACCCTTCACCAAATTGTCACCCATGTGTGAAGCACCAACCTGTCGCCAGCTATTGCTGGTACTGCTCCTGTGCGGTTCCTTCCTTTGTCTATGTCCATTTTGTCCCGGATTAGGGTTCCTGGAAGACATGCTTGTAGTGGTTTAGGTTAGGTCCGTGAAGAAAGCAGAGAGTGGGGCTAAAAGGCCAGGCGGCGGTGTGGAAGTTCAAAGGTGGTGCTCCTCGGGTGGATTAAAACTTAACTTTTAATGGATTAATTTAAAAGACCAACAATGGGTTTTAAGATTGGTAAAAAGGCCGAATTGCTATTTAAAAGGGTTAAAACCAAACAATCCGATGAGAGCAGGGTCCCTAACGTTTCGCACCCTGTAGTGCTTCGTCAGAGGGAAGCTGTGGAGAAACAAGGCTCAGAGGGAGAGGGGGCCCTTTATAGGGGAGAAAGAACTTTCCCTCCAAAATTAGGCCCACTCTCTCCTCCGATTGGCCCACAGTTCAGACCCACCCCTAGTTCAAATGAACCTATGTGTGAGGGGAAAATGAGAGGGAAAGGAGGTGATAGGTGGAGTGGGGATGGAAGGGAAAGGAAGAAAGGGAAAGGAAGAGAGGGGGGGGAAAATGGGATTTCCAACCTAGAGGGAAGTGGTTGGAGGGAAAACAGGAACTCCAAATCCAGGAGTCCACCAGAGGAGCAGCATAGGGTTTATGTTTGTTTAATCCTCCCAGTGGGCCACAGCAATACACTGTTGGAAATTGTTGTTAGTAAAGATGGTGGAGGAGAGTAGAGAGAATCCGGATGTCCCGAGCCGCACCCGTCGGTTTACTGTATTATTGTTTATATGTACAGTTAATGTGTGAGGAAAAGGAGAAGAAAGAAAAAAAAAAAAAAAAAAAAAAAAAAAAAAAAAAAAAAAAAAAAAATTGGTTAGGTTTAGGCATGAAAAAAGAAAGGTTAGGTTTAGGTGTGAAGGAAACCGGTTAGGTTTAGGCTTGAAAAAGGATGGTTAGGTTTAGGTTTATGGTAGGAAGATGGTTAGGTTCAGGGTTAGAATACCAGGTAGGTTGACAGAAAAAATAAAGCAAAAGATAAAGGTGCAGAGTAGGCGGAGGGGCGCAAGAGACCACACATCCCCGGCTCGGGCTAGGTTAGGTTTAGGTAGTCTGGCGCTAATGAGCCCAATTCAGGTTTGGGTGCACTGGCCTGGGGACGTGCAGTCCATTGCTCTCCCCCCGCCTCCCTGCAAATAAAAGGTGAGTATGACAATTCATTTAAATAGTTGATGTTTGTATCAATCACCATGGAGATTCCTATGACAACTGGAAATAAAAAACCACATAAAGTCTGTGTAACCGTAGATTTGAGATGACTGTAATTTAAAATGGTGATGACAATGACCAGAAACAAGTGCAGCTCAGGACAAACAAGATGAATTACAATGAATTTTGTTTTGTGCAGTTCTAAACAGTATGTGATTGAGTTTGAATTGACAAGGTTAAGAAGAAGACACAGGGATTTGTTTTATATTCTTTTATTTTTGTTATCAAATTAAATGAATGATTGTGAAAGTTGGTTTGTGAGCAATGGAAGTCTGTGACTGGTTTCTTGCTCCAGGCTCCCTCCACTCTCCCCCCCAGGACAGGGATCCGGATGCGGCCTGTGTAACAAGTTTGGTAAGTTATGTTTGTGGGTTGAATTGTTAGTGGTCGTGAGGTCCAAGATCCACCTTCCCCAGTACTGTTTCTATTGATATGTGTTGGCCTTTATGTGGAATCAGTGTCTTAGGTGGGTAAGTATTATGTGTTTGTATTTTTATCTTAACTGTATAAGGATGTAGTGGGCCGGTCACTATGGCGATTCCTGCTCCCCCCAGCGCAGCTCCTCGTTTTTGAGTGTTGTGAGCCAGTGGGAGAGGATCTCGCCAGCAGTTTCCGGGGTCCAGTGAATATTATCATTTATTGTGTGAAAGAGTTCCTGTGGAAGTGGATCAAAAAAAGGGAAGTTCTGTTCTATGTGTTTGTTGATGGTAGTGAGGTTGTTCTTCTGTTCTGTGGAAAGAAGTGGTGAAAAATTGATTATGGGGATCCTGATGTCTGTGTGGGGGAAGGCGGAACTGGCCTTTTTAAACATGGATCGGAGCTGCTTAATTGAGGTTTTAGCCGCATCCTGATCCCTGTTATTAATCCCCACTGAGAGAATTAACACTTCGGTATCCACGTGTTTTTCTGTCTGATCCATGAGCTTATTGAAATGGTAGAAGCAGGCTCCCGGGTAGCTATCAGCCTGGACTTCAGTGTTATGGAAAGGTGGGATTTGACTGATATTAGAGTCCCCCAGGATGAGTATGGGTTTCTCGCCTTTAACTTTCCAGTCCTGGAGCTTACTGACCGGACCGGCCCGGCGACAGACGGGGTTGGGGGTCTCCTCCTCGGGATCCTCCTCCTCGGGCCTCTCACTCGGTCGCAGCACAGTTTGATTTTGTGAAGGGGGGTCAGAAGTAGGTACAGGTTTTGTCATATCGACTTTTTGACCATGATAATTCATCATATGGTCCCCCCTATGATCTTTTTTGT
>JAJDFG010000341.1:5000-7500 GCA_021039105.1 Scomber colias
CCTCCCCCCTACCTTCCTTCTTTCCTCTGTCCTTCCTTTCCTCCCTTCCTCCCTCCCTCCTTTCCTTCCTTCCCTCCTTCCTTCTTTCCTTCCTCCCTCTCTAACCCTAACCCTTCCTTGACTCGAGGACAACAGGAGGGTTAATCAGACACAGTGAGTCCAGACTGACTGCAGTGGAGTGATGAGTGGAAGACCAAATGTTCACTGAAAACATGTTTTTGCAGAATTTTAAGCAAATAACTTGTCAGAATAATCAGAGTCATTGGTTAGCAGGTAAACACACTCATGAAGCGTGCACGCTCAGCAGACTTGTTCCCCTGGATGAATAAAAGATTAAAAACTAAATAACACAGACACCTGCAGCGCTGTGGACAAAGCTTTGAGAGAGGAAGCTTTATTTGTTTTTTATAGAAAGTTGCCTGAGCTGCTCTGATTCATGCACTCACACACATTCACACACATTCACACACATTCAGAGCTGACAGCAGAAATCATTCAACCTCAGCTTCATGCCTGCATGTGCACTCATTACATTTGGGCCAAATTGAGTTCAGAATTATGTGTTTGTGGCTCAGCGGGTCGCATTTCATGCCCGTCAGTCTCCTGCCTCTTATATTTCTGCTCCGTTATCACCTTTAAATTATGTGAAGGTTCAGATTAATGGAACAGGAGAATATATTTGAATCCTTAGATGAATGGCATTACAGGCAAACGGCTCTGTTTTCTGCTGCTGTAGGTTCACAAATTGGTCTCTCTGCTTCCTCTGCTATTGATTTCTTCCTGTGTGTGAGTGTTGGGGGAAGATGGCGGCTCAGGCAGAAATGTTCTCTCTTTGTGTTTGACGCAGTGGAAGCAGAATCTGGAAGTTTAAAATGGATGTTTCTGATCAGCTTTTGATATTAAACTCTTCTGTAGCTGCTAAAAATGTCACATTGTATAAAATTTTCCAGAGAAAGAAAAAGCTGAGTCAGCGATTACGGCTGCAACTAATGATTATTTTCATTATCGATGAATGTGCCGGTTATTTTCTCCATAAACTGCTTTGTCAGTAAATGTCAGAAAGTATAAAAACAGCTTGAGGTCCTTCACTTCCTGTTTCAGAGCCACAGATTTGGTTTAGATAATAATGTTACTGATAGTTTGTTTTTACTATGAATACTAATATAAATGAGGTGAGAAATACATTTTACACATTAAAGTGAACATGTATGACGAATAGACACACAACAGTAAAAAGACGCTATACTATAAACATCTTATATGATACTTAAAAGAAACTGAAATACACTGTCAGTCATTTCCTTCCAAAATGACCCAAATAACTAAGATTATGAGCATTTGCTGATCTCATCCATATAGTTGGGATTTGGTTTAGACTAAACTAAACTAAAAGTACTCAGTGATGGTTTGGAGGAGATCATGGATGACAGGATTCAACAGCAATAGAAGAGATACTTTCACTTTAGTTTCTGAGAAGGTCATAATGGGTCCTTGTCAAGAAAATATAAAAATAGGTCATTTGACACTAAGTGTTAGGCAGCGTCATTCTGGAGATGCTGCTGCTCTTTGTAGAAGCATCACAAGTCGTCATTAATGTGACTGAAATGAAAAGTAAGAAACACCAAGAATGAAAACAAACATAGTTTTCTTGGATATTCTGCCGCTTCTTTCCTTTTGGGAACAAACTAAACAGAAAAATGAAAAACATCTTTAATGTTCAAAGACATTCCCACCTGGGAGGAGACGGGTTCAAACCTGAACATGAACAAACAGGGATGAACAACCTTCCAGGCTTCTCCACAGCAGCTGATGAGGGAGAGCTTCTCATTTTCACACACACACACACACACACACACACACACACACACACACACACATACACACACACACACACACACACACACACACACACACACACACACACACACACACACACACACACACACACACACACACACAGTCTCCAGTTGTTCTGTGTGTGAGTTTGGAGATTTGAACCAGCGACCCTGCAGTCATTGGCTGGCCTCTCAGGCCTTCAGGCTCTTCAGCTGCTGACACGTTGGTGCTCAGTGTGGCGGCTTGTTAGAGCGGATCACAGCCTCCACACTCACACTAAACACGGAATAATGAGAATCCTACGGGTATTAATTATGGCTGAGCGAAGGCAGAATTCACAGGCGCACACACACACAAACACACACACAAAAACACACACACACACACACACACGCACACACACACACACACACAAATACAGACTCTTTGGTGTGTTTCTGTGCTACAAGTAAAAATGAGCACAGTAAGGTTTGATGCACACGTACTCACACAAGAACACACGCAGCTGCACAGTCATACAACTTCATACACACGGCCTGTCAGTCACTCAGACACACACCTTCCTGTACAATGCTGAGCTCTCTCTCTCTCTCTCTCTCTCACACACACACACACACACGCACACACACCTAACCGTAACCAGTTCATGTCTAACCCTAACCTT
>JAJDFG010000341.1:15000-37500 GCA_021039105.1 Scomber colias
CAGTTTTTGCTCCAACTCTCGCTTCTTTTAAATCTTTTAAAACAGTACAGTAACTGTTTATTGTCCTGTTTTTAATCTATCATACTCTATTTTATTGTAATTTTATTTCCAATTTAGCACAAATATACTTCCATATTCAGTCCTGATGCATTTTTGTGTTTTTATGTAAAGCAGTTTGAATGCCTTGTATTTTAAATTTGGAGGAACTGGTGGAGGGGGCGCCAACAGGTGAAATACTACTGAGTATGTGCAGTAGGCCACATAACATGGAAGCCAACCTGAGAACTACTAACTCTTATATGACTGCATGGGCACCATTTGTGGTCCGTATCTAGCTCTCATAACACATCGATGTGTAGCAGGGTGTTTTTCCAGAGTGTGAAAGGCAACACTCCTTATTTGGGATGTCCTGGCTCCAAACAAAAAAGATGGCGTCGACCATAAGCTGCAACTCTGGACTTCAAACCGGCTTAAAAAAAACCCAACAGGTGACGTCACACCTCGCTATGTCCATCTTTACAATCTGGACTTCTATTATGACTAAATGGGGGCATAACAAGGAAGTAAACCCAAACTTCTTATTGGATTTAATAGGCACCATTTTTGGTTTGGTGTCCAGCCATTATAATCCATCTCTGGCTGCAGTACATCCACTGTGCATCATTAAAAGTTCACGAGAAGGTTCTGCAGTCTGACTTCCCTCAGAAAGTCGATGCATTGCCTTTCTGAAGACAGAGGAGGTGTGTACATCCCAGGAAACAGAAATACACACACACAGGCTTAAAAACTCACTCACACACACACACACACATACACACACAAGGTCACAGCAGCAGGGATCGGTGAGGGAGGAAACAGCGTAATCTCTGTGTAATCGAATTATTAAGCAGCTCTTTTTTGATTTAGCATATTCATCACCCAGACTGCCGGCACCAGAGTCTCCAGCTAATTAACAGACAGAGCGACACGCGAGCAGACAACAGAAGCTTTGTTTGGGAGATTGGCGTTGATCACAAATAGGAAGCCATCGTGATACAAAATAAAAAGTCGCCGCCTTCAGCAGAGAACAGATGTTGCCTCAGTAACGACCAACAGGGAGCGAAAAACTATCAACTAAACAGATGAGTTAGAAAACTAAAATCATCCTCGGTGTTGGTGGATTATCTGTTTGATATAAAACAGAAAGTTTATATGAGCCGTTCGGCGGCGGTTGTGCTCATTCTGGGAACTGAAACCATCAACCTGGCAGCTTTAATGCCTTGCTCACATGCAGAGAGTTTATGAATAAATGATCCATTAAAGGAAAAACCCACCAGATAAATATCATCAGTCTGCGGGCGTTATATGAATCCCAAGAGTTATTTTATGATGAAGTGCTGCAATTTTGTTTTCGGTGTAAACTCGCTCTCCCCGTCCCCTTTACTTCAGTTAGTCATTTACAATGTTTCCCAAAAATCCTTTCAACACCATGCCTTGATATTGAATATACAAAAAGAGACAATTAAAAAAAACCATTATGTTTCTCATATCAGCTCAAATCTAACAAAAAGAAAAGAAACAACCCCTGTGTCCTATTTCCATACTAATTCTAGTTTTTCATCACTTCACTCTATAAACTGTGAGGACGGCGCCGTAGAGTAATGTTGACACTCGATATTGAAATCTGAATGAGACCGGCTTCCTTATTGTATCCTTGATTAATCTATTTATACGAGATCAATCCACATACAGCTCGAGCACATTAGTTCTGTTAATGGATTATTGGACTGCCTGTAAACATCTTTCTGTTTGAACTGTTTGAAAGGGGCATAGACAGAATACAGCTTGTGCTAATAGGATAATATTGTACTCACAGCGCTAAAGGCTTCCAGGCAGCTGTAAATCCACTTTAATAATGATGCGAGCAGGCGCTCGGTGGCGGCGGCGGCGGCGCACGGCTCAGAGTGCAAACACCCCACGCCTGTTTAGTCTGTGTTTATTATGTCAGTCGAGCGGTGAGTCAGTCAGTATGAAAGTTAGTGTGATTATGAGTTGGGCAGGTAGGGAGGAGAGGATGTAAGTACACATGAAAATGGATTTTTGGAATATACAGACAAATAATTACAGAACTTGTGTGCAAATGTTAGTCAGTCAGGTGTTCAGTTAGGAGGTGAGTTCAGCTAGTCGGTCAGTATTATAGGAACCATGTGATAAGAGAGGAGTGCTTTTTGAATGACATGGAGACTATTATTAGAATGACATAAGAAGCTGACAGAAAACACTTCCTTGCATACAGTAAAACAGAAATAGACAATCAAAAACCGCTTGATTTGCAGTTCAGGTGAAGAAGAGGGAGAAATAAATGACAGCTGAATACGATGGTGGATAAAAAGATGAGTGAGGTCAGCGAGGTCTGGAGCTGGAGGAAAGCTTTAATAACTTTTTTCAGTCTGGTGACAGTCGCTGTCCTACTTCCAGTCATAAAAATGTATAAAATGATATTAATGATGAGCAAATAATCAGAATCCTTAATCGCTGCGTACTGATTTCTTATCTACAAACTTACCCAGACTGTCTGATTCTGATCAGTGGTGACGCCTAAATCAACTCTGATCCCTTATAAATATTATAATGTCTTTGTGTCTTATGGTGACAGAAATCAAGCAGCACTCTGGCATCTCAGACAGATATCAGTGTGTGTATCACTAAAATGTAACACTGGGTAATGTGAGGTGAGCTGAGGTGAGGTGAGGTGTGTTCAGGGACTTACTTGATGTAGGTGTTGGCGTTGCCTTCAGGAAACACATACGGGTGTTTCTTCCTGAAGACGTGACCCACTCTGCTGCAGGGTAGGATCTCCAGACTGCCACCGCACTGCCACACCCGGAAGGAGATCTCTGCAACACACACACACACACACACACATACTTGTCTTTATATCCTTGTGAGGACACTTATTGACAAACTCAATTCTAACCTTAACTTGAAACTAAGTCTGAAGCCTCAAACAGCCCTTTAAAGTTGTGACATAGAAAGACACACACACACACACACACACACACACACACACACGCGCATGCACATACACACACACGCACATACACACACACACACACACGCGCGCACACACACACACACACACACACACACTCACAGACAAAATGATGATGCATATTCATAGATGAATCTGTTTTAAGCTGTTTGTCTGTTACAGTGTCATATTTCACTGCATCCTGTTTCTGCTATTTGCCTCAAATACAAAGAATAAAACTTTACAGTCTTCACATGTTGGTGTTAATTTAGTTGTTAAAGTCCCATCATTCATTTTCTGTAACCAAATATTCTGCTTCTGTTTGTTGGGACATTAATCTCCCAGCAAACCTGTTCTGAAGAAATCTACCCATTTATCAAGAATAACACTCAGTAGCAGACAGTGAAATCTGATTATTTTGCCAAAATAATTTCAGGTGAGGAGAAAGGTCATGCAGCAGGTGTAATAATGTTTTTGCAGCAGTCATGATGCCTCAGAATCAGCTAACATGCGTTAACCATAGGCGGGGAGCTCCGGTTCTCTGAAATGAGGCCAACCAGGAAATAACTCAGAGCTGCATTCTATCAAAAGGCCACCAGGGGGCGTCCGTCTCTATACAAGTCAATGGAGAATTCACCAACTTCTCACTTGATTTCTAACCTCGGTAAACGTTTTCAAAATGTGTTTATGGTCTCAATCGCTAGCTTAAAGCCTTCTTCAATGCAGTATGATGTTCATTTGGGACATTTTGGCCTCCCTGATTTTATATTTGGCGATAAAGCAGGGTATGCATTAGGGAGTGGCTACATCCTGATTGTCCTCGAGATCCAGCCCTCGCAACCATAGCAACCTCCCCGCTCCGCCCATGGTCCTGCCTCATGCTCATATAAGTAGAATCCGTGTTTTTATTTTTCCCAGCATGCACCTGAAATTTTCAAGATGGTGCTGCCCAGATTCGAAACTATTGGCTTCCGAGCAGCAGTCCACAAACCAATGGGTGACATCACGGATGTTACGACCATTTCTTTTATACAGTCTATGGTTAAACACCCAACATTCATCTTTATCTTAATGTTAACTAGGAAACGCTGCTTGTCTAAATTCACCATTCTTGTGAGTCGGTCTGATGACTTGACAAGTGTTTTTGTGTTTCTGTAAACTCATTGACCTGAAATGAACTCTGGGAATGTTTTTTCTTTTTTTTTTTTTAATGTGTCAGGTATCATTTGATCAGTTTCTCTCTCTCCCCGTCTCTCTCTGTGTATGTGTGTATGTGTGTGTGTGTGTGTGTGTGTGTGTGTATGTAACTGGGCTCGTTGTTTATTTGAAGCCTTTTTTCGTTCTCGTCTCCTCGTTAGTTTTCTACCCTGCACTTCACGGCTAAGTGGGCCAAACCTCAGTGAATATTTGATGACCCACTGACACGGACTCTGATTTGTTTGTTTGATTTAGTGTTTGTGTGTGTGACAAAGTGTGTGTGCTGCGTCACTGTAATGTGTGTGTGTGTGTGTGTGTGTGTGTGTGTGTGTCGGTATGACCTGTTTACACTGTGCTTCTTCTCTAAAGTGAGCACAGAAACACACACAAGACACACTAGCTTCACTTTAGTTTACATCATTGTGTTTGTGACTCTCTGTGTGTGTGTGTGTGTGTGTATGTGTGTTCTCTAAGAGTCAGTCCTATTTAATTCACATAGTTGACGTCTGTCTGTGAGCTCAGTGAAGAGAAAGAATGAGTTTCCACAAAGAACACGCCACTGAGAACTTAAGAAAGTTTTATATTGATTGTGAAGGAGAGAGAGACGTACAGAGAGAGAGAGAGAGAGAGAGAGAGAGACAGATAGTGAGAGGGAGAGGAAGTGAAAATGAGAGTGTGGATGGGGTTTGATGAGGAAGAGGAGAGATGGAAGTAAAGATGAAACACCAGAGAGTACAAAGGAGAGCGAGAAGTCAGTGAGATACTGAGATACTGACACAGAGTCTGTGAGACTGACAGAAACATGACGGAGAGCAAATGAGTGTGTGTGTGTGTGTGTGTGTGTGTGTGTGTGTGTGTGTCTGTGTGTGTGCACTTGCAAATATATGTGTGTGTGCTCAGTAATAGAGGGTTGGAGTCAGTTTGCTGATTGCTGAACTACTGCTTCTCTCAAATCAATGAAAGACTGTTTTTTTCCTCCACCTCTCAGATGCACACACACACACACACACACACACACACACACACACACACACACACACACACACACACACACACACACATATATATATCAGACCATGCTCATTTTTGAGGACATTGCATAGACCTACATTCATTTCCTGGAGACCTACCTTAACCACTGACCCACATATTAGCTTTTTCCCAATTGGGGACAAGCCATCTCCAATTAACCGTTCCTAAGTCTAAATTTGCCCCCAAAAAGTAGCCTATGACAGACCACACACACACACACACACACACACACACACACACACACACACACACAGCCACACAGTGAGATGACTGGAGGCAGGTAGCAGCAGGAGAGCCAGATGTTGCTGCTGGATGGATGTCAGACTGTAACGACTTCCTGTGCTGAAAGTAAAGTTCACCTTCGTTCAGCTGATGTTAAAGCACCTCTGTCTGTATTCCTGTCAGTTAGCTCACCGGCTCGATCATGTCTCCCTTATTTGTGATTTGCCCAGCTGTTCATGGCCTAATCCTGTAACTCTTCCATCTAAAACCTGACAATACATTTACATATTGTTAATTTACTTTGTCAAATACATTTTATCTGGTTCATGTTCAGTGGGGAGTTTAATTTTTAATCCTGCAGAGAATCATAGAGGGAGGTTGATGGGGGAGAGCGGTGGGGGGGTAATTGGGGCTGACAAAGCATAAAACTTTGACCCCAGAGGATTGTGCATCCTACGTGTTTTTTTTTATTTTGGTGGTTAAATATTGACTTAAGGCTGAGATATTGAACCGTAACGCCCCCAGTTTAAACCTCACCACAGGGACGTAGTTAAATCTCTCTACTATCACTATCTAATACATGCATACAAATCATGACCCTCAAAATGTAATATAAATAAATTAAAAACTAAATTGTGTTGACTATGATCCAACATTACCAATACTTTTCCAAAACATAACCGTATTAATGTTCCTGGAGCAGATATCGTAGTAAAAACATGGAATACATTTTGCAGATAGTATGTTAATATAATAATTAGCATTATTTTAATTTTGTTGGGTAAATGGAAATTTTAAAAGAGAAAGCTGCAAAAAAAAAATCAGAGTAGAACAAATAATTGCTCACAACTGTTCTGCATAAACAAACTGAATCACTGGTTCCAGTCTCTCAAATATGAATATTTACTGGTTTTTGTTTTGTCTTCTTGTAAACTTAATATCTTTGGATTTTGGAAAGTTCATTAGACAAAACAAACTGAATTCAAACTTTTTTTTTTGGATAGATTTTGAATTATTTTCTCATAAATCAGAAAAGAGGAAAAAGCTCAAACTTGTGATGCTGATGATGGATGCTGTAACATGATAGATGATTGTTTTATGTAGCTATGTAGACTTTATATGTTCAGTATTACAGACGCATACAGGAGCTCATAACAGATTCAATCCGACCTCCAGAATTCATGAAATCAAAATGTGATCACAACAACTTATTCCATTAATGAAGACGATAACTGAAAGATTAATCTTCAGTGGAAAGAATCATTATTTGTAGCCTGACTAGGAACATAATCCATAAATCTAAATATCTTATTCTGTAAGTGAATATTTCATAACGTGACATTGTTAAGTGTTTTTCCCCAATAGAAAAACTGAGTATTTTACTGTATAATAATCATATCACACACCGGTCATATTAAGATTTAAAAATGATCTAGAATCTCATCCAACTATCCAAAAGGAGCTTGTTAAACTGAAGGTTTATCCCTTTAATATTTCTATATACTCAATAGTAGGGGTGTGTCCAAAAACTCGATCCATCAATTAATATCGATTTTCTATTTAAAAATTCGATATCGATTCAAAATTCTGTGAATGGATTTTTTTTTCAGAGAGAATAGATGGAAGCATGAAATTTAAAATAATAATGATTACAAGTTTGTTTTGTATTTGAACTGACGTGCTTATCCATAATCTTTATGTGCATTTTTTGAAAATCATTGGTTACATGATGACAACATAATTCAAAGTGACATGATTTAAAATGCCACTCTGGTCTTAAGGGTAAATACACACATAGATGCTATCATGCTAGATCCCAGTGTTGGATCAGACTCATGATTTAACTTTACTCTTCAAGAATTTGGTGTCCACACATGACTGCGTGTTAAAAACATTGTCTGACTTACAAAACAGAAACTCTGGGAACATAAAATTGAATCGATATTGAATTGAATCGGGAAATCATTGACAATACCCAGACCTAAATACTCAACAACATGTATGTGTAATAATCTTTCTCTGCAGGTTGTTAACTTGTTAAAACATCTTAAACTGAGAACTCATTTCTTTTTCTAATTATGAGATTTCACTCAGTCGACTTTCATCTGATAACATTCCTCCAAACTTCTGTAACTCGGTCTGGTTTCTTCTCAAGTTACAAATATTCTGGGCCCTGTGCGTCCGTCACTGAGACTCGATGGTGAGTAAGACTTCGTTTGAAGTTTCTAACTGGTGTAAAATCTTAAAATATGAACACGTATATTTCAAAGGACCCTGCAGGAGTCACGGTTGTTTGTCCTGAATTTATTACAGGTCAGCTTCAGGTCCGGTATGGAGAGAAGGAACTATCACTACCTAAACTTATTTATACAAACATATGAGCACATCAGTTGTATTAAGACTGACTTATAAGACTTTATACTCTCTGGTGACGTGTTTAGATTTTTATTTACTTAACATGTGTCAGTAATGCACCAGTATTACGTCAACTTAAATCACTGCAACGTGTTTTCACCATTCCTCTCTGCCAGGATGATGATGATAATGAAAACATACTGTCAGACTATCAGAGTTTCAGAAGCCAAAAAAAAAGATAAATTACAGCTCTCCATATGTTCAAAGCTCCAGATCTGGCTCAGAAAACAGTTTGCATCACTATGAAGGCGCTACAAATTAAATGCAATCCTGGTGTAATCATCCCACATCTGCACAGCAGGACTGTTTTATTTTGAGAGATTAGAGGAGGGTAGACTAGAAGGAGGGACAAGTTCAGATCCATCGATTCTTCTTTGAAAAATAAACGTGTAACGCTGAAAAATAACTGTAAATAAATGATATGAGACAAAGCTGGTGTGTGTGTGTGTGTTCTTGTTCTTATGTATTTGTGAGGACCGAGTTTTAAAGCTACATAGTGAGGACATCTTCTGAATGTCCTCTCCCGATTTAACCAACAATTGGCTTTAGGGTTTAAGTTAGGTAAAGGAAAAGGTTTAAGTAATGGTGACATGATTTTACAATTCTAGAAAGTTATTAACCAGGAATTTGAGTTTATGTTATTTACTGTGGACTTGTCTTTCTTTGCTGGAGCCTGTCAATAAAAGAGGAAGCTGCATCTTTTAACACAGTGCTAATATTGCAATGCTTTTATACAACTATTAATCTTTATATTGAGAGAACACTTAAACCACTGAGTCCACTCACGACAGAATATCTTTACATCTACACTATGCATGTTTTTAATTTTCAAATATACACAGAAATAATTAATGTGGAAATTAGAAAAATTAAACTACATTTTTATTTTATAATTTTATGGAAATTCAGGTAAACCTTTAGATGGAAACGTGGCTTGTGATGGTTTGTCAGGGTAAAGGAAATGGACGACTCACCAAAGTTCTCCCCGCCCCAGATGTCCATGGCGGTGTCGTATTTGCCGAGGTGATTGAACCAGGACCTGTCAATCACAAAGAGCCCGCCTGCGATGATGGGAGTCCTGCCAGAGAGAGAGAGAGAGAGAATGAAAAGGAGAAGAGAGAGAGAGCACGTTTAAAAAAAAAAAGAAAAAGAGAGAGGCTTATTTTATAAATTGTATGTTCTTTCTAATTCATCTCAACTGAGTCTGAGTCAAATCTAATCAGAGAATCAGATTTAAGTCTCATGGAGCTCACAGGTTTGAAGATCTTGTGATGATGACACCTTTAAAAATCATCAAGGAGCCATTTGATTGGTTGTAAGTTTAAAAAAAAGAACAACATCTCGTGTTTTTGTTTTTTTTGGGGGGTGTTTATTAAATCTCAGCAGCAGCCGTCATTTTATTGAATAGCAATCTTTGTTCTGAACGTTTTCTTACAGACATCTGCGCCTGAATCTAATCTAATCTCATCTAATCTAATCCAAAAACTAAATAGACTCTTACTACTTCTTTAGATGCTTTATGTGTTTTTCGAAAATAGAAATGAGCCTGTGAGCTTGTTGGTTTGCTGCCACGTACACACACACACACACACACACACAAACAATTACACACAAAAACCACACACACACATACGCACACAAAACACACAGGCTGAATCATGAGCTGAAGGCCAGCATGCATCATCTAATACCCTCTGTTTATTAATGATTATCCTGCTGCACCGCCTGCAAATAGCATTCTGTGTGCATGAGAGCCAGTCTGAATGCGCTGTATGTATTGTACGCACCACATACCTTACATCCACCATATGGACACACACACACACACACAGACACACACACACATACACACATACATATTGTGGGTGGACGCACATAAAACCTTTTTTTAACTTCCCTTTGTACTTGTGTGTCCGCAGGAACGTAAATATGTGTGCATGTGAAAGCATGTGCTTGTGTTACCACATTGTGTGATTGTGTGTGTGTGTTTGTGTGTGTGTGTGTGTGTGTGTGTGTGTGTGTGGACCATATACGTGACTGTCGTGCTGGTTTTTGTGTGTATGTACTTGTATTAATGGGAGCAAACTGAGGAAATTAAACAGCATGAAATAACTTGGCAAATAAATGAAATGAGACAAAGCTGGTGTGTGTGTGTGCGTGTTCTTGTTCTTATGTCTTTGTGAGGACCAAGTTTTAAAGCTACATAGTGAGGACATCTTTTGAATGTCCTTTCCCGATTTAACCAACAATTGGCTTTAGGGTTTAAGTAAGGTAAAGGAAAAGGTTTAAGTAATGGTGACATGATTTTACAATTCTAGAAAGTTACCACATCCACAAATATTGCATCGCCCTCCTCGACAATCATGTGTTGAGCAGCAGATTTACGTAGCTCATGTAACAAAGTTATTAACCAGGAATTTGAGTTTGCA
The DNA here is from genome assembly GCA_021039105.1 of Scomber colias. NCBI lineage: Eukaryota > Metazoa > Chordata > Actinopteri > Scombriformes > Scombridae > Scomber > Scomber colias. The sequence goes on from JAJDFG010000341.1 coordinate 25,306, forward strand.
CATTATACTGCAGACTTGTCCTTCTTTGCTGGAGCCTGTCAATAAAAGAGGAATCTGCATTTTTTAACACGGTGCTAATATTGATCTGAACAGGCCTTATAGCAGCACTGGAAGGTAATAAAGCTTATTCTACTCAATACTTCTACTCCACTACATTTATTTGACAGTGATAGTTGGTAGTATGGTATTGCAGAGGTCAAGAGTCAGAGGCAGAGTGTACAACAACTGCAGAGATTCAACTAAAGAGCATGATATGTGGTGTGAGAAGGAAGGAGATCATCAACAGTTTCGGGAGCAGAGTGTGATAAGAGAGAATGAGGTGGGGTTGTGGAAAATAACAGGAGACATTGCTAGGTGTGTTGGCTTGCTCTGTCTATCTTTGTATATAATATTCACCTGAGTGTGTGAAAGTCAGTCTCTCTTTTCCCTTACAGAATTAAATAACTCCCTTTCCATAAGTCATAAGTCTGTGAATTGTCATTTTCAGCACAAGTAAGACAGGATATAGATATGAGAACTACGACACAAGTTATGTGTAGTGATATTCATGCATTATGTCAATAAGTGTGTCCTCACAAGTATGGTGTATAAATGTGTGTGTGGTCCTAGACAGATATGGTGACTCAGGCCAGCCTCTGCAGGTTTGATGTTACACAGACAGAAGCAGCACATTGACATCCAGGTAGAGACAGACCATCAAAATAAACAAGCTAAACTCTATGTTTCTACTCCTATCTCCATTACACACACACAAGTACACACACACACACACACACACACACACACCATCACCACTTGTTCATCTGTGAGAGTTTAACACTCCGCCTCCTCTAAAAAAACAAGTCAGACAGTCACAAGTTGGCACAGGGATGAATCTGTGTTTCTGCCACCAAGCTCTGACTTATGAAGAAGGAACAGAGCCAAAGTTTATTATTTATAACTCTCTGTGTGTGTGTGTGTGTGTGTGTGTGTGTGTGTGTGTGTGTGTGTGTGTGTGTGTGTGCGTGTGCATGTGTGTGAGTTTGGGTCTGTGGCTCATCTCCCATCCCTCTGTTTGTTTGTTCATCTCTCCGAAGCAAATGCTCCGTCAGGCATCAATGATCTGCTTTTGTGTAAATGAGTGAAGCGCCTCACCTCGGCCCAGCAGGAGGCGCTGCAGCAATGCCAGGTCAAGACGGGGGTGACACATTTGTTATTGATTGCTGCAGGAGGGATCTATGTTATTTTAGCAGTACAGCGTTACTACACTATGTGATGTTATAGATTCAGTATTTATTATGTTTTAAAGCTTTATTCTTATTTTTCAGGATTTGCTGCAATAATCTGACATAAATAATGTGGCTCTTATATCTTTAGAGAGTTTTCTGGATTGTGAGCATAGTTTAATTATGACATAACTAATGGTGGAGTTAAATTTGGGACCCACTCCTTGCAGAATCAGGTGAGATCTATATATGGATTTAGTCACATGTTAGGCACATGATGAAGATGTAAAGTTGAAAAGTCATAGCTGTTCTTCATATCAGTTGGAAGTATTTAGGACAGATGGGAAGTCCACTTTTGAAGAGCTTTGTTCAGCTCTGCTCTGAGCAAATGAGCGGAGCTTTAAGGGGAGACAGTAGACAGGAGGGAGGGAGGAAGGAAGGAAGGAAGGAAGGGAGGAAGGAAGGAAGGGAGGAAGGAAGGGAGGAACAGACGGGGTCAATTTGACCCGGGAGGACGATACGAAGGTTAATATCAAAGGGAACTTCTGAAACACTTGCAGCATTTATTGCATCTGAAATATTTATATTTTATGTATAGATCCAGTTGTCGTATATAATAGTTTAAAGTAGAAGGATATATTTGTTATATATTGAAACACTGCAGTCTCTATAGTCTAGAAAAACTATATTTCTCCTCTATATGGATACTGTGAACACGGACAGACAGAAACACTTAGACCACATTTAGCAGCAATTAAAACTCTCAACTCCAGCTTGAAAATGGAAAGTGAGGATCGGGGGTTAAACACCCACGTTAAACTTCTTCTGGCAGGTTTTTATGTATTTATTTATCAAACTTTGTGAACATAAGGAAAGCTTCATCTGTGTTCAGTGAATATTTGGTGAAAGTGGAAGTTTACATGTCAGAATGATGATTTGAGCTTTCTGATTTTCAATTAAGAAAATAATCATTTGATCAATTGAGTCATTTTTCAGTTTTCCTGTCAGTAGTACTCAATTAAACATCTTCCCTCTTCTCCACCTCTCCATATGTTTCTGCATGTTTCTATCCATGTTTCTCTTTCTCCCTCTTCCACTTCTTCAATGTGTTTTTGTGGCGTTCTGCCTTTTCTACACACTGTCTGTGTGTGTGTATTGTCTTAATATTGCATGTGTCTGTGTGTGTGTGTGTGTGTGTGTATTGTCTTAATATTGCATGTGTCTGTGTGTGTGTGTGTATTGTCTTCATACTGCATGTGTCTGTGTGTGTGTGTGTATTGTCTTCATACTGCATGTGTCTGTGTGTGTGTATTGTCTTCATACTGCATGTGTCTGTGTGTGTGTGTGTGTATTGTCTTCATACTGCATGTGTCTGTGTGTGTGTGTGTGTATTGTCTTCATACTGCATCTGTGTGTGTGTGTGTATTGTCTTCATACTGCATGCGTCTGTGTGTGTGTGTGTATTGTCTTCATACTGCATGCGTCTGTGTGTGTGTGTGTGTGTATTGTCTTAATATTGCATGTGTCTGTGTGTGTGTATTGTCTTCATACTGCATGTGTCTGTGTGTGTGTGTGTGTATTGTCTTCATACTGCATGCGTCTGTGTGTGTGTGTGTGTATTGTCTTCATACTGCATGTGTCTGTGTCTGTGTGTGTGTGTGTATTGTCTTCATACTGCATGTGTGTGTGTGTGTGTGTATTGTCTTAATATTGCATGCGTCTGTGTGTGTCTATTGTCTTAATATTGCATGTGTCTGTGTGTGTGTGTGTATTGTCTTAATATTGCATGTGTCTGTGTGTATTGTCTTTATACTGCATGTGTCTGTGTGTGTGTGTGTATTGTCTTAATATTGCATGTGTCTGTGTGTGTGTATTGTCTTCATACTGCATGTGTCTGTGTGTGTATTGTCTTCATACTGCATGTGTCTGTGTGTGTATTGTCTTCATACTGCATGTGTCTGTGTGTGTGTGTGTGTGTATTGTCTTCATACTGCATGCGTCTGTGTGTGTGTGTGTATTGTCTTCATACTGCATGTGTCTGTGTGTGTCAGCGTGTTACTTGATTGGCTGGGTCGGGTCAGTCCGGCGAGCTCTCTGCTCTGGTGACAGCTGCTCCCACTTAAAATGGAGACTCCAATCAAAACCTGGGAGACAAAAGAAATACAAATATACAGTTTATACATTATATTGTATGGATGTAGAAAGAATATTGTATTTTAGCAAAGCTTCAATAAATTAAGAACAAGGAATATTGAATAGATGCTACCAAATCATCGATGTATTGAATAATATTACGACATCTCTACTTTACGTCTTTATTAGGTAATATTCATCCATCTATGACTTCACCTGATTGGACCCAGGTGTGAATCCCACACATTTAAATGGGTTACATTTTTATTCAGTTTGGGTCAATATAGCACCAGTACAACACAAGGTTAACTTTAGCAGTTTGGTTATATTGACCCAGTGTTACACTCAATAAGCTTCAACTTAAAACTGTCACAAATGTATTACTGCATGTACACAACAATGTGTATATGACATTTGAAAGATACAAACTGTAATATGTAAGTGTAAAATAAGTGGAGTAGATTATAACAAGCTTTAATTTGGGTAAAAAAATCAACAGTAAAGTAGAAAACATTAAAACTGGGTTAAAACAACCTCTTGTATTGAGTGGCTTACATTAACCCAGTGCTGTGGTGGTCCTATATTGACCCAAACTGGGTAACATTTTAACCCAGTGCTTTTTTTTTAGTGCGCAGGTCAATCAATTACATCAATTACATCAATTACATTAACATATGGGCCACACGTCATGCTTTCCTGAGGCATCTACTCAGTGTGCGGGTGTTCTTCAGTTTTTGCCTTTCAGCCAACGCGACTGATAACGTGTTGGGATGCGCATACGTCACCGTGAGGCGTTCATTAAGACAATGACGTAAGAATGAGGCTAAAGGAGGAATTCATGAATTAAGATGAATTAGGAAACTGATAATTACTTCACAAATTGTAGATGTATTGTTTATTGTCACATTTATCCATTGTATCTGTCTGTTGCATTTATATTTTATATATATTTTTAAATAAATAAAGCATTATTTTCTGTATGTGTGTACGTACATGTGTGTGTGCACTTGTGTTGGCTTGTGAAGGTGTGTGTGTTTGCTGATATGGCAGTCCGGCAGGCTAAGAAGCTGCTGCCACAGCATTCCCATCCCCCATATGTGTGTGTGTGTGTGTCTGTATACATCAACATGTGTGAGTCTGTATGTCTCAACATGTGTGTGTGTGTGTGTGTGTGTGTGTGTGTGTGTGTGCGTGTGTATGTGTGTGTGTGTATGTGTTTGTGTGTGTGCGTGTGTGTCTGTGTGTGTGTGTGTGTGTGTGTGTGTGTGTGTGTGTGTGAGAGAGAAAAGGCCGTGGACAGGGCTATTATCAGCATTGATTGGCGGATTCCTGTTACCAACAGAGGAAGATTGGAATAAGACAGGCTAATGGGAAGAGAGAGGGTCCATGAAGCTCTTAGAGCAGATTGGCTTGAGAGAAAGCGAGGGATGACAGAGGAGGACGAGTGGAGAGCACGGTTGTGTATTGTTATGATGTATTATCAGACCATTTGACTTCAGCTCATCTGTAACTCAGTATCGTGTCAGGCTAAAAGGGTGTTCTACATCGTCGATCAGTGATGCTCAATGCATTACAGAACAATTACTGATTTATCCAAATGTCCTCCACTGTCTGCTTTCACTGCAATTATGAGTCCTTTCTTGGTTTCAGGTTTCCCATAATGCATTTCAGAAACACATTTCAAAACAGAGGAAGCTGTGACATACAGGAGATCTGATCGCAGCCATCAGTCTCAGGTATGATGGAGGAGCATGGACTAGCTTTTTATAGCTTTCCACTGAGTTGCAAAGGCTGAGGTGTTCATTTAGACACCCAGGGGTTTGTAAATAAAAGTCCTAAAGGCTTGGATAGACATGAAACTCCCCTGGATGAATCATCAGTTACAATACATGAACAAATAGAAATGATTTGTTTCTTTCATGAAAGTCTGTGTACATAAAAACAAAGAAAAGTGAACCTCACTTAAGACAAGGCATGTTTTTTGGTAATTTGTAATAAAACAATAATACCCTCTATTCTTTAAGTCAATTAATTTTTGTATTCTCAATTAAATTTTGGATGATTTCTGCAGCTATGGCACAGTGTTTCACTCCTGACTGTTCAGCATTAGTGGTTTCTTTAGCAGTGACAGCTAAGGCGGTTGTGGATGCTGTAGTATTTTCAGCCGTCTGTCATTCTGAAGTGACAAATATGATTGAAAACTGACATCCATAAAATAACCCATGGTGTCATTACATGATGACATTAGGGAGGAATATTTTCATAAACAGTACTATCTCCAACTCCAACATGCTCCAGTGTTTGTCTCAGCTCAGTAGAGATGATATTGAATGTGAGCTCGGTATATATTTGTAATACCACCTGAGATAAGATAATATTTGAGAGAAAAACTCTTCATAATACCACCGAGATCCAACATAAACACCTTTAGGATCATCACAAGAAACTAATACTTCAAAAGGTGTCAAAACTGTGTCAAAGCCTGAATATTACAGGTTCCTGACATCGAGAACAGGCTCATGAATTCATCATGAAGGCTTTTTCATAAAGCAGGAACCCTCTGGGGTTTCTCTCTGTCATCCAAAGACGCCCTGAAGGAGCCGTTTATATTTCACAGAGTGCAGACGGAGAGTTTTCATACCTCCACGAAGATCAGCAGAGGCCGCCACGTAAGCAAATGTGTCCATGTTGATGATGTCGATGACAGGGCTGACCACACGGGTTGGGTCCTGGGTACACACAAAAACAAACACACATTCATGATGGGTTAGAGACCAGGCGGGGAGTTCTGGTCCTCTGAAATGAGGCCAACGCGGAAGTAACTTAGAACTGCATTCTATCAAAAGGCCACCAGGGGGTGACCGTCTCTATACAAGTCAATGGAGAATTCACCAACTTCTCACTTGATTTCTAACCTCAGTAAACGTTTTCAAAATGTGTTTATGGTCTCAATCGCTAGTTTAAAGCCTTCTTCAAAGCAGTATGATGTTCATTTGGGACATTTTGGCCTCCCTGATTTTATATGTGACGATAAAGCAGGGTATGCATTAGGGCGTGGCTACGTCCTGATTGACAGGTTGATTGACCAATGTCCTCGAGATCCAGCCCTCGCAACCATAGCAACCTCCCCGCTCCGCCCATGGCCCCCCCCTCAGGCCCATATAAGTAGAATCCGTGTTTTTATTTTTCCCAGCATGCACCCGAAATTTTCAAGATGGAGCTGCGTAGATTCGAAACTATTGGCTTCCGAGCAGCAGTCCACAAACCAATGGGTGACATCACGGATGTTACGTCCATTTCTTTTAGTCTATGGTTAGAGCTGTGTAGCAAAGTTGAAAAAAAGGACAAAAAAAGAGCAGAAAAGGACAAAATACTGTAAAGAGAAAGAGAAATAAAGGAAAGGGAAAAAGACAAAAAGGACCAACTGAATGTGTTCCTGTGAGTAGATCATCAAATTCCTTTGCAATAAATGAGATTTTCAGTCCAGTGTGTGTGCACGTGTGTGTGAAAGAGACTATATATTCCAAGGTCGTTATATTACACCACATTAAAAGGAGTTTCAGTCATTCAGCACCGATCATGCACGCAGCACATTTAGTGAGGTGAGAGTGACCTCTACCTCTGTTCACTTCCATTCGATTCCATTTTATTCACTTTAATGGCCTTAATGTCCGACTGTTGAGCCACAGTAAAATAAGAAATGCTGGAAAACTCTTCCAAATGAAAAGAGGAATGAGCACAAAAAGGAATAAAACGGAGATTGAATGCACATAAACACACAGGATGCTGACATGTTTGGAGAGGTTGTTTGGGTCTTTCTATTTATTAGTTTTAGAGATTCACACAATGAGAACTGACTTCACATAGAGTTGTGGAGTAGGAGGAGCTTCTGGTTCTGGAAGTGTTTTCTCCTCATTCTGTATTTCTTATTTATACGACATTGCCAACATTACCTAACATCAGAAACCTAACATCCTGACCACCGGTAATGTCAAACCACATTGAGATGATCTATTAACTTAAAAAAAAAAACAACAACAAACAAACAAAAGAAACCCTATTTTCGCCACTTTGTCCCTTATTTTTTTCCATCTCAGTGGAGGGAATCAGGTTGAATCAAACTCTTCATTTAACTAGAGAAGCTTTCATCATGTCACAAATCATATCTGTTGGCGTGACTCTCGACTCACCCCGAGCTGTTTTCTCTGGCCTCAAGGAAAATGTGAAATAATAGAAGAAGAAAGAAAAAACAATATCAGTGTTTTTGAGTCTTTTAGACATTTAGCTGTTACTGTAAATGACTTCCAGTGAGTTGGAGTAGGCTGTCTGGATGTTCAATGAGCCTAACATTAACCAAGTAGTTTTAGTTAGTAGAAACATCTGATATCAATGATCTGTTTGGTTTTGAGTGCTTTAGTTTTGCTCCTTAATTTTTACTCCTTTTATTTTTGCTTTTGTCTTATTGGTGTTATACAGTCACCGGCCACGTCATTAGGTACATCTGTGCAATCTAATTCAATCCAATACAACAGCTCTGCTTTAAATTCTACATTTATGAAGTTTACGGTGAACTGATTCATTCTGTACATTGTAAAAACAGTTTTCTCAACGCTGTGATCTGTAGCATTCGCCCCCTTAACGATGCATGTGACCAAAGTTTAAGAAACTGATTGGCTGTTTCGTGCTGAAATGCAAATTGGGAGTCATATTTAACTTCTACCCTCAAATTTGTACGTAAACAGTCTTGTATTTTGACTTTTTGCTAAAGAATAAGGTATTTTCTGAGGGAGATGTCCATGTTTTAACCAGGAGAGTTTCATATTGATCCAAATCATATAAGTGCTCAAACAGTGAGTCACGTAACGTCGTCTAGGGGAAAAATTTATGGGATTTTTATTTTGGGAACCAGCTGCGTCTGAAATTGCTCCTTTTACTTTACGACTGTTTATTGAAAACAAAAAGTCGTTAACTTACACATCGGACAAAATGAACACAATAAAAATGTTAGAGGTTATATTATTCTTTTGTCAGTATATCACTCGCTCCTGTTTAATCATCCATAAGGTGAGAAGACGTGGCTCAGTAAGTCCCTCCGTTAAACCTTAAACTGAGTCTTAAACCCTTGTAAAAGTGCAAACTGGCAAAATATCAGCACTTGATTTGACTCATATTTCTATCTTGATGGCACCATTTGCTCTTTACAAGGATAAAAGTACAACACACACACACACACACACACACACACACACACAGACTTGGACTCCCTGTTAAATCATGGAGTGTCCCTCTATTAGTTTGGTCAAACGGCTGGATGCGTCTTCAGCCAGTGATATTACAGAGCAGGTGGAGCGGTTCTGGACCATTAGCTGCAGGGTCAGTGCAAGGGGACGCAGGCTGCATCCCTACAGCTCCAGCTACATTACAAAGCACTGCGTCTGCTTTAATAGCTGTTAGGGTAATGACACTGTGCAGCACTCTGGGTGAAGCATTTGCGACATTACTGTTGTAATTGGATGAGCGTTATTTTCAAATCGCTGGGGAGCTGTTTCTTAATTTCAGCCATTTCCTCTTTTTTTCTTTTTTCTTTTTTTTCCTTCCACCTGATTTGAACATTTGGAATGAGAACATTTAATGAGCGAGCCGAGAGGAAACTGACCCCAAACATCCTGTATCATCACCATCCTTCATGCATCTGTCCTGCATCATTACTAGATTACGACTACTCATATTACATTCCTGAATAATACGCAGTACGATAGAGATATAATATTAAAAAATAAGGAATCTGTAAGAGTATACTTTCATCTTCTGTCCTAAATGCTACACAAGAACACAGAAGTTAACAGAAGAGCTATTTGAAGGTTTGAAACTGCTGAGATGTAATATTTTCAGATTGAACAGACAGTATATAACTCTGCTGTCTTGATTCTGCCTTCAGTCTTTTTGTAGTTTTGTAAAGACACTGATCAAAGACTGCTGCTAACATATGAAACCTGAATCCACCATTCCAATAAAAGAAAAAAAAGCACAGTTTTCACTGCCTTTTTATCTTCTGGCTTTTTCATTCTTAGAAAAGCAGTGTCAGTGTTTGTTGTGTTTGGCTCCTGGAAGCTCTCTGGGCAAAACCTCCTGGGCTAACCTTCATTAGTCTGCTTTCTTGGCACAGTTTTCCTTGTTAGGCTCTGGTTGCTTTGCTACTCAGGCTAAATATTCCTCCTGTATCAGAGTTACAACATGAAACATATCACTTTCTTACTCACCTACCCTCACAACCTGGAGAAGAGTCATCACACACTGGGCACACACCTGAAGTCATTCACCATTCTTCATATTATTACTTATTTATTGTGTTTGGTTTTTAGTTCTCTCTCTTTTTTTAAGGGTTTATTTATTCAGTAACTGGCAGAGAGGCTGACAGGAAACAGAGAGAGAGAGAGAGAGAGAGAGAGAGAGAGAGAGAGAGAGAGAGAGAGAGAGAGAGAGAGAGAGAGAGAGAGAGAGAGAGAGAGAGAGAGAGAGAGAGAGAGAGAGGAATGACCTGCAGCAAAGGTTCCTGGCTGGATACGAACCAGCACTCTAACTACTCCATCACCAGGGCATCCAAGTGTTTCAGTCCTCTCTGATTCTTTAGTTATGGCTAAATTATCCGACAATGCAACATAAAAATCCCTATTACAGGGGTGTCAAACATGCGGCCCGCGGGCCAGAGCCGGCCCACCGAGGGGTGCAATCCGGCCTACTTTCCTTCCATCTGTCCTTCCTCCCTTTATCCCTTCCTTCTGTCCTTCCTCCCTTTCTTCCTCCTGTCCTTCCTTCCTTCCTTCTGTCCTACCTCCCTTTCTTCCTTCTGTCCTTCCTACCTTCCTTTTTTCCTTTCTTTGTTCCTTCCTTCCTTCCTTTCTTCCTTCCATCTGTCCTTACTCCCTCCCTCCCATCTGTCTGTCCGTCCTTCACTGTCTGTCTTTCCTACCTTTCTTCCCTCCTTCCTTTTGCCTGTCTTTTCTTCCTTCCTTTCTTATTTCCTTCCTTTCTTCCTTCTTTCCTTCCATCTTTTAAATGATCCGGCCCACATGAGATGAAATTGGGCTGTATGTGGCCCTCGAACGAAAATGAGTTTGACACCTCTTCCCTATTACCATCATCTCTTGCTTATGACATCAAAAGTAGACTCATTAACGTATGTAGTCAGTAGAGAAAAGCATGAATGCAGCCCTGGTGTACATTTCTTTCAACAATACGTAATACAGAGAAACTGATGTAGTTCAGATCGATAAGAGCTGACTCTCTTCAAGGATGAGTCAGGTGGATTGTTAGAGTCTTAGTTAGACAGAAGAAAGCAGCAGAGAGTACTGCTTGCTTCTTATTTCAACCCGAACCCCAAAACCAATAGTTTTTAACAAGATGTCAGGACATCATTTCAAAACAAAACTGGATTTTTTTTTTAACCCAAACCATAAAATTCCCCAAACTCTAACCAAATGTTTCTTATGCCTAAATCTAACCAGATCTTAACCACAGCGTCACACCATGAAACATCATTACTCATTTAATTTGGTGTTAACCCTTAAACAGACCTTACTAGTTATGTCATTTGCACCTCAAGTAAGGAAGGAATGAAGGAAAGAAGGAAGGAAGGAAAGGACGGAAGAAGGAAGGAAAGGAGGAAGGAAGGGAAGCAAGGGAGGAAGAAGGAAGGAAAGGAAGGAGGGAGGAAGGAAGGAAGGTAGGAAGGAAAGGAGGGAAGAAGGAAGGAAAGGAGGAAGGAAGGGAAGCAAGGGAGGAAGAAGGAAGGAAAGGAAGGAGGGAGGAAGGAAGGAAGGTAGGAAGGAAAGGAGGGAAGAAGGAAGGAAAGGAGGGAGGAAGGGAAGGAAGGGAGGAAGAAGGAAGGAAAGGAGGGAGGAAGGAAGGAAGGAAGGACAGATGAAGGAAGGAAGAAAGGACAGAAGGAGGGAACATTTACCCTAACAGCTGAACTTAGATCTGAGGAAGGAAGGAAGGAAGGAAGGAAGGAAGGACAGATGAAGGAAGGAAGGAAGGACAGAGGAAGGACCCGGGAGGACAACACAAAGGTTAAAGAGTCTGTATCTCCTGGTGCACGTTGTCTGTTTAAGGGTTAAATGACATGTGATCAATGTGTGGTTTTACAGAAACATACAATGCCATGGTTGTTGTGTGCATGTGTTTGTTGAGTATGTGTTTTACTGTAGTGTGTAAGGGAGAGCAGCAAAGTAAGAATGTCATTGCATTGTCTGAACCTCTGTGTTTTTACTAAGCATATGACAATAAACTTCTTGAATCTTGAATCTTCGTTGTTGCAAAACTGTTATTAGAAAGCAGTTTGAATCACTTCTGTGATAATAAAACACACACACTGCAGTTATTATCTACATCTACCATGAATGAAACACCAGCCAGTTTGTTAACAACTCTTAGCTACAGAGGTGCTGTCAAAGCCTCACGAGAACTGTCAAAAAAATAGTCTATTTATTTACCAAAATGTCAAAGTGCCCCAAGACACAAGTATAAAGTTTTAAAGCCTGATATGAGAGAATGTATGCGGCTGTGAAAGTGAGTGGAACAGCAGCTGAACCTGGAAGCTTGAGCTCTCTATATCAACCAGACAGACAATTATTCTGAGCTGAATAGAACTTCAGAGCGGTCTCCACTTCTGCCTCTGTGTGTGTGTGTGTGTGTGTGTGTGTGTGTGTGTGTGTGTGTGTGTGTGTGTGTGTGTGTGTGTGTGTGTGTGTGTGTGTGTGTGTTTACCTGGATCAATAACTCATACATTTAAATCTAAATATATGACTATAAAGCGACTGGACAGACAGTGATGGATGGCTCTCTCTCTCTCTCTCTC
>JAJDFG010000341.1:40000-100000 GCA_021039105.1 Scomber colias
ATAATTATGGGCACAAGAAAATAGATAGTGTAGCTTTCTTTAATTAATAACTAAAATGATGGGATACTCTACCTCAGGCTATAAGAGCATTGTTAAACAACAGATGAAAACATATTTATTTAATCTGGCTTTTAATTTGTCATTTTTTTTACTTAATGTCTAATTTTATTATCTTATTTGTATATAAGCTGTCATTTTATTGTATTGTATTTTTCTATTTTTTTCTCTGTAAAGCACTTTGAGCTACATCCACTGTGTGAAAGCTGCTCTTTAAATAAAGTGTATCATTATCATTATTAATATTTTAAGTGTCCCCAGATGTAATGATTTTATGATCTTAAGATTTTAACCAATCTCAGTTTACACACAGCATGATTTCCACCTCTGGTTTGGATCCTCGGGTTTCCCAGCGACTCTTCATTTCTCACATTTCACATGCGTTCATACATACTTCAGCATCCAAACACGCCGTATCCATACAGTACAGCGGAGGCACTAGGATTGAGCTGATGTTGAACATGGAGCCTGAGAGCCATCAGAGCTACTCTGTTAAATTGAAATCCTCCACTTTCCCTCTCCTGCTGAAATTGATTCTTTTCAGGGCGGCAGATCGGATAAGACAGTATATATCCAACTTTCATGCTCACCAGCTGTGACTATCTATCAGTTACACACATGCAAACGCACTGCTTCACCCTGGCACAAACACACAGACGCGCACACACACACACACACACAGACGCGCACCACACACACACACCACACACACACACACACACACACGCACGCACACACACATACACACACATACACACTTTCATCCTTGCTGCAGCAGGAAGGCTTTGAGGTGGGAATAGAACCTGAACCAGGGCCGTGGTAGTGCCTTGCTCTGCCTATTGACATCCTCTCTGCCTCACTCTCTCAGTCAGTCAGCACAGGGGAAGATCGATGCAGGGCTCTTACTGGCTCTGTCAGACATGGACACAACCTTTTAACAGGCCCATCACACTCTGCATGTGTGTGTGTGTGTGTGTGTGTTACTGGAAAGGTTTGTATGTGTGTGTGTGTGTCTGTGTGTGTGTGTCTGTTTTTCAAAGGAAAGAGAGACAGTGAGTGAAGGTTACTGTTTGTGAGAGAAAATGTGTGTGCCGGCTGATTGTGGTTGAGTTTTAGAAGGACAGAGTGTGTGTGTGTGTGTGTGTGTGTGTGTGTGTGTGTGTGTGTGTGTGTGTGTGTGTGTGTGTGTGTGTGTGTGTAAATGAGCCTGTTAGTGAGGCCTCCCTGATGGAGGCCACTGTTCTCTTCTATTTGGACTAAATGGTCTAATCAATACTCCCTGACATGGAGCTGTAATGTGTGTGTGCTCTTTTGAATGAGTGTGTACACATGTGCAAGGCTGAGTGCACAACGCAGCATGTGTGTGTGTGTGTGTGTGTGTGCGTGTGTGTTATTACGCGTGGTGGGTCCATTTGTGCGTGTGTGTCGGTGACATTGTACTAGGGGCTGTGAAGTTTCACGCAGTGCTGTTAGGCCGAGGCTCAGCCAATTAAAAATCCCATTTCATCCTCAATAAGGCTTTATTTTCTGGATGGATGGACACACACACACATACTGGAATCACACAGACACATGTGCACACTCACAGGACTGGACACCCATTTGCTCTGAAACACACTCACTCACACACCCACACACAACCCCCCCCCCTCCCAACACACACACACACACACACACACACACACACACACACACACACACACACACACACACACACACACCGTGCAGAACAGGCTGTTAATCTACACTGATAACTCTTAACTGTCTTCACTTATCAAATCTGTGTGTGTGTGTGTGTGTGTGTGTGTGTGTGTGTTCGTTGGTGCGTCTATATATTTGTGAGGACAAATGAACATGTTTGACCCAAAAGGAGAGTTTGAGGGGTTAAACTACAGCTCATTCTAGAAAGGTGAAGAGGTGATCACACTAATTAATTTTTTTTTAACTTTAGCAAAATAAGAATTTTAATTTATTTATATTTAATTTTTTAATTCATCCCAAAGCTGTAAGACCCTACATTTATGAGCAGACTAAAAAAAGAGAGAGAGAAATGGTCTGGAGGGAAATAAAAGTAATAAGTGGAGAACCTGCTGAAGCACAGTGACGAGCACACCGCCTGCTTGTACTCAATAAACATGTTAATAAAGCTGCTCTGATTCTCACTCATAAAACAAGACTCAATACAAGCTTTACAATCAGGTTTAGGTTTAGGTTCAGCTAAAGGCTAACTCAGGGTTACCAGCACGCACGTCAACATCTGGATGTTTCTCTACATACATCGACGGCAAGAGGAAGAGCTTCTGTTGTTTATTGTATTTAACAGAAAAACAAGAACAAGTCAAAAAAAATAAACATAATGAGAACAGGACAGAGGACAGTGAATATAGTCTATGTATAAAACACCTGAAGCAAGCGTCTGGTTGGTTCTTATTGTTCATGCACGGTGGGAGAGCTGCTAGTGTGAACAGTTTGCACGGTCACAAATTTTGGGGGATTGCATTTAACACAAAGTAGTTACACATAGTTACACAAACTCCAAATTATGAATTGGCCTTACAAGGCTAGAAAATGTACAATGTCAATGAGGGTGGGTGTGTGTGTGTGTGTGTGTGTGTGTGTGTGTGTGTGTGTGTGTGTGTGTGTGTGTGTGTGTGTGCATGCGTGTGTGTGTGTCACTAGTGGAGACATACAGTCTTTGCCTGGTGTATTTTTATGGGCATTAAAAAGACAATCAAGTCAGAGGGCCTGAAGCCATAAACTATTAACAAGCCAAACTGATGAACCCTGTGTGTGTGTGTGTGTGTGTGTGTGTGTGTGTGTGTGTGTGTGTGTGTGTGTGTGTGTGTGTGTGTGTGTGTGTGTGTGTGATCAGCATGACTGTGCTATAATGAAATCCTTCAGTGACAGCATGTAGGACAAGTGTCCCTGTGTTGTTAAAGAGACAGAGAGAGAGACAGAGGTGAGTGAGAGAGGAAGATAAAAACTATAAAAGACAAGAAACAGAAAGATGAAACATAAAATAAGAGGAAAAAAAATAAATTGTGAGACGGGGAGAAAAAACTAGAGAAAAAAGCGATGTTAGAGGAGCATGACTCATATTTTCAGACTTTTCTATGGAGTGATGACATCGCTCTCACCTCTCCAACTACAACAACAACATTACAGGAGTTGTTCAGTGTTTCTACGTTTCTGTGGTGCGATGTGAACTCAGATGGCACCGAACAGGAAGGGTCATTGTGAAGGTAATCTTAGATGTTTTCACACCTGCAGAGCTTCAACATTCACTGTTGCATCTTTGAGCTTGAGGTTATTTCATTTTAAAACACCTTGAAAATGTGTACCTGAAGTTTTCAAGGATTTACTGTCAGACTTCTCTGAATGAAGACAGATATTTATATATATTTTATTTACATATTATTTTTTCTTTATTATCGACCAATCTGTAGATTACTTTCTCTATTAATGGTTCAGTCAATGAAATGTCAGAAAATAGTTAAAAACGGCTGATTAGCATAAACCCGCCCCTGCTGCTGTAGAGATATAAATACATTCAGCACACACTACTACTACTACAGTCTACAGTTAGCTAGCAGCCGAGTTAGCTGCCGAGTTAGCCGCCGAGCTAGCAGCCGTGTTAGCTGCCGAGTTAGCCGCCGAGCTAGCAGCTGAGTTAGCAGCAGAAAGCTCTCAGACGTAGCGTCCATGTTTCTGGTAGAGGTGGTGACTTTGATTGACAGGTGACACTTGGTAGGGGGCGGGGCTTCAGCGGACTCGGCGGCCACGCCCACAGCTTTTGGTAGCAGAGAAAGAGGCTGATTATTACACAACTTTGAAGCCTAATTTCATATATTTGGCGATTTTTTTAATCATTCAAATCTGGCAGGGTGGTTAACAACACACTTTTCTGTGGTATGTCAAACTCAGAACACATATTTATTCTTACTTTACATGGACTTTAAAGGACTTATTGTTGCAGCTCTAAATGGCAGAAAAAGCAAAAATCCTGTTTATCATTAATTCATTAAACACCTTTCATCTGCATTACATCATTTCACTTTTCAAAGTACTAGTATCATGTAAAACATTACAAGGTTAAAGAACTAAAACACCTAAAATCATCCACAATAAGCGACTTCCACTATTGCTTTAATAAAGAATGAAATGTGCCGCCGCCTGTGAACACATGGATCATCTGTGGAATGAAGAGAAGCCTTTTCTAAACCTCGGCCTCTTCCCTGTGCTTTAAATCCCCAAAACGCTCATGACCCCATCACATTGTCAGACTGTCATGTTAATTTGTGTATTGCAATCATTTGTATTCTATATTTAAGAGCATGGAGGCAGCTCCAAATGGATTATATGGGAAGAAATGATAAGCACAGCCATGACGCATGACTGTATTAACCATTACAACGAGGAGAAGCATCCATATTTAGTGTGACTGAGACGTTAAGTCTCTACTGGTTGTCTTTGATTCATACATTTTTTTTGTGGCGTTTTATAAAGAAGGTAGTTATATTTTGGGGGTTGTAGGCTTCTTGTACCTGCATGTGTGATGGATTTGGTTTTGGTTGATGGAAGACATTTTTTCTTTTTTTGAGACATTTTCTGATGACAGTCTGCGTCTCTCTCTCTCTGCCTGGATGGGCTCTATTTCAGCTGCACCTCCTGTCACTTCTATTCACTTCAGGTCATTTCAGCTCTGCACCTCCATATGTAGTCAAAGATGAGGGAATCAATTTTACTTCACCCACTGTCTCTCTATTCTCTGTCTCTCTGTCTCTCTGTATCTCTGTCTCTCTATCTCTGTCTCTACGTCTCTCTATCTCTATGTCTCTCTGTCTCTATGTCTCTCCGTCTCTCTATCTCTATGTCTCTCTGTCTCTATGTCTCTCTATCTCTCTGTATCTCGGTCTCTCTATCTCTCAATCTCTATGTCTCTCTATCTCTCTTTCTCTATCTCAATGTCTCTCTATCTCTCTGTCTCTCTATCTCTCTGTCTCCATGTCTCTCTGTCTCTCTGTCTCTCTGTCTCTATGTCTCTCTCTCTCTATGTCTCTCTCTCTCTCTATGTCTCTCTGTCTCTCTATCTCTATGTCTCTCTATATCTCTGTCTCTATGTCTCTCTGTCTCTATGTCTCTCTATCTCTCTGTATCTCGGTCTCTCTATCTCTCAATCTCTATGTCTCTCTATCTCTCTTTCTCTATCTCAATGTCTCTCTATCTCTCTGTCTCTCTATCTCTCTGTCTCCATGTCTCTCTGTCTCTCTGTCTCTCTGTCTCTATGTCTCTCTCTCTCTATGTCTCTCTCTCTCTCTATGTCTCTCTGTCTCTCTATCTCTATGTCTCTCTATATCTCTGTCTATATGTCTCTCTGTCTCTATGTCTCTCTCTCTCTATGTCTCTCTGTCTCTCTATCTCTATGTCTCTCTGTCTCTCTATCTCTATGTCTCTCTGTCTCTCTCTGTCTCTATGTGCGTGTTGGAAATGTTTAAGGGTGAAAAGGCTGGAAGGTTTTTCATTCACACTGAGATCATTTATTTTATACAGTGCTTCACTAAACTGCTTAAAAATACACTGCAAGACATTAAAAAGTGAGCTTTATGAGGATTATTAAACATGCAAATGCACATAAACATGCTGAATACAAACAGTAAGTCAATTACAAGCAACAATGCTGCCATACCTTCTCTTTTCTTGTTGCGGAGACATTTGACTTTGGGCAGTTTGGTGAGAAGCTGGCAGTCGGTTTCTGAAAGAAGAAAAAACAGCACAAATTAAAAAGAATATAAAGGAACAGAATATAATATAATATTGTGTGCTGTGTTATATATCTGGGTAATTTCTCTGAAGCTCTGCAGGGAAATTAGCAGCTCATTGAAAAGCTCTGCAGCAGCGAGAGACGACAATTCAAAGCTTTCAGTTATTCAGACGTGTTTAGTAGCTGTTCAGCTGTCTGGATGCTCCCCGCTGAATTATTATTTTTTGAGTTGTATTAATATATTATTTTAAATATTACTGTCTGTAATACTTGTCTGTTATACTTGTTCGAAAAACACTCAAGTGGAAAGTGTCAAAGTGAAAAGAAGAAAAGGAAAAAAAAAGGGAGAGAAAAACAACCGCTGGGATATGAGTCATTCGTCAAAGTCAAATGACTATTTAATACGTGCTTTAGAACAATTGCTTTTTTTTCATATTGCTCTTGTTATAATATCAAAATCAGACTCAAAACAGTAATCTTATGTATGAGCACAAATATGAATTAAAATGACAAAACTTTATGCTTTATATCAAAGAGAGATCATATTGACATTAACCCTCCTGTCGTCCTCCCGGGTCAAATTGACCCGTCTGTTTTGACTCTTCCTTCCTTCCTTCCTTCTTTCCTTTCCTTCTTCTCTCTTTCTTCCCTTCCTCCATCTCACTTTCTTCCTTCCTTCTGTCCTACCTTCCTCTCTTTCTTCTTCTCTCCTTCTCTCCTTCTTTCCTCCCTCCCTCCTACCTTCTTTCCTTCCTTACTTCTTTCCTCCGTCCTTCCTTCCTTCCTTCCTTCCTTCTTTCCTATGTCCTTCTTTCCTTCCTTCCTCCCTCCCTCCTACCTTCCTTCCTCCCTCCCTCCCTCCTACCTTTCTTCCTTACTTACTTCTTTCCTCCATCCTTCCTTCCTACCTACCTTCCTTATTTCCTCCCTTCCTCCCTTCCTTCCTTCCATCCTCCACCCCCCTTTCTTCCTTCTGTCATTCCTTCCTTTCACTCTCCTTCCTGCCTTCCTCCCTCCCTCCCTGCCTTCTTTCCTTTACTCCCTTCCTCCCTTCCTTCCTTGACTCGAACACAACAGGAGTGTTAAACAGTAATAGTTATATAATGCTGTTATTGTAATATGAAGATGTGATCAATAAAGCTTTATTATATTATCTAAACACAAAGGTGTCGACATAAGTTCCTTTCACACACGCACTGTAACCCTGAAGTTATCCCACATTAACCAGAAGAGCTTTATGTTTAACTTTAAAGTGTATTTGACTCATACAGCACTTTAAAAAGAAACAGATTTTGCAGCAAAGTGCTTCACAGAGGCAGACGTATGTGTGCACATACAAGCATAAGGACGTTTATGTACACAGCAGATGGTTATGAAAAGGAGATAAATAAAAACAACTAAATTGAAGCACAAATTTAAAACCCAAAGAAATCAGATAAGGAATAAAAAGAGAGAATCAAAGCGAGACTCTGGTAACAGCTGGTAACATGTGAGAGTGCAAATGTCTGAATCACTGGACATCACACAGACTTTATTCTTCCGGCTCCACAGAACAAAGTCTATGTGATGTCCGGCTGAGTCCAAGTGTGAATACAGCAGGTCATTTTCCTGTTTTCCTCGTTTCACGGAAGGAAGGGAGGAAGAAGGAAGGATGGGAGGAAGGAAAGGAGGAAGAAGGAAGGAAAAGAGGGAGGGAGGAAGGAAGGGAGGAAGAAGGAAGGACAGAGGAAATAAGGAAGGAAGGAAAGAAGGAAGGAGGGAGGGAGGAAAGAAGGAAGGAAAGGAGAGATGAAGGAAGAAAGGAAGGGAGGAAAGGAAAGAAAGACGGAAGAAAGTAAAGGAAGGAAAGAAGGATGGAGGAAATAAGGAAGGAAGGGAGGAGGGAGGGAGGAAGGAAGGAAGGAAGGAAGGAAAGGAGGGAGGAAGGAAGGAGGGAAGGAAGGAAGGAAGGGAGGGAGGAAAGAAAAGGAAAGAAAGAAGGGAGGAAGGAAAGGAAAGAAAGAGAGAAGGAGGGAGGGAGGAAAGGAACGAAGGAATAAAGGAAGGAGGGAAAGAGAGAAGGAGGGAGAGAGGAAGGAACGACAGAAGGAAGGGAGGAAAGAAGGAACAGTCAAAACAGACGAGTTCAATTTGACCCGGGAGGACGACAGGAAGGTTAAATCATCTGTATTTCATATTTTATTCTTACTGACATCATCAACAGGAAGATACTGGAAGAAAACTGCAAGTACACGAGCTGCAAGTTGAGCCGAACCAAATATGAAACTAAAAATAAAAATAAAAATGAGTCACACTGTCAAAGTTCAGCAGCCCTGAATGACTGAAAAACCTCCATCAGAGCCCTTTGACCCAGAAGAGTCGCCCTGGTCGCTCTCCTCCACTGAACTCCTCCTTTCAGATGAGAAACTGAAAACTCTTTGAGGAGAAAGAAAAATACTTTGACCCAGATGGAGGGTTGGAGAAAGTTTTTGACCCGTTATGAGGGTTAATTCTTTAAAAAAAAAAGTCTACTTCTGACCTCAAAAAGCACAGATTTTCTCAGCAGACAGTTATGAAGGAAGTTACAAAGAGTTTTCCTCACTAGGACTCGTTGAGCGGTTTGCCAAACAGTGAAACTTCACCATGAATCATTTCTGCAGCTGCCACAGACTATGTTTAAAGAGCCAGAGAGTATAAAGTCCAGACACTTTAGACAGTTACACATTTTATGTTCTTCAGGCTTTGTGCTTCAGTACTTTCAATTTCAAATAAAATAATGGATACTGCATTACTACTAAGTCTCAGCTGTGTGTTTGTATGATAGAGTCAATATAGGCAAAACAAAATGTGTGAGAGAAGCAGTTCTTCTAACACTAGAGGAGAGTTATGAGTTAGTATTTTCTCCTTAAGAGCACAGAGCCTGAATAAGTCAAATGTTTAACTGTCCGAATACTGAATGTCTAGTGTCTGGACTGTATAATTTCTCTTTGAAGAAGAAGAAATAACAAAGTCAGCTTGAGTTTGTGGTATCAGTATTCAGCAGTAACAGGCGAGTTCAGTCAGGTCAGGGCTTTGAGTGGTCAAAAAGAAAAGAAAAGATCTAGAAGTACATTAAGCATTAATGTGTGAAAGGTTCAGGCACGGGTCAAGTTCATGTTTAGACTCGTTATTTATCTAATTCATTGTCACAATAAGCAGTAAACCCACCAGAACCCAGCAGTATGTCAGCTGTCACACCTGAACATGGCTGATATATATACAGTACTTATATCTTTATATGCCAGTATAGTACCGGCACTTAATGTCTTCTTGTTTTGTTTTGTTTTATTGTCTTTATATTTTCATGGTTTCAATCTTTTTATGATGACTTCCTGCAAAAATACATTAAACTTTGTACTGAGCTGAAGTGAAAGTGTTTGAGTAATCAGTGAAGTTGAAAGAAAGCTTAAAAAGTTGAAGATATGGTTGAAAAAATCCAGCGTCTGCTACAACAAATGTTAGTGAAGATAAAGACCAAGTTTAAACATTAACAATGAACTAATTAAATCCAATGTGACTGTGTCTTGTATGAAATCAGCAAACAAACAAATGACAGGTAATATTTGATAAATGGATGCTTGAGCCAATCATAAAACTTCTTCTTCTAACTATTATTAACTTTTTACTTAACTATTCTACATGGCGATAGAATAATACTAATGATAGTCAGTCATTCTGGTCAATTATTGAATGTGAAAAAGGGGGTAAGATAAATAAATAAATAAAAGATTCATGCAAAGTCAAACATCCAAAAATAAATGCCAGCAAGAAATTAGGAAGACAGCCAAAGACGAGATATGCTACGTGGTGTTAATTGAAACACTGCTGTGTGGGAGGCTGACGAGATCCGAGTGTACAAACAATAAAGTCAACGCTGTTTATTATGTTGTAGCTCATTTGTACATATTCTATATTTGCTTGTCTCTTAAGACCCATTTATGCTCAACGTTAAATACGGATCTGGATACAGACGGAGCCTTCTGTCCGTGCTCTGCGTTCATTTCCTCCGTATTTCTGCACGTTTCCATAAAGCTTACGGATACGGTCCAAGCGGTGCAGTACCACCGGAAACCATGGGGGGGCAGTGTTGCTGTCACTACTCGATACGTAGCTCTAGTGAGACACGAAGAAGAAATAACAATGGAGGAACTTTTTGAGGAAAGGTTTTGTGAGTTGGTTAGAAACTTTAAACATATCGTTTTTGTCTTTTATGCAAGAGGAATATTATCAATATCTCCTCCACAGTCGCCATGTTTGTTTTTGACTCTGTGCTGCCCCCTGGTGGATGTATTGGTTAACATCCATGCCAACGTAAAGGATGCATGGAAGTATGTGAGCAGTGACGGTAACATTGTTTGAAAAGGACATATATATTTTCGTACGTCCGTTGAGCATAAATGGGCCTTTAGTCTGTAGCTCTGATTGCATCTCTGCTGCTGCTGCCACATCTGTGCTGATCATGTCTGCATCGTCCAAATCTGCCTCTATTTAACCTTCATCACTTGGATTTTCACTCTTGTGCATGAGAGTAAGGCACCATCTGTCCTGACTGGCTGTCAGGTTGTTGACTGAGCAGATGTCTTTGATAATAATGTGTTGGAGAGTATCGAGACACCAGAGTTCTCCAAAGTTGTTTTTTTCTTCTTACTTTTTCTCCTCTCTGCTGTGTAGGAAGTTTTATTTTTATAGATAGAAGAGGAGCCAAAGGAGAGAAAGAAAATAACAGGACTGACTTGAGGATCCAACACTCTGCTTTGGAGGCTTAGATTGGTGTTACAGGAGCAAACCTGAAACTTTCTATTAACTAAATTATTGCTGTAAAGTAAAAATGTTGCGAGTAAAATTTAATACCAAATAGAATATAACTTAATATGTGTTTCATGGTCAAAGTATGACGCAAATCCAGAAGAATTATCCATATTTTTCAGTGTGTAATAATAATTCCTGGTGATATTATTTATGTATTTAACACAAGCTGGGCCCAGGTAAACATCAGCAAACGGATGGACGAATTAAGCAATTAAATATCATGAATTCATTTAAGTTTATCTCAGATTTTGATCGAACTGACACGTGTCAATTATGATTGGATGAACTTGATTAGCTAGCAGGCGGGGAGTTCTGGTCCTCTGAAATGAGGCCAACGCAAAAGTAACTTAGAACTGCATTCTATCAAAAGGCCACCAGGGGGCGACCGTCTCTATACAAGTCAATGGAGAATTCACCAACTTCTCACTTGATTTCTAACCTCAGTAAACGTTTTCAAAATGTGTTTATGGTCTCAATCGCTAGTTTAAAGCCTTCTTCAATGCAGTATGATGTTCATTTGGGACATTTTGGCCTCCCTGATTTTATATGTGACGATAAAGCAGGGTATGCATTAGGGCGTGGCTACGTCCTGATTGACAGGTTGATTGACCAATGTCCTCGAGATCCAGCCCTGGCAACCAATCGCAGCCTCCCCGCTCCGCCGTTGGTCCCGCCTCATGCCCATATAAGTAGAATCCGTGTTTTTATTTTTCCCAGCATGCAACTGAAATTTTCAAGATGGCGCTGCCTAGATTCAAAACTATTGGCTTCCGAGCAGCAGTCCACAAACCAATGGGTGACGTCACGGATGTTACGTCCATTTCTTCTATACAGTCTATGTTAGCTAGCAGTACTGACAGTGTATCTTCATTTGATGCCACTGTCAAAACAAACCCACTTTTAGTTTATAGGTGTATAAATGTGAATGTATTGTACATTTTATGACTAACATTACTGCTTACAGCCGAACAAGATAAAAAATAGAAGCTTGAGACCCGCAGAAACCCTCGGGAAACTCATGATGTTGCTTTTGTTGACCTCAAATTCAGGCTTATTGATTTTAAACAGAGAATCACACATATCATAAAAACTCACATCCCTCATGCTTTTGTTGCTTTCAATGAAATATTGCAAATATTGCACAAAACACTTAAGTGAAGTTGTTCGTAGATAAATATACTTTGTGTCAGTGACTCAGATAAAAAGCTCCAAGAGCAAATCTCATTTTATTTAGACGCTGCTGCTTCACTGTAGCTCTGTACACACACACACACACACACACACACACACACACACACACACACACACACACACACACACACACACACACACACACACACACACACACACACACAGAGGCATATGTTTTGCTTTTGCATTGTGTTTTATTCTTATCACTGCTGTACTCCCTGGCCATAAAAACCAGAGCTCACATATTGTTTGTGATGGTATCCAGGTCAGCTTTACAGATATGAAGGAGAACAAGAGTGGGAAGAAAAAAAAGAAAAAAAAAGAAACTGGAGTCTGTGATTGCCCCTGTTGTAGAAGTATTAAAGGCTTTTAACTTGAACACAATCTTTAATTGACTGCTCCTGTACATCAAGCATATACTTAGTTGAGTACTGCACTCAACTTCTCAATTATGTTCCTTTTTATTCTGCTTTATACTTCACATTTCATCTACTGCATTCATGTGACAGCTGTAGTTACTGGTTTACAGATTGATATAAATAATATATAGCATAAAAACTGGTGTATAAGTGGCAGTCTACTTTTCTATTAAAGACTGGTTAAGTTGAGTGCAACAGTAGTTATAGGGTTAGGGTTAGGGTTAGTGTGTGTGTGTGTGTGTGTGTGTGTGTGTTTGTTTGATGTGTTTTAACCTTCCTGTCGTCCTTCCGGGTCAAATTGACCCTGTCTGTTTTGACTGTTCTTCCTTCCTTCCTTCCTTCCTTCCTTCCTCCTTCCTCCCTTCCTTTCTTCCTTCCTTCCTTCCTTCCTTCCTCCCTTCCCTCCCTCCTTCTTTCTTTCCTCCCTCCCTCCTACCTTCCTCCCTTCCCTCTTTCCTCTGTCCTTCTTTTCTCCCTTCCTTCTTTCCCCTGTCCTTCATTCCTCCCTCCCTCCTTTCCTCCCTTCCTTCCTTCTACCTCCATTCCATCCTTCCTTCTTCCTTCTTTCCTTCTACCTCCATTCCATCCTTCCTTCTTCCCTCCCTTCATTCCTTCCTCCCTCCCTTCCTTCCTTGACTCAGGGACAATAGGAGGATTAATGGTTGAAGCTCCACAGCACAGGAGAATAAGATCTATCAGGCTTTGGATACACAGATAATACTCCTAGTTTTATTTTTTATATATTGGTTTTGTTGACAATAAAATTCTAATTCTTCTTGCTTTAACGTAAATATGTTGAATTTTCTGTGACTACTTCACCTGAACTTTGTGTCTCTGTGGTGGCAGAGTGGACACAGCTGGAGACTCATCGGTCTCCTCTTTGACCCAGAATGGAGGTCTCTTTCCACCTCCATTGTAATCCTGAATCTGTGGACCCAGCTGCTGTGGACACATCTCTCCCTCTCTGTCTCTCTCTCTCAGATCTGTTATATAGGTCTCATCTCTGTTATCTCTGACCTGGAAGAGGACCTGGTGTGTGTGTGTGTGTGTGTGTGTGTGTGTGTGTGTGTGTGTGTGTGTGTGTGTGTAGCTCACCATCGTCGCTGAAGTCGTCCACCAGAATGATCTCGTAGATGAGGTGAATAGGAGTTCGGTTCAAAACGCTGGAGAGAAGGAGAGAGAGAGAGAGAGGAGAGAGAGAGAGAGAGAGAGAGAGAGAGAGAGAGAGAGAGAGAGAGAGAGAGAGAGAGAGAGAGAGAGAGGGAGAGGGAGAGAGAGAGAGAGAGAGAGAGAGAGAGAGAGAGAGAGAGAGAGAGAGAGACAACAGAAAATATTAGTCTCAAATATGCACGAACACGCCGGCTAGAATAAACAGAGAACTGACAAGTAAATGCCAGCCTACACACACACACACACACACACACACACACACACACACACACACACACACACACACACACACACACACACACACACACACACACACACGCAGGTGCTCATGAATCCATTATGTACGCACTGCACGCCATATGAAACAACATATTGAAAATGTCAGCCCAAATTCCTGTTATGAAAATGTATGACGTGTCGCCTCTAAAAAACTATTTCATTAAAGAGGAAAAGATTGAAACATAAAAAATTCATAACTTTTACTGGAAGAAAATAAGAAAATGTGTTTTTGTCCTGGGCGGGGTTCTGCTCTCCTTTATTTCATCATTCCTACTCTTCAATAACCGCTGTGTTTATCGTCCCCCTCCGGATGAGGCTATGAAGGGAGGTATGAAGGGAGGAGAAGGAGAAAAAAAAAGGAGAGGAGAGGTGAAGAGAAAAAAGGAAAGGAAAGGAAAGATAAAAAAAAGGGAAAAGGTAAGGAAAGAGGAAAATAAAGGAAAAATGAAAAGGACTGGAAAGGAAAGGAACAGCAAAGAAAAGGAAATGAAAGGAAAGAGGAAAAGAAAAGAAAAAATAAAGGAAAGAGGAAAAGAAAGGAAAACTGAAAGGAAAGGGATAAAGGAAGAAGGATGAATAAAAAAAGGAAAGGAAAGAGAAAGGGAAAAGGGAAGGGGAAAATAAAGGAAAAATGAAATTAATGGAAAGGAAAGGAAAGAGGACAGGAAAGGAAGAATGAAAGGAAAAGAATAAAGGAAGAAAAAAAAAGAAAAAGGAGAGGACAAAGGAATAGGTGAGAAGAAGAAGGACACAAAGGGTGATAGAGTAAAGAGAGATGGAGGATGGAAGGAAAAGAAAAGGGAGAGAAGGAAAGGAAAAATGAAAGACAAGTGTGAGGTATGAGGTAATAATAGAAGAAGGAGGAGGGAGAAGAGAGGGATGATAGAGAAGAGTGAGGAGGAGGAGGATGGAGATGTGAGGGAAAAAATGAGGAACAAACGATGGAGGAAAAATGAGAAGCAAAAAAGAAAGGAAGGAGGAAAAAAGATATGAGGTGATAAATGAGGAAAAAGAGAAGGAAAGAGCGAATGAGGAAGGAAGAGAAGATAAAAAAGGGAGGGAAGAAGAGCTTGAGGAGGATGGATGGAGCGGAGGAAAGAGCAAGGATGAAAAATGGGATGAAGGAGGAAAGATGGAAGAAAGAAAAAAAGAGGAGATAGTGAGAATATAAAAGGAGGGAGGGAGAGATGGAGGGAGAAGGAAAGGAATGAAGATGGAAAAGAAGGTGGAAGAAGAAATCAAACAAGGGATGCCAGAGATGATGGAGAGGGTGAAAGTTGGAGAGGAAAGGAAAGAAGAGAAAGAATGTGGAGGACAGAGACAGAAAGAAGAAAAATGAGGGGAAGAGGAAAGAGAAATAAAATAAAGGAGGGAAGAAAGGAAAAACTGAGCTAGAACAGAAAGAAAAGATGAAGATAAAATCTAGGAAAGAAGAAAGGAAGAAAAAGAGGAAGAGAAGGATGTTTGTTTTACCGAGACGGAACAAAGGAAGACGCTAGATGGAAAGCGATGGATTGGATTTAGGAAGAGGTGAGAGTGAAGAAAGGAGGGAATGAATAAGGAGGAAAAAGTGAGGAGAGGAGGCTGGTAATGTAGGAGGAGGCGGAGGAGGAGGAGAGAAACCTGTGAGTCTCTGAGGCACCGGACCCCTTCAGGAGGAGTGATGGATGCAGGGGAAAGAGGAGAGGAGAGGTGGAGCGAGATGAAAGAGGTGAGGGATAATAAAGAAAGAGAGGGAGAGAGAGAGGAGAGATGAGAGAGAGAAAGAGAGAGAGAGAGAGAGGAGAGAGAGGGGAGAGAGAGGGAGAGAGAGAGGGAGCAGAGAGAGAGATGGGCAGGCTGGTAAGGGAGACAAATAACCCTGATTGTAACTCTCTCTCTCTCTCTCTCTCTCTCATCTCTCTCTCTCTCTCTCTCTCTCTCTCTCGTCTCTCTCTCTCTCGTCTCTCTCTCTCTCTCTCTCTCCCTCTCTCCATCTCTCGTCTCTCTCTCTCACCCTCTCTCTCTCTCCTCTCCCTCTCTCTCCCTCTGTGTGTCGAGTCGAGGGACCGATCAGGAGAGATGGATGAACGGATTGATGGATGAGATGGGTGAGATGGAGGGAGACTTGGAGGAAAGAGAAGGAGAGGAAAGGTGTGGGGCAGGCAAATAATGGAAGAAGGATACAAAAAAGAAAGGAGGATGGTAGATGAGGAGGTGGAGCAGAAAGATGATCGTTTATTGTTCTCATTAGTTCACATTACATCATTACATCCTTCAGTGAAAGAAAGAATGAAAGAAAGAATGAATCTAAAATTATACATGTATTCAACTCCATCCAGTTCAGTGTGAAATAAAAACTACAAATGTAGATAGATGATGTTGAAAAATATGAACAGTATATATACATACAAGTAAAGATGACTTAAAAATAGTCAAATATAGATATCACAATTAAAAATATATACATATAATTAGGTGAGAACAGTAAAAACACAACTTTTTTTTTAATGAATATATTTGAAGATGTGTGTTGTGTATATATAAGTATGGTACATGTGGTGCTTGTAATGCATCAGACAGCCTTTTCCATGATGATATATTTTGATGTATTTTATCCAGCAGATATTTTTTGTTATTAGTTGTGTTTTCAAAGTCTAGTATCAGGCACATATTTAGAGTAAGGTAAGGTAAACTTTATTGAGCCCCCTATGGGGAATTTCAAAATTGACACAACAGTATCCTTGTAATGGGGAAGTGATAAACACTCAAATTTAAATTGAAATAAAATACAATAAAATACTATATACAATAAACAAACTCTAAAATGATCTTTACATACATCTACAATATACATCAATTCCTTATACTATATAGAAGTGTGCAATGTTCCTGGGATTAAACCATAGACTGTATAGAAGAAATGGACGTAACATCCGTGACGTCACCCATTGGTTTATGGACTGCTGCTCGGAAGCCAATAGTTACTAATCTAGGCAGCGCCATCTTGAAAATTTCAGGTGCATGCTGGGAAAAATAAAAACACGGATTCTACTTATATGGGCATGAGGCGGGGCCATGGGTGGAGCGGGGAGGTCGCTATGGTTACGAGGGCTGGATCTCGAGGACATTGGTCAATCAACCTGTCAATCAGGACGTAGCCACGCCCTAATGCATACCCTGCTTTATCGTCACATATAAAATCAGGGAGGCCAAAATGTCCCAAATGAACATCATACTGCATTGAAGAAGGCTTTAAACTAGCGATTGAGACCATAAACACATTTTGAAAACGTTTACTGAGGTTAGAAATCAAGTGAGAAGTTGGTGAATTCTCCATTGACTTGTATAGAGACGGTCGCCCCCTGGTGGCCTTTTGATAGAATGCAGTTCTAAGTTACTTCCACGTTGGCCTCATTTCAGAGGACCAGAACTCCCCGCCTGGTTTAAACTGTAAGGACTGCCTCTCTCTTAATGGTGGTATGTATGTTAATGTCTGTCTATCTAAAGCTCCTTTCACACATGAAAACATTTTCTGGACATACCGGAAGAGGTAATGTCCAGAGAGTCTGTATGTGAGACAGACAAATATCTAAATCAGTGGGACCGGACATTAAACTGATTTTCCTGATACAAACTCTGTGTAATGTTAGTGTCCAATTTGACAAATACATCAGTGAATTCTCTGGAGAGTTGACAGTGAGTGAGTGAGTGAGTACAACGGCTCGAGCCATTAATCAAACAACTGTTGAACAAGTAGATTGTAAAGTTAAATATGATGTCTTTGACTTATCCTCAGCTGTTATTGAACACATGTGACTGCTGCTGGAGAAACGCAGCAGGACAGTTAAGCTGTATTGTTCTGACTAAGTGTGGAAGCTACTTCATGTAATTTCTCATAAATACAAGATGTTTTATTTCTGGTTAATATCTTTAAAAAAACCACTAAATTACAAGTGCAGTGTGCCTCCTGCACCTCTCACCTAAACCTAAACCAAGAGGACTATTTCTAGGTGAGAACAAGTCTGACACACAGTGAGGCGCTAAAACACTTCGGCTTATTTTTTAGTATCAGTTTAGAAATATGACTGTGGTTTAACTTTGTGTTTTGACATTTTGTTATATTATATAAGTGTTAAGAGCTTTATGGGGAAGTACTGTTGGTTGTTTTTGGGAACAGACAGTGTTTTGTAATGGCAGAGTGTGTTAGTACAACCCTGGTGAGCTCATATAGATGTCATATGATCAAACCCTGCTGTATCCATCCATCCTTTCATCCATCCATTAATATATGGATCAGTAACAAATAAGGGTTGGCAAGATGAGCAATTCAAAAATATGTTAAAAACTAGTTTTAAAAGCAGCATCAGGTTTGTTAAAATGCACATTTAGTATTTTTGTTGGTTTTATAACATTTGTAATGACATTTGCATCATTTTTAAACCAAAAGTAGGACTGAATGCTCCTGAAACGGTCAAATGGTGTAACCACAAAAATGTAAATATTTCCTGATCTCCATGATTCTCCAGATTAAATGTAATATTTAGAACAATAGTATTCCATTAGCTTTATTTAATATAAAAGTTATAATGTAAGATACAAAGTTTTTATGGTTACACCACTTAGACATTTTTGCCATAATCCTCTAATATGTTCTCTCAAAATGGATTAAACGCAGAAATTTGATGCTGAGTCCACAAAAAAAGAATGTGTGCAAGTTATTCATACGTTTATCTATCTATCTATCTATCTATCTATCTATCTATCTATCTATCTATCTATCTATCTATCTATCTATCTATCTATCTATCTATCTATCTATCTATCTATCTATCTAGCTCTACAGTGAGGAACATGGATAAATGACATGATTGCTTTTCCTTCTCTCCTTTTTCTCTATCTAGCTCCTCTCCTCCATTTTTCCACCTCCTCACCTCTCTTTTCTCTCACTCTCTCTCTCTCTTTCACACACTCACACACACACACACACACACACACACACACACACACACACACACACACACACACATATACAGGAGTTTCTCCATTCTCTGGTTCACAGGCCACTAGCTATGAGGCTTAACCTCCCCTCAGGCGTGCTGAGGGAGAAGCTATCTTCAGCTCACAGAAAATATTATCACCGCTGACAATACTGCAGTCGGCTGCCACAGAATAGCAGCTCTATATCTGCACCGCTCATTTCCAACACTCTATATATCAATTTTAGAAGGGGATTTTGTTTTTTGTTTTTTTTATTATTTCATTTTATTTTCATTACCTACAGCTGCCATTTGGAGAGTGCTTTCATCCCAAAGAGCTTTGAAAGTGTGCATTTTCAGAGCTCTGCGTGTGTGTGTGTGTGTGTGTGTGTGTGTGTGTGTGTGTGTGTGTGTGTGTGTGGCCCCCGGTGAGAATTCAACCCCGCTCCCCCGTGCTGATGCTAAATGGGTGCTGCTGTACGACGGCCAGGGTGAGAGGTTCAATTCCTGCCGGAGTCACAGATGCTCAGCATGTGTGCACTGACGGAGGAGAGGAGATCTGCTACCCAAAAAAGCATCACTGCTGAAAGGAGGAAACAAACTAAAGAGGTGATATCAAAGCTTCCTGTCAGCCATGAAGGTCCTCGACTCTGCTGATGTACAGCTACAACACAGCTGAGTTATTTTTAATGTTAAATTAATAACTTGTAAGTGTCATTGATTCTCTGTCTTGTCAGTTAGCTGAGAATGGAGGCCTCTCTAAGGTGTAGCATGATTCTTGGAAAGGATCCAGCCCCTACACGACCCTGAACATTACCAGCAGAGCACTTAGCCTGCTAACTATAGCATTAGGCTTGCTTAATGTGAACAGGTGTGTGGACTGGACTCTGTAAGAGCTATTTTATAAATACAGAGGCCAAAGTAGAAGAACGTCAGCTGCTACTAACACCAAAGAAAGACGCTGCAGGTCTACATGAAGGTCAGAGGAAGGTTTTTTAAATGAATTACGGTTACTTTAAGGGCAGAATTGATTGTTTCTTGTGTCGACTTGTGCCAGATGAATGAAGAGGAAAGAGAAACATGATGTACTGTAAAAGTTTACTGTAGGAGAGGAAGTTTATAGCTGTTTTCCTTTTACCTCAGAAGTTGGAAGTCGGAGCTGGGAATAACTGTCACTCCTGAGTCTGAGAGTCAGAAAATCAATTCTAGCCAGGTTAGCCATTGTTCCCCATCGATAGGAGTTAATAAACACGCATTACGCTGTATCTACCTCATATAAACACTGAAGCAACATGTCCACAGATAGATGCTTGACAGTGCTGAGTGTACGACTGATTTAATGAGACACAAATAAGACAGAAGTGCTAATAAACAGGATATTAGTACATCTTAGAGTATCGGGGCTGGTGAGGTTCTTCAGTCAGAGATCTAACTTCAGGGGGCATTCCAGTTAAAATTTCAGACTGGGAACTAAGAAATTCCGACTTTGGAGTACAAATAGAAAGCACCATATGTTTTTTATAGAACTGAAACACATAGACCCTGACCCTAACCCTAACCCTAACATAACCCTAACCCTAACCCAGTACGGTACATACCACATAACCACAACGCCCCTGGTTCAGTTTCTAGCCAGAGACCTTTGTTTCCTGCCTGTCTCTTCACAAAGAATTGAATTGCATTGGAGTGTCATTGAACACATCTTTGATCCTGTATTTTAATGGGTTTACTAAATTACAGCGTATCAGTACATTTTTTAAGACCAAATTTAATGACTTTTCTGAAAAACCTTTAAGGGGAAAAAAATGCCATTGTTGAGACATTATAATGCAAAAGCAGGATTTTACTATTATAGTGGGTTTAAATGGAGACTGCAGCTAATGATTAGTTTCATTATACTGTAGTTCCAACTGCTAGTTGATTTATACTTTAATTAATAAATTGTTTGGTTGGTTTATGTAAAATAATAATAATAAAAAAAAAATAATAATAACGATAAGCAACATATACTGAACAAATATAATTACCCTCAAATCATATTTAATGACTTAAATCCTACCATTCCTAACATTTGAACACACTTTTAGACATTAAAATATCATAAACTACATTTAAGACATTTCCAGACTTTTTAAGGATCTGTGGAGAGCTTGAATTAACTTCCTGGTTTAAACTACTGAATCTAACAATGCAGACAATTTAAAAGTGTATCTAAAAACTGATTCTACCTCCAAGTGTGAAACTGTATATGTAATATCTTTGTTCATTCAACTCTCCGCCGGTCCTCCATCAGATGTGTTTGCTGAACGTGTGATGCAACTACAACACCTCTATTACAGCTTCCAGATTGTCTTGTCTTCCTGCTGCCCGCGATTTATGGATTTATTTACACCTGAGAAGTGATGCATTCAGCTGTTGTGAGTCGGATTTCTTCTGCTCGGTTGGTTACAATACAAACACTGTTCAACTCTCTCCTTCATGTGTGTGTGTGGGGTATTTAGTTTCACTCCTATTGACCACGTTTACATGCACGCTAATATTCCACTATCATTCCGGATATGATGATATAAGCAGAATATTTTGTTTGGATATTCCAGATTAGGCCATTTTCCAACTGAAGACATGTGGGATATGCTTTCTATCCAACTATCCAACTATCCAAGGCTGGGATAGAGATGCATGATGGGCTGGTTGTGTAATGCTTCCCAGTGCAGGTGAGATGACACATACTGGAGCAGGGAGGCAGACAGAGGAGAGGAATGAGAGGAGAGTGGAGAGCTGTTCAGGGCGGGCTGGGAACACAGAGCGAGGCTTCTCCATGGCGGGGACGGAGGGGATTGGTTATTATCCTGACACACAGCCACACAGTAGTAAGCAACACGGGACAACCTGGATACTGGATGTGGCTGTGACTATGCATTCATAATATCAATCATATCAATATGACTTATAAATATCAGGCAGCAGCTCACTCATGATTTTCACCTCGCTGGTTTCTTGAGATCTTTTGATTCCTCCCCTGGAGCAGAGGGAAACCCTGGAAACACTCTGCATATTAGCTGAATATTCATTTTCATTAGCCGTGTAAGCAATTCAGTGGCAATATTGTTCTTTTTTTGGAGGTGGGGGGTGCGGGAGGGATCAGCTGCAGAGTTGTTTTCCACTGACTCCGCTCCTCTCAGGTGAAGAGTCAAATTAGTTTCTGCTGTTCATGAGGTTTAGACGTTGGTCAGGACATACATTTTTTTATTTCCGTATTCTTTCTGAAGTTTTCTCTTTGTTCATACCTCAGGTCTGTTTCCTCCCTACTACCCCCCCCCTCCCCACCCCCTCCCTCCTCACTCTCTGCCTGATTAGCTGACAGCTAGTTCTTCCATCCTCTACTTTGTTTGATCACTCCCTCAT
Source organism: Scomber colias (assembly GCA_021039105.1). NCBI lineage: Eukaryota > Metazoa > Chordata > Actinopteri > Scombriformes > Scombridae > Scomber > Scomber colias. The sequence continues at coordinate 62,068 of JAJDFG010000341.1, forward strand.
CTCCATCACTGTATCCAACGCTCTTTCCGTTCATCCACATCCCCCCATCATCATTCCCCGACTTATTTCTCTTTCAAGGCCTCTGACAGTAATGGAAGAAGTCCATTGCAAAAATTAGATGTTCTTTCTGTAAAAAGTACCAGTTCTTCTGAAATGATACCCACTTCTAGTTATGGCAGCTTGCTAGAAAGACACAACCTGTAATATTAACGACTGTGTAAAGGGAATTCAGACATTTTCTTCTAAACACATTAAATAGGTCATAAATGTTTTAGGATTTAGTGGGCGGGTCTGAAAGTCACCGCCGCGTTAGCATAAACCCGCCCCTGCTGCTGTAGAGGTATAAATATATTCAGCACACACTACTACTACTACAGTCTACAGTTAGCTAGTTAGCTGAGTTAGCCGCTGAGTTAGCCACCGGGTTAGCCGCTGAGTTAGCAGCAGAAAGCTCTCAGGCGTAGCGTCCATGTTTCTAGTAGAGGTGGTGACTTTGATTGACAGGTGACACTTGGTAGGGGGCGGGGCTTCATCTGACTCAGAGGCCACGCCCACAGCGTTTGGTAGCAGAGAAAGAGGCTGATTTTTACACAACTTTGAAGCCTAATTTCATATATTTGGTGATTTTTTTAATCATTCAAATTTGGCAGGGTGGTTAACAACACACTTTTCTGTGGTATGTCAAACTCAGAACACATACTTATTCTTACTTTACACAGACTTTAATTGTAGAAATCTTTAGTTTCTCTTTTAGAACCTTTATTTTTATAACAAGACATCGTGTTTTATCCATGTTAAGGTGCCTGAATGTTGACTACAGCAGAAAAATCAGCTGTAATCATCCAGAAACACACAGCTGAAGGTTTCCAGACTTACCAAACTGCGCATAAATGTCACAATTGATTGGATATTAACACTGTGCTACTGCAGTATGAATGATTTATGTATTCTGCAAAGCACTTTGTGAGGACTCTGCTCTTGAGAAGTGTTTTATAAATAAAGTTACTTACTTATTTAATCCTATTTATGTCAACAGGAGCGGAGGTTAGATATACTGTAAATCCTGAGAGGATGGTTGTATTCTATTAAAAGGTATTAAAGACTATAAAAAATGTTTAATATAAAGAAATGAACATTATATATCTATAAAAATCACATCATTAACTCGGCTCCTTCATTACACCTTAAATCTTTGGGGCTCTGACAGAAAGTCTGACCCAGCAGATCCACAGAAACTGTTCTTGGAAAGAAATCCTGATTCAGCCACTCAATACGTTCTGTCTAACGTCCCCTGATGCATTACACTATATATCTGCACCCAGTAAATACTGTCTCATCACAGCTGATCCCCAGTGTCAGTGTTCAGCTCCAGTCTGGGATTAGAGGGCTGGTCTGTTGACATTAAATACAGTCTCATCAGTGCTAATCTAGATGTTTTATATCTATACTCAGTAATTACTGTGTATTAAGTGAAAGCTCTATGTCTGAGCTCATCAGTGATAATAAAACACTGTAATGCTCTCCGTAAATACTCTCTGCTCTTGACAAATATTGTCTAATCTGAGCTGAAGTCAGATGTTATATGAAAGCTGTTTAATCAGGAGGAAAGTGAACTGTTGTCTAATAATAACTAAACCAGGATTCTGATCATTTGGGGACTGCACTGCTTTTGGAGAGTTGGGCTAATTGGATGCCTTCTCTAAAAAAAACTTTTTTTAAAATTAAAATGAATGTAAATCAGTGTTCCAAATAAACAACATGTTTTCTCCGTTGGTTTACAAGAAGATAAAAATAAAGATGGGCTACAGAGACAGAGGAAGAGAGGGGTACAGCAGCAGCACTGAGGCCCATTTAAAACAGTGAAGTCTAACAAATAACCTCTTCCTAATAAATCCTGATCACTTGTAGAAGGAAGTGATCCGGACTCTTTACTGTGCATTTTTTTTTTTAGGGCTGCTGAATCAGAAAGTGCTGAGCTGGTGCTGATCTAGAAATGGCGTTTCTACACATTCCCATTGACTGCTGAGCCGAGCAGGACGGCTCGTTGGCCGGGTTACAGACTGACTGATGGCTCAGCTCTGGAATTAGCTGGCTAATTGAGATGAATTTTAAACTGTCACTGACCAATTTCTTCACCTTACCCCCCCAAAAAATGCAGAGGTCTGGATTATTTGATGCTTTGTGCACCATACTTTAGTTCAAACAGTAACTAAGAGCATGGTTAGATACCACTACTGCACCACACTGCACTGTACTGTATTTTTTACTTGTGTATCAAGGGATGTGTGCAACCTTTGTGGATGTGTCTATGTAACTGTGGGCAGCACTTGAGTTCAAGACAAATTTCCCTAAGGGGACAATAAAAGTATATGGTATCCTATCACTATGAGTAAATGTGGATAAATGTTGGACTTTTGTCTGATTTACATGAACTGAACATATAAAGTCTCAGGATGAACCACTCTTCCTTTAATAGCTCTAAATGTCAGTCATTGGTAACTGAAAGTACATTTCCCAGAATCCTCTAAAGGGCCAAGAAATAAGATTTTCTATCCGAGTGACCATAAGGGTAATAACACTCATAGTCATTAAAGGTTATTACTAACTAGGGCTGAGCAACGCATTGATTTTATACCTTGATTTTGTTCGATTCGTAAAATACACACAAAAAGTTCATTTTTAGTTCAAAAGTAATATAGATGGTAGCTGGCTACGTTAGCTAGTCTCATAAACTGTGAGGTGTTTAGTTTCAGTACTGCTGTAGTCTGGATCATCTCTAGTTACCAGCTGAAAATCTGGCTGCAGTCTGCAAAACTCAGATATTTTGAAAACAAACAGAAACGAGCAGGTCCATTAGTGAGCAAAGTTTTTTCTTTTTTTCCCTCTCTGTCTGTGCTCAAACTAATTATCACACTGGGTTCGCTCTATTTAGTTGAAGCATCTGGTTGTGACAGCCTATAGCTGTGTGGGATAACCTGCATTTTATGCATAATGATGACAGGCCTGCAGGTGGTGCAGCTCTTTTATTATTCTTGCTCAGCTGTCTTAAATAAATATGATGTTTCAAGGCTGCGTTTCACTGGCAAACAAAAACAGTGAAATTATAAATTGTCCCCCAAGCTCCAAAACATTTTTTTTGGCCAATTCGCCCGACTCTATCACTAACAAATGTCTAATTATAAATGAAATATAACAATGGTGCCTTGTGTGCAGCTTTGCCTAAAACTGTTATTTTTTAAAAAGTACATCAGTAATGGTCCTGTCTCCTGAATACAGCAGCAGAGGCGACTGTGTGACGCCTCCACGCTTTAAAAAACAGCTTCACATAAACCTGTTTACTGCACAGGAAGCAAACATGCAGGAGTACACCTACACTCTATCACTTGTATGATAGCACAAGAGGTCCCTCACACACTTCAAATGCATTAAAACAACTCAAATAATGCTTATCCTGCTAAAAGATGCTTTTAAACATAAAAACAACACACTCAGAGATGCTTTTTATGTATTCATTATTCTGTATGTGGTAACATTTGATTGCATTCCCCCCAATAATATACAGCATGTGTGTGCGTTGTCAGTCTGCTGCATAAATTATGTAGATGACTGTTTATCACAGTTTATATGTGAATGTGCTGAGTGTCCTTACACAGAGGAAACAATGACACACAATCAGCTGCTTAATGAATGCATATAAACAATAGAAATGAAAGCTAAGTGCAAACATCACATATTTAATTCACCTCTTTTCCCCCCGTCAATTAACATTCAGCATGTTTACATTGACTTGACTGCAGATGTTATCAAAGCAAAAAATGAGGTTAAACAAGATGATGAACATAAAAATTCACAAAGACTGGATTTAATTTTTTATTTGTAATGTATCATGCTGCTGTCAACGCAGAAGTAACTTAGAACTGCGCTCTATCAAAAGGCCACCAGGGGGCGACCGTCTCTATACAAGTCAATGGAGAATTCACCAACTTCTCACTTGATTTCTAACCTCAGTAAACGTTTTCAAAATGTGTTTATGGTCTCAATCGCTAGTTTAAAGCCTTCTTCAATGCAGTCTGATGTTCATTTGGGACATTTTGGCCTCCCTGATTTTATATGTGACGATAAAGCAGGGTATGCATTAGGGCGTGGCTACGTCCTGATTGACAGGTTGATTGCACAATGTCCTCGAGATCCAGCCCTCGCAACCATAGCAACCTCCCCGCTCCGCCCATGACCCCGCCTGATGCCCATATAAGTAGAATCCGTGTTTTTAATGAATGCATATAAACAATAGAAATGAAAGGTGAGTGCAAACATCACATATTTCATTCACCTCTTTTCCCTCCTGTCAATTAACATTCAGCATGTTTACATTGACTTGACTGCAGATGTTATCAAAGCAAAAAATGAGGTTAAACAAGATGATGAACATGAGAATTCACAAAGGCTGGATTTATTGTTTTATTTGTAATGTATCATGCTGCTGCAGTGTTTGTGCTGTAGATCCTTCGTGTACGATCACTTGTTTTTCGGGTTTTTGGTTTTTTTAATTTAGTTTTTAGGGATTAATGAGTCAAATTTCTTAAAATAGCAGCTTCAATCTCTTAATATTTGTCACACTGAGATTTATCTCTGCCGCTCCCCTTTTACTGTGATGATCCTGTCTCCTCCTTTATAGTGGAACCTTTGCAGTTCAACACGCTGTTTCGCATGAACACACACACACACACACACACACACACACACACACACACACACACACACACAGCCAAAACAAACTAAGCCCATTAAAACCAAATATGTCCTCAAAAGCTCCACATCTCTTTTCTCTCCCTCTCTCTCCTTCTCTCTTTCTTTCTTTCTTTCTCTCTCTCTCCGCCTGCTTATCTCTCGCCCAGCGGAGACAGAGAAGATGAGATCAATTTTAGGATCAGAGCTTGATTAAATATCGACAAGGCCCGGCTTCTCCCCTCAGAAAAGCAACTCTTTGATCACGAGATGAAAAGCTTTCAAAGTGCCCATCATTGTCTCACAAATCAAACTTATTAAAGTTCAGCCTGCATACCGAACGGCGCGCCCCAAAGCACACAACACCCCAAAATTATTCACCAGTTTTTATAATTGTGGATACTCAATACGCATTCAGTGTTTTCAGAGTCCCTGGAGCAAAGCATGATTGCAGATAGTAAAAAGAAAACTTATCTAGTTATTATCTGACTATTAGATTTTTTTTTTCCCCTTTCTGTTTGAAAACTGACGCTTGAAATTAGATTGCACTTCTTTTTTTTTTTCTTTTTTTTTTTGCTGCCTTCAACTAAATATCTTTCAAAGCCTCTTAGAAAAACCTCCTAGAAAGTTTCGTTACATTGACTAATCTTTTGTAAACTTTTTGGCTCCGATTCAGTGAAGATGGAGAGAATAAGCAGATTGACATTTTTCAAAAAGTATTCACCCATAAAGAGTGATGATGGAGGCTTTTTCTCAGCTCAGTACTTTACTCCACATTACCATAGCTTACTTGAGGGCAGAAACAGTGGCGTATACGGGATGAAGGGTTTTGCATCATTCAGCGAGTCGAAAATACAACTGACTCTAGTAATAATGTGACAGTGTGCAAAGCTGCAGGTTAGACACTTTACTCACACTGACAGTATTGATTCAGGCACATAATGCAGGATTTTCTCCTAAACTGTGAAAACTAATATTAAACACAGGTGGGGAGTTCTGGTCCTCTGAAATGAAGCCAATGTGGAAGTAACTTAGAACTGCATTCTATCAAAAGGCCACCAGGGGGCGACCGTCTCAATACAAGTCAATGGAGAATTCACCAACTTCTCACTTGATTTCTAACCTCAGTAAACGTTTTCAAAATGTGTTTATGGTCTCAATCGCTAGTTTAAAGCCTTCTTCAATGCAGTATGATGTTCATTTGAGACATTTTGGCCTCCCTGATTTTATATGTGACGATAAAGCAGGGTATGCATTAGGGCGTGGCTACGTCCTGATTGACAGGTTGATTGCCCAATGTCCTCGAGATCCAGCCCTCGCAACCATAGCAACCTCCCCGGTCCGCCCATGTCCCCGCCTCATGCCCATATAAGTAGAATCCGTGTTTTTATTTTTCCCAGCATGCACATGAAATGTTCAAGATGGCGCTGCCCAGATTAGAAACTATTGGCTTCCGAGCAGAAGTCCACAAACCAATAGGTGACGTCACGGATGTTACGTCCATTTCTTTTATACAGTCTAAACAAGATACAAGATTAAACATTGAGACTTTAAATGCTGAATATCAATAAAGACAAACTTCCATTAACTATCTGTTGGTCTGGTGTTGTTATGTCTCTACTTATTACTTTACTGTCTTAGTGTTACTGTCAATAACAGAGTTTGTTGGGTTTAGGTTTAGGTACATTGTTTTAACTATCTAAGTTAACTTTTTCTTTACATATTGCCTTTGTTTGTCTGTTGTTTGTAGGGTTTGGTTTTATGACAGCAAAGATTGGACACATGATTTTTTCTAGCAGCCAACACATCTGAGATTTTGTTGCATCTTTCAACACACAACATATGATTCAATAGCAGCGGTTCCATCAACATATTTTGATCACGTATTAACAACAGAAAAGGCTGATGGAAATGGCAGAAGTCAAAGTTAATGCGCTAAATGGAAGATTAAACACCTTTGCTGAGTAAGTTCAGACATGGAGAATATTTAACCAACATAACTGATCAGCTGTTTCTACTGTCAGTGTTTTTCCAGATATTTCCATAATGTGCAAAAACATGGCTGGTAATAAAAACAACGATGAGAAGACTAAACAAATTCCTGAACAATTTGGATGGCCAAAGTCTTCTTCTATGTTTATTACAGCTGTATGTATTGTAGACTACGCCACTAAACTCTGACAAAACTAGGCTTTGAGTGTCCTCGTTTATTCACTCTGAACCAGTTGATTTTTTTATTCTTTTCTGTCACATTTCAAAAGTTTGCTTAAAATTAATTTAACATATGATGGAAACACGGCTGATGACTTGACTTTGATACAAAATAAGGATGAAGATAGTGATGGGTAATATATCTCAGGTGATATTCAAGCTACAGCACACTGACAACCGGTGACTCTGTGAAAGGTCGAAAATCAATCTGTAAATTGATGGTTTGCGTTGGGTCGGCAGAAATGCAAATTACACACAGTTTAAAGTTAATGAGCCAAAACCTGCAAAACCACTGAATGGTCCATTAAGTGTCTTTTAGCAAAGCACTAACACTTCCAGATCCAAGCGGTGCTGGTCTGTACAGGAAGTGTAACCTCTAACATCTGACCTCTTTTCATCCGAGACTTTCAGATCTATATAAGAACCATTGAGTTGACTCTTCCACACTACACTGTCTGAATCACATACATGGCTGTGTATCCGTGGCAACCAGCTACTACCTTCAAAACTTGTTCTTATGTGCAACTTTTGGACACATAAAAACTCTGATGATGAAGACAAACTGTTCCAACTGTCGGCTGTCTTTCTGTGAGTTTGGAAAAGAAAGAAAGACTGTAAACTGATCTTCTGCAGCAAGATTAACTTTTCTAAACGTATGCAGAGTGTATGTGGTGTTTATTTTCTACCTGCTGCTTCCTGTGAAACTACACCTTCATTCAAGTGTAAAACAGGAAATGACTGCTTGAAAAGGTACAATTTTAACAAAATCTCAAAAAATGAAATCTGGTCTAATCAACTCCACAGATTATACTTTTTTTTAAAATCTTTGCTGCACTTCTCCAAGATCATTTATCAATCAGGTTCTTTTTCTTGGATTTTCTGTTGATGCAGTTTATGGAAGTACAGCGCCACTCAATTTTTATGGCCAATTAGGGTACTGCAACATAAAAAAAACATTTACATGACAAGCAAGACAATGTTATAATCTTTGTGATATGTGTTATTCATCCATGAACCTTTTCTCCGAGGTTAGAAACGGTATCAAAATGAGCGCTGTGTTAAAGTCTGGTCAGGGTCACCAAAGGAAAATAGAAGAGTAAAAATGTTATATGCAATAAATAATAACTTGAGGCTCCTTTTTCTCTCTGTTCATAACACACGGTGACTGTCACTGTAGAAATGTGATGAGCATCTGTCAGAGGATTTGTTTAGAGAGTGGAGCTACTGTGCCACATGGCGAGTGTTCAGAAATTACTGGGTCAATTACTCTTTTATTCAATGAAAAGGAAAATAATGTCTGTATTAAAATGTCATGGATTATTACTGCTTGAAAAATATAAGTTATGTTCTCAATGTTATATAAAACTGTTTGCAACCGAAGCTTCAGAGGATCCTATTTATTCTGCTGAGAGACAAACTTCCAAATTCACAAACTAAAAATAAAAGGAGGCAAAACTAGTTCCAACTCCAAGGCACCACCGGCATAAACACACACACATACACACACACACACACACACACACACACACACACACACACACACACACACGTACATATAGAGAGCCAGAGCCAAAGGGAGCATTGGGGCCCAGGGAGACAGATTGTCTTTTAATTGGTTGAAAACTGCAGAGCTTTGAGAAGGGCTGAAGGGACACACACACACACACACACACACACACACACACACACACACACACACACACACACACACACACACACACACACACACACACACACATACACACACACACACACACACAATGTCCTCTGTGATAGTAAGGAGACGTAGCCAGTCCCTGCTGACTGACTGGTATAATGAGCTGAACTCAGGCCAAAACCTCGAGGTGTGTGTGTGTGTGTGTGTGTGTGTGTGTGTGTGTGTGTGTATGTGTGTTTGTGTGGCAACCTGCTGATATCATCAAACTGAAAGACAGAAAGATAGTTCAGAGATTGAGGGTCAGGACAGTGTAAATGTGTGTGTGTGTGTGTGTGTGTGCGTCCATGTGCGTGTGTGTGCGTCCATGTGTGTGTGTGTGTGCGTGTGTGTGTGTGTGTGTGTGAAGGCTGTGCCATCACTGCACCCCCACTGTGACTTTTGGCAGCTGATTGTTTCCTTCTTCAGCGGCCAAAAGTAAAACACACTTTGACCGATACAGATTCTGAAGGCTGATATGAAACCAATTATACAGCTTCTCTCCTATATAACCCTTCTCTTATATATAAATGATGATGTAATGATGATGTAATGATGATGTAATGATGTAAAGTATAACAGCTATATATTCAATAAATCATATGTGATCTCAAAATGACACCTTACATTTCACGCTTTACTTTCATTTTCAGATAATACTAGGTTATGATTGGCTGGCAGGTTTTTAACCCTCCTGTCGTCCTCCCGGGTCAAATTGACCCTCCTCTCTTTTGACTGTTCCTTCTTTCCTTCCTTTTTTTTGCTCCCTCCTCCTTCCATACTTCTTTCCTCACTTCCTTCCATCCTTCATTGCTTCCTCCCTCCCTCCTTACTCCTTTCCTTCTTTCCTTCCTTCTCTCCTTAATTCCTTCCTCTTTTCCTCCCTCCCTCCCTCCTTAATCCTTTCCTTCTTTCCTTCCTTCTCTCCTTAATTCCTTCCTCTTTTCCTCCCTCCCTCCCTCCTTAATCCTTTCCTTCCTTCCTTCCTCCTTTCCTTCCTCCCTCCCTTCTTTTCTTCATTCTTTCCTTCCTTCCTCTTCTCCTCCTTACTCCTTTCCTTCCTTCCTTCCACCCTCCCTCCCTCCCTCATTACTCCTTTCCTTCCTTCCTTCCTTCCTTCCTTCCTCCTGTCCTTCCTTGACCTGAGGACAACAGGAGGGTTAATCAGTAAACAGAAATCCTGATTTTTCCACATAAGACATCACTCTAATCTAACATCGAAGGCAGACATGAGAGTGATGTTTGGAAGTGTTTTGGCAAAATAACTGAAATGACTGTGCTGTGTTGCCTACAGTATGTAATGTTAAACTTACATACCTGCATTCTTGCTTGGATTTTCATTTCAGGCCCAAATGTTTGTTTGTTTTTCAATTACATGAATATTGAAATGATGTAAAATCCTCATCCCTACTCATCACATCTTACATGGTCTTATTAACCCTCCTGTTGTGCTCAGGTCAAGGAAGGAAGGAAGGAAGGAAGGAAGGAAGGAAGGAAGGAAGGAAGGAAGGAAGGAAGGAAGGAAGTGGGGAAAGAAGGAAATGAGGAAGGAACAAAGGAAGGGAGGAAAGGAGGAAAGAAGGAAGGAAGGAAGGGAGGAAAAGAGGGAGGAAGGAAGGAAGGAAGGAAGGAAGGAAGGAAGGAAATGAGGAAGGAAGGAAGTGAGATAAAAGCAAATGAGGAAGGAAGGAAGGAAGTAACGAAGGAAGGAAGGAAGGAAGGAAGGAGGAAAAGAGGAAGGAAGTAAGAGAGCAAAGAAGGAATGAGGAAGGTAGGAAGGAAGGAAGGAAGGAAGGAGAGGAAGGAAGGAAGGAAGGAAGGAAGGAAGGAAGGAAGGAAGGAGGAAAAGAGGAAGGAAGTAAGGAGAGAAGGAAGGAAGTGAGGAACAGTCAAAAGAGATGGGGTAAATTTGACCCGGGAGCACAGCAGCAGGAGGGTTACGTGATGTGATGAACACAGTGACAGTGGAGAGTGTACATTACCTCCGTATGGTGCGAAGTAAAGTGGATCTGGCCTCGTTGTGGAAGGTGATGATGATGGAGGTGGGAGGAAGATCAGAGTCGTAGTGAAGGATGGTACACCTGGAGACAGAAAGAAAAGGATTCAACATGACGTCAGATACATGTTTAACCTCAACCTAAAATAATCTGAGTGTAGGACAGGGGTGTCAAACATGCGGCCCGTGGGCCAGAACCGGCCCGCCGAGGGATCCATTCCGGCCCACTTTCCTTCCTGTCTTCCTTCCTTCCATCTGTCCTTCCTTCTGTCCTTCTTCCTTCTTTCCTTCCATCTTTCCTTCCTGTCTCCTTTTCCTTCCTTCTTTCCTTCCTTCCTTCCTTCCTTCCTTCCTTCCTTCCTTCCTCCCTCCCTTCCTTCCTTCCTTCCATCTGTCCTTCCTTCCTTCCTTCTGTCCTTCCTTCCTTCCTTCCTTCTGTACTTCCTCCCTTTCTTTCTTTCTTTCTTTCTTTTTTCCATCTTTCCTTCCTGTGTTCTTTTCCTCCCTCCCTCCCTTCCTTACTTCCATCTGTCCTTCCCACTTCTTCCTTTCTTATATACAGTATGGTCCTTCCTTCTGTCCTTCCTCCCTTTCTTTCTTTCTATTTTCCTTCTTTCCTTCTCTAGTTCCTTCCATCTTTTTAATGATCCGGCCCACATGAGATGAAATTGGGCTGTTGGTCATGATTTTAAACTTTTTCCAATTTGACAGAAAAACCAACATTTGAACAAAGATTTCACACATTCTTCTGCTTTTAACTAGAACAATTAAGACTTAAAAGTATCTCGTTAAAACTAATTAAAAGCTGTTTAACAGATAAACTACATCTGGCAAATGAGGCAATGTGTCTAGTAGTAGTAGAACACCTAGCCAACACTATACTGACACCCTTTATACACCTGTAATAAACCTTCTACATTTCATTTTATACTTGAAGTTAATTAGAATCTAATTATTTCTCCACTTTGCTGATTTACACTGATGATAGTTAAATGTTGTGTGTCTTCTGGTGTACACACACACACACACACACACACACACACACACATATACACACAGGCTTAAAGTGAGTGTGTGGTCACCCCAGACCTGTTGAAGATGAATTATAGATGACCGGCCAGAGCCTCATTAAAATACACCACATATCAGTGTCTGTGAGTGTGTGTGTGTGCTGCCTTCGCTGGGTCAACAGCATTTTATTTCTAGAAGAGCACAGGCACACACACACATATTCGCACACACACATTCGCACACACAGACACACACACAGACACACACACAGACACACACAGACCCGAGCAGCATAATGAGACGACTGGCCTTTACCTATCAGTTTGATGGATTGGTGACATTTTCAAACAGAAACAGCCGGCTTGCTCTGTTCTGGCCTTCATTTTTAAAAACCTCACCTTCCACAAATTTGTGCGTTTGTGTGTTCGTCTGGAACTTAGCACAAACACACTGAACCACCAGCCAGTTTAACACGTGGTACTCTACTGTTTATCTAATCTGCCTCTCTCCTGCCTTCATTATGTGTTTCGAGTCACAGCACCAGTAGCAGCAGCAGCAGCAGGAGCAGCAGGAGGATGGCTCTATGGATGATAATGTCAGTCTTGGTCCAGACTCAAATATCTCTAAGAACTACTGGATGAACCGCCACGACATTTTGTACATTCATGAGCTCCAGAAGATGAAGCCTACTGATTATTTTACTTATTCTGTGAACAAAATCTTAACACTAATTTCATGTGTTGGCACAAACTGTTGTATAGACATTCTTTTTGTAAATGTCACCACTAGGCATGGGATGATAACTGTGTTCAAGGTATACCGCGATATGAAAAAGCCACGATAACCGAAACCGCCAAATTTTCTGTCATACCGTTCCTAAGCTATGAGCTGTTTTTAGTCTGGTCAAAGACAGGAAGTGCTGGTCAAAGACAGGAAGTGCTGGTCAAAGACAGGAAGTGCTGGTCAAAGACAGGAAGTGCTGGTCAAAGACAGGAAGTGCTGGTCAAAGACAGGAAGTGCTGGTCAGAAATCCCTCAGGTGGTGCAGCTGCAGTGTAGAGTATCACGACCCCTCACACTGTCATTACAGATTCAGGTTAAATGAACATGTCTGTCTTTATTTTTCTTAACATTTTAGAGCTGTAATCACAATACCACCATACCGTGAAACTGTGATATTTTTTCTTGTGGTTAGAATCTCATACCGGCCCATGCCTAGTCACCACTGTGGAACCAATAAAGACATATTTGATCCTATCTTGGTTCCCAGAAGATTCATCCTAAGGACTAAGACTCATCTGGTCTAAATTTCAACGTGTCACAAAACTTTGGATTCTAATTAAATATCTGCAAAACTAATCATATTCCCATAAACCTCAGCTGTACTTTCTTTATACTTTTCTAACAAGCCAAACTGAGATGTTAACTAAGTACAACCTCAAAAAGCTGCTGCCATCTTGTTGAGGGAATATTCAATTGAAAATAGTGCACAAAACAGAGACTGAAAGATTTAATGTTTTTATTCAGGCGATTCAATTACTGTATTTTTTGTTATTTATAACTAAAACAAAGTCAATAAACTAATTAATTATACAAGCAACTATAACAGCTGACTGAAATCATACAGCAGATGCTTCTTATAACATCTCACTTATATTTATATGGCGTATTCTACAGTACCATGTTGTTTTCAGGTCACACAGCACAGACAGTGACGGCTCTATATTTGATGTATCATAACTACAAAACCAATATTTATCATGACAGCAACACGTTTCCCAGCTTGCCACCGAGAAACGTTAGAAAACTCTCCTCTGTTGCTGCCCCACTTTGTAGTTTGGAGAGATACCATCTGTTTTCCGTCAACTATTTCAGCTTGTGTAGCTCGGAGGCGAGATGACTTATCTAGTTTTTCAGCGATCTGAAATAAGGTGACAACATAAACATGCTGACTAGTGGCGATCATGCAGAAAGAGCACGTTAAAGAACATCAAGCGGTCAGGTTTTGTTTTTTGATCTCTACAAAGTTTGATGATCTGTTTAATCCTCCTGTTGTGCTCTCTTTTGACTGTTCCTTCCTTCCTTCCTTCCTCTTTTCTTCCTTCCTTCCTTCCTCATTTCCTTTTTTCTCACTTCTTTCCTCTCTTCCTTCCTTCCTTCCTTCCTCATTATTTCCGTCCTTCCTTCTTTCTTTCCTTCCTTCTTTCCTCCTTTCCTCCCTTCCTTTGTTCCGTCCTCATTTCCTTTTTTCTCACTTCCTTCTTGTTTCCTCCCTTCCTTCCTGCCTTCCTTCCTTCCTTCCTTCCTTCCTTCCTTCCTTCCTCCCTCCCTCTTTTCCTCCCTTCCTTTCTCTTTCCTCCCTTCCTTCCTTCCTTCCTTCCTCTTTCCTCCCTTCCTTCCTTCCTTCCTTTCTCTTTCCTCCCTTCCTTCCTTCCTTGACCTGAGCACAACAGGAGGGTTAATAAAATTTGACTTTTCCACAAATGATAAAAGCAACTTTAGTAACTTTGACAGAATCTGAAATATCTACTTCTACCTTCCAGTAAACCAACATTTCATTCGGGTTATCTCTAATAATCCTGCATCATATTCCCCAGCTACATTTCTACACTAGCAAAGATCAAAAGTGCCTCATCACATCACCCACAAACATTTTGTGGTTTCAGCTCCTATAAAAAAAAAATTAAAAAAAAAGAAAAGCTAGCGTGTCATGTTGAAAGCGTCTGAACCTCCGTCTGTGATATTTGCGGAGGGTGAGAAGAACACAAACTCGACTCCTAATTTGTTGTATTAACAGGTTGACATGCGGCATCAGTCAGTGTACACAGGCACCCAGCTGTGAAACAATACTATCAGCACCTCATTAACTCACAATGTGATTTATTCATTTTTTATTTTTTTTATTTAGTTTAAATAGCTCAATGATTAGGTGGGAAAACAGTATCACCGAAGTAGATGAGAGAATGTGAAAAGTTCAGAAACTGCCATTCATGATTTTACTATCTGAATATCTTACTTATAAATTGCTTATATTTTACTTTTCTTTCATTCTTTTTTTTTAGTTTCTCTGTTTATTTCTTGCTCTTACAGTCCTTACATCATCAGCTGCATTTCCTATCACCAACATATTTATTAAAGGAATCAAATAGAGACAGACAATAAATAATATATCTGAAACTAAATATGAAGGCCAGAACTGTTGTCACTTCTCATTCAGACTCATTTCTGTCTTCATTCTGGCCTCCCTTCTTCCACCCTTCCTTTTATTCCTCTCTCTCTCTCTTTTTAAATTGAGTCTCTTTCTTTCTCACTAAGAATAGGAGTACACGCTGTATATATTTGTCATATCATATCCCATCATGCCCCTCTCTGCCTCCTCCACCCCCCCAACCCCCCCACCCCCCTCCACTTCTATCTCCCTGTCTCCATCTCTGGTTTTCCTGCAGTTGATTTATTCAGCGGCTCAACCAGAGAGGAACGATGAGAAGATAAAGACGAGCTGCTACTGTGTGTGTGTCTCTGTGTGTGTGTGTGTGTGTGTGTGTTTGTGTGTGGGGGGGTAGTGCGTGAGAAAAAAGAGAGAGAGTGTGTGAGAAGGACAAACGAGGCCGAGAGACACCGTGACAGACAGGCAGAGAGAGAGAGAGAGACAGACAGATATAAGGATAAAAGTTGTGCTGACAGATGACTGATGCTGAAGCTGATATGAACAAGCTTCTATACTCCCTGAGCGTATGTATATATATGTGTGTGTGTGTGTGTGTGTGTGTGTGTGTGTGTGTGTGTGTGTTTGTGTGTGTGCGTTCCTGCATCAAAGCTCAAAAGGAACACACACTGGGAAAGGGAAAAGGCAGGAAATAGAGGAGAGGAAGAAAGGAAATAGATGAAGAACAAGAAGAAGAGGAGGAGAGGGACACAGGGAGGAATACGTGATGGGGATAAGGGAGGAAAAGGAGGGGAGTCAAAATAAGGTGAAGGAGGTGATGGGGGAATTGAGGAGATTCAAACAAAAAAAAAAAAGAAAAAGGGGTAAAAGGAGAGATATAGAAAGAAAAAGCAGGCGGGATGAATGAATGCAGAAGGACAGAGTGTAGAGGAGAGGGCAAGAGCAAATAAAAAGAGAGGAGAGATTTGGAGAAGAGAGGAGCAAACAGAGTCTATGAAGGGTAGATAAAAAGAGTAAAGGAGAGGATGAGGCGAAAATACACACTAGAGAAGAAATTGAGATGTAAATGTACGGAGAGATTAGAGTAGAAAAAGAGACGAGTGGAAACAGAGAGACCAGTGAAGAAAAAGATAAACAGAGAGGAGAGGATGAGGGGAAGATGAAGAGGAGAGGAAACTGAGAAAAAAAAGGATTTACTGTATGTGGAAATGTGAAGTAAGTAAGACAAAGTGAAAAGATAAAAGAGAGAGGGGTCAACTAATTGAGAACTAACTAATTAAGAAAAGCTTTTATTTAGACTCAACTCAACTGTATCATCATTAAGCACAGACATCTATTTCATTCACTGAAGATTAAAACAAACGCAAAAAAGAAAAGAAAAGCAGGAGAGTTTATCTTTCATTACACACAAGAAGCACCAGATGAGACCTTTAACCCTTAAAGAGACCTTACTAGTTATGTCATTTGCACCTCAAGTAAGGAAGGAATGAAGGAAAGAAGGAAGGAAGGAAAGGACGGAAGAAGGAAGGAAAGGAGGAAGGAAGGGAAGCAAGGGAGGAAGAAGGAAGGAAAGGAAGGAGGGAGGGAGGGAGGAAGGAAGGAAGGAAGGAAGGAAAGGAGGGAGGAAGGGAAGGAAGGGAGGAAGAAGGAAGGAAAGGAAGGGGGGAGGAAGGAAGGAAGGTAGGAAGGAAAGGAGGGAAGAAGGAAGGAAAGGATGGAGGGAGGGAAGGAAGGGAGGGAGGAAGAAGGAAGGAAAGGAGGAAGGAAGGAAGGAAGGACAGATGAAGGAAGGAAGAAAGGACAGAAGGAGGGAACATTTACCCTTACAGCTGAACTTAGATGTGAGGAAGGAAGGAAGGACGGACAGATGAAGGAAGGAAGGAAGGAAGGAAGGAAGGAAGGAAGGACAGAGGAAGGACCCTGGAGGACAACAGGAAGGTTAAAGAGTCTGTATCTCCTGGTGCACGCTGTCTGTTTAAGGGTTAAGATCACATATTATGCAAAATACACCTTTTCAACATTATTTAAATATATGTCCCCAGTGAGTGTAGAGACTCTTTAACTATGAGAAAAGACGGCTCCATCTTTCAGTAATTGTGAGTGTGCATTAACATTGTTTAATTTGGCTCCCTTTATGACATGATAAAGGGATCTGTTGCCCTGACGACCAGCCCACCGGTATTTATGTCATCCCATCGCTTTATTTTTGATAGAAACGTCTCCTCATGACTGCACAGCTGATGTAATGTGTGTGATGGATCGATACTGTCTGTCTGTGAACTGACCTCAAACTCGTGAGCTGTACATTTAGCCACATTTTCTGCTGTTTTACTGTTAATCTAGCAGGTTAGCTTCAACTGAGGGTAACGCTTGTCCTAAGTACAGTGTAGCTGACTTTGTCACCATACTGTATATTATCAACTTTACACAATAAAAGTAATAAAGTTAGTTGAAACAAATACTATGATATAGTTTACGATGTCGCTAATATTCTTTATTCAGTTTATTTAAAAATCATAATAAGGTTTTTGTTTGTACACTGTTGCATGTTGCGTGGCTAATATGGCTAGCAATGTTGGACTAATGTTGTTTAGGGACAGTCAAGAGAAACTGTGTGAACATTATCCTCATTTAGAGCAAACTAAATACATAAACAGTACGTTGGATGGTAGTAACTGTTTTTTAATGTTTAATTTTCGTTTACTTTAAACTACAGCTCAGCTAGCATTGCTGTTACACGTTAGCTTGTTCTGCTCCGTGATACTCGGCAGTATGAGTTTGTTGCTGCTGTAATGTTTGCAAATGTACTTGATAGACGTGTCGTTAAGGTAACGAAACGTAAAAAAACCCCAAATGCTCAAACTGCAGGATGTTGTGTAACTTGGATTAGCACCCAGAAGCTAACTCGCTAACTCGCTAAAACCATGTGTGCGTAAAGTCAAGGCAAAGCTAATACGTCCTTTCTGGTCCACAGATACAGATACGTTACTGTAATACTAGTATTAGTGATGCCACTGCGGCTCTGTTGCACTTCCAGTATGAATATGAATACAGTCATATAATCTCGCCTTGGATTACGGCCAGAAGGCCACAGCTGGTTCTGGATTGGGGCGTTAGCAACTGCAGCTCATTAGCATTAAACTACAGCTCAGCTAGCTTTGCTGTTACACGTTAGCTTGTTCTGCTCCGTGATACTCGGCAGCACGAGTTTGTTGCTGCTGTAATGTTTTGTAAATGTACTTGACAGACGTGTCGTTAAGGTAACGAAACGTAAAAAAAAAAAAAACAAATGCTCAAACTGCAGGATGTTGTGTAACTTGGATTAGCACCCCGAAGCTAACTCGCTAACTCACTAAAACCATGTGTGCGTAAAGTCAAGGCAAAGCTAATGCGTCCTTTCTGGTCCACAGATACACTTAGCGTTACTGTAATACTAGTATTAGTGATGCTACTGCGGCTCTGTTGCAGTTCCAGTATGAATATGAATACAGTCATATAATATCGCCTTGGATTACGGCCAGAAAGCCACAGCAGGTTCTGGATTGGGGCGCTAGCAGCTGCAGCTCATTAGCATTTAAAGCTACAGACAAGGAAGCAGTCCGTAGAGAACAGAAGCAAGAAACTTCAAAGACATATTTTGGGGACCTCAGAGACCTACATGAACTAAATTTAAAAGAAGAATAATAATATTTGCCAACGTAGAAAAAACTCTCTATCTCCATACTGTCCATTGTTTGAGAAGAGAAAAGAAGGGAGGTGGAAGAGTAAAAAGACAAAAGAGCTCAGAGAACAAAGAGAGGAGGAGAGGAAGCAGGACAGGAGGTTAAATGGGGTGCACAGGGTAAAAAGGAGGGTTGGAAAGAAAGAAAAGCAGAGAAAGGGAAAGAGATAAAATAGTGTGAGAGAGGCGAGCAGAGTGTTTACTGTAGATCTCTGTCCAGATGGTGTGAAAATCATTCATATTTAATGAGCGGAGCCATTTGAGGAATGGCTGTTGTTTGAGTGTCTGTTTGGCTCATCAAAGTTCATCTGGAGTTGAGATAAACACATGAAAGGAGAGGTCAAAACTGGCTGTGTCCAAACTCACACACACACACACACATATACACACACACACACACACACACACACACACACAGTCTCCCTCTCGGCAGGCGGTGGGGCCGACCTGTCTAAGTGTGTGTTCGTGCTGCAAAATACTAATGACCACTGATGTAGCCCTGAGATACTGTCAGACCTGTTCACACACACACACACACACACACACACACACACACACACACACACACACACAGACTACCTACCTGCAGCCTCTGATTAACACTCCTCTCTCTCTCTCTGTCCTTCATTTGTTCTACCTCTTGGCTTTTTTTCCCTATTCTCTTTTTCCTCTATTTCTCTCTCTCTCTCTCTCTCTCTGTCTCTCTCTCTCTCTCTCTCTCTCTCTCTCTCTCTCTCTCTCTCTCTCTCTCTCTCTCTCTCTCTCTCTCTCCCTCTCTCTGTGTGACCTGCAGTGCCTTCCTCTGTTGTTCCTGCCTTACTCATGCGTACATAAAGACATAAAAACTCAGAGTTATGCTGCTTATTGTAGGTAAGCAGAAGTTTACTATTCACTTAATCATCAAACTTCAGAAAGGAAGATATCACCTAACACAAACACACACATACACACACACACACACACACACACACACACACACACACACACACACACACACCAGATATAATAACACAATTAGAAGTCCCAGTTAGCAGAGAATAATGAGTGAACTGTGACCGAGATCCAAACCAGCTTAATATCGAGGAAGAAACCTAAAAATCCAACCCTTCACTCTGGATCAGACTCTAAACTGTCTTCTAACAATTATTTTCTAACACCAACATGAAAACCATCACCTTCTTAACCCAACGTAGCTTTACAGAAAAATCATCTTTCAGAGTTCAATCAACTTTCCTCTCTGAAACTTTTCTTTCTGTTTTTCAGCAATAAAATTATTAATGACTGCTGCAATCATTTCACAATGGCTCACAGCAGTGTTCTTTTCCTCCTCACTAATAGCACCTTTCATAGTATAATCATTTAAAAGGGGGTTTGAGATTGTAGAGTGGGTGTTAGTCCTCTGTAAAAACCATAGACTGTATAAAAGAAATGGACGTAACATCCGTGACGTCACCCATTGGTTTGTGGACTGCTGCTTGGAAGCCAATAGTTTCGAATCTAGGCAGCGCCATCTTGAAAATTTCAGGTGCATGCTGGGAAAAATAAAAACACGGATTCTACTTATATGGGCATGAGGCGGGGTCATGAAAGGGGCGGGGAGGTTGCTATGGTTGCGAGGGCTGGATCTCGAGGACATTGGTCAATCAACCTGTCAATCAGGACGTAGCCACGCCCTAATGCATACCCTGCTTTATCGTCACATATAAAATCAGGGAGGCCAAAATGTCCCAAATGAACATCATACTGCATTGAAGAAGGCTTTAAACTAGCGATTGAGACCATAAACACATTTTGAAAACGTTTACTGAGGTTAGAAATCAAGTGAGAAGTTGGTGAATTCTCCATTGACTTGTATAGAGACGGTCGCCCCCTGGTGGCCTTTTGATAGAATGCAGCTCTAAGTTACTTCCGCGTTGGCCTCATTTCAGAGGACCAGAACTCCCCGCCTGGTATGAACACAGACTGCCATTAAGGGATTAAACCTTACAATTAGAAAACTGACCGTCTCTGTTAGGTGAGCTACGGACATGAAACTTTCAGACTTGAGTCACAAAAATCTAACCTTGGTTTAGACTTGACATGGTTGTTATAAGATTGATTACTTGCTAACGGGTCATCAGTTGTTCTGTTTGTATTCAATAAGCATCATTCTCTATCGGTTCATGTATCATCCTGTGTTTTTTATAATTATATGCACCAGTGATAAACTTCATATGCAACAATGGACATTTTAAAAGTGCTTACATTAAGCAAACAAAGTGCATTGAATAAGAAAGTGAGAGAAGTATTGACTGCAGTGTTTCTCCATGTGATATTCTTCGGGATAAAGATGCGTGTGCAGTATAATGTCGTTTTGGTTTTATTTTGCCTGGCCGCCTTGATATGGAACAATGTCAGTTTATTCTGAGCAAAGTTACAGCGCGCCTGCTGGAGTAAGATATTTTAGTAAGCTTTTCACCTCTGCCCTCTCTTTCTTTCTTTTCTTTTCCCCCCGCTATCTCTGTCTCGCTTCTATTCAGGTGTTCACAGAGGAGAAGATGGCCTAGTTTTGGCTGGTTAGGCAACATGCATTTACATATTTACACACACACACAATGGTGATGAATGAGGGAGCAAGGGATTTCTCTCCTCTTGATGAGAGAAAGAAAAGACACGGAAAGAAAAGAGAGACAGCAAGGGACAGTAGATAAAGCCTCATTTCTTTCCTTTTTTTTCTTTTACTGGAAAATTCCATTAGGAAAATTTCCGAGTCAGTGATTCCATTGAATGAAAAGCTGAAATGAATAGTTTCAGTGGATTCAACAATTTTAATTGAAGCAGGTTCAATCCCCAAAAAGGAGCGAAGGAGTGTGTGTACACTGAGAAAGAAAAACTGACCAGGTTGTGTCCTGATATGACTCAACGTGGAGCTTTGACTGAATCTAATTTAAACTTTTATAAAGCACAGACGGAGTGTTTGTTACGTCTCAGGAGAATTAAAAACTCCCGGGTCAACAAAATAAACTGTTTAGTTGTTCTGGAGCCTGTGAGTTAACCTTTCAATACCTTTCATTGACAGAAACTTCAACAATAAAAAATAGAAAGCTCCTGTTATTGTTCAAACACTGATGATGATGAAGGTTTCTTTACCAGCTGAGCAAAGCAGGAAACTTTCATAAAGTCTCAGAAGTTCAGCAGCAGCTCTGAAACCTTCATGTTTGCTGTGTTTGAGTTGGTCTGTAGAGATTGAATTCAAACCAACAACACGTTATATTATTATTCTGACACCAATAATCCCTCTTGTACATAATGTTACTACTTCCACTTGTTTACTCACTTATTATTTATTGTTCTTTATTCTTTTTATAGATGCTCTTTCTACCTTTGCTTTTCACTTTGATGCTGTTATGCTGTACATTTCCCCGTCGTGGGACTAATAAAGGATTATCTTATCTTAAAGCATCAACTGATGTGATAAAGGCCTGAATGTGGGTTCTGTTTTAATATCCTGATCTTAATCTGAGGTTTAGGTTCTGGTATGAAGAAGGAGTCAAACCCTGAAGTTTCTAAATTTAAATTATTCCAATGTTGTGCCGACAGTGTATTGTTGTATATTCATAATTTAATGTATAGAGTGAGAGGAAGAGGGATGCCTTTGCAGGTTAATCCATCAACGCTCACAATAAACTATTATAATGTTTTCTGGGTAAACTGATCTCTTTTGATTGTATTTATACTAGGGCTGTCAGCGTTAACGTGTTAATAGAGATTAGATTAATGCAATCCATAACGGGGTTTTTTTTAAATCGCATTTTAATGTTGCAAGCCTTTTTGTCCCTTCTACTCCCCCGTAGACGGCTCCTCTAGCTGTAGCGCTATGCTTTGAAGTGGCCTCCTGCAGTAAACCTACCGCGCTGATGGAAAGTAAGAGAGCTACTGGACTTTTGAACGGCTTGTTTAACTTTAAAACACTTCCAGACGCTTCAGTTGACAAGTCAAAAGTAAAATGCAACCTGTGTCAAACGGAGTTTAACTACCACCGGAGTACGTGGAGTTTGAGTTAGCACCTCCACGCCAAACACCCAGGTGCAGCCAAGCCAGCCTCAGCTCCACCAAAGGACCATTTTGGAGTGTGGGAGTCGCAGCAGAGCCGTGATTGATTCCCAGTTAAGACACTCTGGTAAGAAATGCTTTACATAATGGGCTTAAAACTGCCTTCAAATGGAAAATAACAGGATTTTAAACATGCAATTCAAAACGCCATTAATCGTGATTAACTATGGAAATTCTGCGATTAATCTCGATTAAAAAAAATTATCGTTTGACAGCCTTAATTTATAATGAATATCAGCAGTTGTGGTCGATTTCTTTCTAGCATTTAAACAACTACTTTTAGTTTCCAAACCTCAACCAAAGAGGTGACAGAGCAGAAAACATCCTTATGAAGCCACCGCTAATAAACACCACCAGCAAACTCCTCAGGGAGCTAATAGTGTGATATGTAAATATTCCATAAATATGTAACATATGCAGGATGAAATTACTGGGGAAAAAAATGTGAAAATATTTGTGTTCAGTATATGAAGTGCATAAATAAGAAATGAAATGCATAGAGAATGAGTACAGGAGGAAAAGTATCAATATCACTGCAGAGAAAAGAAGAAAACAGCATTGATAGGTGGCGTGTCTCTTATTACTCTGCATGGTGTAATAACTGCTGTTCATCATCTGATCATGCAGCAGAACTGTTGGATGTTATGTTTCCTTTATATCAGTCTGTGATGATGTCTGTAATAAAAAAGCAGACATGTACAGCAGCTGTATGGCAGCACACATCTCAGAGGAAGGTGGTGGTGTGTGTGAGAGGGAGGAGGAGGAGGAGGAGGAGGAGGGTTTCTGTCATGTCTGCGATGTCTGTTGAATCGGCCATCACACAGCTGACAGACAGACAACACTGCTGCTGCTTCAACATCTATCTCTTCTTTGTGATCCTTCGCTGCAGTTTGTCCAAAAATCAATTTCTCTCAAAACGTGATGGGGGTTTTTTTTGGGGTGTTATTTTTTATTTTTTATATTTTTATGTTGGCTGCAGCAGGTAAAGCTCAGCATAGACTGATACACTCTGATGTAATGTAGACACAAACTGAAGAAAGAGTTTATTGTACTTGAAGTTTTCTGAGAAATTTGTTGTTGACAATTTTGGAAAATCGATAAAAATGTACACTTTAGAGAACGCACACACACACACACACACACACACACACACACACACACACACACACACACACACACACACACACACACACACACACACACACACACACACACACAATGCTGCCACTGTGACATAACAAACTAGTCTGTTATAGCAGTTACAAATATAATTGATATGAGCTTTATTAAGTAAGTGTATGTAAAGGGTTTGGTTAGATTTCAGTGATGACATCACACGTCTAAGCTGGATACTGGGTGTCATGTGACCAATCCTGCTCGTAGGTACACGCCTTCAATTTAAGGTGGCGCTGCAGCGTTAAGAAGTGACCTACTGTATTCCCTCCTTCTCTCTTTCTTTCTTTCCTCTCTCTTTCCTCCCTTCCTTCTTTCCTTCCCCTCTTCCCTCTGTCCTTCTTTCCTTCCTTCCTCTTTTCCTTCTTTCCTCCATCCTTCCTTCCTCCTTCCTTCCTTCCTTCTTCCTCCCTCCCTTCCATCCTTCCTTCTTTCCTTCCTTCCTTCTTCCTCCCTCCCATCCTTCCTTCATTCTTCCTCCCTCCCTTCCTTATTCCTCCCTTTCATCCTTCCTTAGTCCTTCCTTCCATCCTTCCTTCTTCCTCCCTTCCATCCTTCCTTCTTTCCTTCCATCCTTCCTTCTTCCTCCCTTCCTTCCTCCATCCTCCCTTCCTTCCTTGACTCGAGGACAACAGGAGGGTTAAATAATAACACACAGATAGAAAAAGAAGTCTCAGTGAGTGAATCTGATGTTCAGGTGATCCTGTGCAGGAACTCAATCATGCAGAGAATTAAACTCTACTAAACTTGAGCAGGAGGAGTTTTTATAAAGTGTTCAACAGTTTCTTTTGCTGTGAGAGCGCCACGAGAAGAGAACCACGAAACAACTAAATTTAGAGGAGGAGGGGGCGAGGCTGCATACCGTACTGCGAATCCTGGCGAAGATTAACAGGGAAGAGCATCTTCCAAACTAACTCCAACACCCACCATCAGTTTAAAAGGAGAACACTGTCACCCAGGAGAGCTAGCATCGGCCTCTCCGATGGGCTAACCTGAAAAAACACATCGATCCCACGGCAAAAGAGCTAAAATTGGATTAAAGGGAAGATACACGACGGCTTTCGGAGCCGAGCAACAGTTAAGAAGCAGTCGGTGGAGTTGGGGAAAGGGGAACGGGGCCACGAACAAAGGCAAGATTTTCAGATGCGAGAGAAAAAGATAGGATGCTTTTTAAAGAGGAAAAAAAAAGATTTTAACAACTACCGGGGTTCCTCTGGTTCCTTGTTAACGCTGCTGCGATCCCCCAGCGGAGCACAGAGACTCATGTTTTCCAGAGTTTTCTGCCTGTTTGAAAAACATGAGGCTGAAACTGCTGGGAGAGACGTTTCAACCCCTCTGCTGCTTATATATTCATGCTTTACAGTTCCGCTACTCTGACTACCTCTGTGTGTGTGTGTGTGTGTGTGTGTGTGTGTGTGTGTGTGTGTGTGTGTGTGTGTGTGTGTGTGTGTGTGTGGAGGTACGCACTTATACAGAAACACTCAATTTGAGTCCATGTAAGTCTTCATATATCTACATATATTGAGTGTTGTAATGGGTCTAGAATGTGCATGTGTGAATATAATTATGTATATGTGTGTCGGGGGGATGGTGGCAAAAAAAATGCCCCCTAAGGTGCCCCAACAGTGGAGCAAATGTGATAAAATGCCCCCCTTGCCCCCCCTACAGTGTTCAAACAAAGGGGAATCAGTGTCTTAGTTCCAGGTAGATGAGGATGAATAACCCTATAGAGGGTCTCTATATGTGACAGTGTAGGATGAAGGGTCCTCAAAGGAGTCTTTACAGCGGAAGAGAACGTCATCGTGCCCTTTAACGTACCCCTCAAGACATAATGAGAGGGGTATGAGTTGGCGTTGTGATGGGGCTGATATGGAGGTTTTGTATAGATAGAGGCATTTAGGGTTCCCCAGAGTCTAACACACAGAGGAGTAGAACTGGGTGCTCTGTATGAGAGAGAAGAGAGAGACCTTCTTTTCTGCTTTTTATTCAATCAGAATTCTAGGGTTAATATCTCACATTGCAGTGTAACTCTTTATTCTACTTTAGCTGAATATTATATCCAACTGAACACTTTGAATCATATTTGAATGTGTTTGTATTTTGCCATGTGTTGCTTTTATATTCTGTCTTGATGCATTTTATGTTTTACTTTAAATTACCTTGTTGTTAAAACATTGCCTTGCATCTTGCTTCTCACTTCCTGTCAAAACATCTCCAAACAGCTCAGTGTTTTACTACAGATGAGTTTAAGATGATTGTACTTTACTGTTTGTAGTTTTTAAGTTAAGTTTTTTAAGTTTGTGTTTCTTCCTTCCTTCCCTCCTTTCCCTCCCTCCTTCCTTCCCACCTTCCCTCCTTCCTTTTTCCCTCCCTCCTTCCTTCCTTCTCACCTTCCCTCCTTCCTTCTTTCCTCTCTCCCTACTACCTTCCTTCCTTCCTCCTTTCCTTCCTTCCTTCCTTCTTCCTCCCTTCTTCCTTCTTCTTTCTAACTGCCTTCCTTGACTCGAGGACGACAGGAGGGTTAATTATTACTATTGCAGAGATTTTTAAATGTTTAAATGTTTAAAAAGTGAATCATTTTTAATACAGAAGTGTTATTTTTCTTATATTCTGAGTCAGTAAATTATTCATCTTAATTAGGGATGAATCCTTTTTGAATGTATCAGGTGCCCTTTCTATTGTTTGGCCCCTGACCCTCAGACAGCCTGAGACCGCCCCTGTGTGCAGGTGGGATTGGTGCCGTTGTGTTATTTTGCTAAAACAGTTGTGATCTTAAATTATACATCACATCACATCATAATACATACATAACATGCAGCTGTTACATATTCCAGATGTTGCTGCGATCTGTTGTGTTCCTCTCCACCTCTAGTGGAAAGCAGGGATCTAGTTAACAGTCTCTCTCTCTCTCTCTCTCTCTCTCTTTCTTTCTTTCTTTCTCTCGTTCACATTGTTATGTAAGTGAAGCTCTTTGAAGAAACTTTGTGGCACACATGAGTGGGTAACTGTGTCATGACAGTCAGAAAGCCCAGGAGGACGGGCTTCACTGGGATTTTGGGAACAGAGATGCAACTGGTACAAAGCCGAGCCGAGCTGCCGTATCAAAGGAAAGTGTGTGATGTTAATGTGGAGAGACATATTTAATATATTATTACTACTAATACTGACATACAGACACCTCTACTACTGTTACTGACAGGAAACTCTCTACTGTATTTATATGTGGTGTATGTAGTATGTTAGTGTAATACTTCTACATGCATGTTATTATGACTCATCTCTGCTACAACTACAACTTCTACTGCTACAACTTCTATTACTACAACAACTACTAATATTAATATGCTACTGCTTATAATACAAATAATGTCAACCACCACACTTATCACTACTACTACTACTACTACTACTACTACTACAACTACTACTAGTGCAACCACTACTATTAAAACTACTACTACTATTACTACTATGATTACTACTACTACTACAACTACTACTAATTCCATTAAAACTACTACTACTACTAATACTAATACTACAACTACTACTACTAATACTACTTATACTACAACAACTACTCCACCATCATTACTACTACTACTACTACTACTACTCCTACTACTATTACTATTAATACTACTACTATTACTATTACTATTAATACTATTACTATTACTATTAATACTACTACTATTACTATTAATACTACTACTATTACTATTACTATTAATACTACTACTATTACTATTACTATTAATACTATTACTATTACTATTACTATTAATACTATTACTATTACTATTACTATTAATACTATTACTATTACTATTACTATTAATACTATTACTATTACTATTACTATTAATACTACTACTATTACTATTACTATTACTATTAATACTACTACTATTACTATTACTATTAATACTATTACTATTACTATTACTATTAATACTACTACTATTACTATTAATACTACTACTATTACTATTACTATTAATACTACTACTATTACTATTAATACTACTACTATTACTATTACTATTAATACTATTACTATTACTATTAATACTATTACTATTACTATTAATACTACTACTAATTCCACTACTATTACGAATATGACTACTACTACTACTAATACTACCATTAAAACTACTACTAATATTACTACTGCTACTACTATGATTACTACTACTACTACAACTACTACTAATTCCATTAAAACTACTACTACTACTGCTACTACTACCACTATTACTACAACTACTACTACTACTACTACTAATACTACAACTACTAATACTACAACAACTACTACCACCATCATTACTACTACTACTACTATTACTATTAATACTACTACTATTACTATTACTATTAATACTACTACTAATTCCACTACTATTACGAATATGACTACTTTTGAAATTGGTGAAGAGTGCCAAATTCCTTAAATTTAAAAGTTTAAATCCATGTGTTTGCATTGCTTTAAGTGATATAGGGAGGGGTCTACACTGGAAACATATAATATATATTCACACACACACACACACACACACACACACACACACACACACACACACACACACACACACACACACACACATATATATTTGGATATGTGTGACAGTACCAGGGATGCTTGTGGTGAGTGGAGTCGTTGTCTATTCACGGCAGGAACAAATGCAATTGGAAATTTTCACAGTACATGATTCTATTTTGCAGGGTGACGATAAAGCGTGATTGGTTGTGTGCTTTTGTTTTGTGTCTAGCGTTTAAGAACACGGAGAAGAGAATATTGAGGAACAGATAAAGACCCAACTGAGACACACAGAGTGGCTGAGTGAGTATGCAAACAAGATTAATACCAACACTGTTAATAACAATAAAAATAATAACAGCAGCATAATGTCCTCGCTCCCTCCCGCTCTGTCCTTCGCTCTCTTTCCTAATTCCTCCTTCTCTCTCTCCGCTCTGTCTGTCAGTCCGTCCCTCCGTCTCTCCCTCTTTCATCCTGTCATGTCGGAGCGGAGGAAAACCAGGATCTAAACTCAGACGAGGCTTTTGAACAATAAAGCGAGATGAAAGATCTGTCACTGAGAACGACGGAGGAGCGAGAGAACAACAGAGACGGAGGGAGAGAGAGAGAGGAGTGTCTGCTCTCTCTCTCTCTCTCTCTCTCTCTCTCTCTCTCTCTATCTCTCTCTCTCTCGGCATTTCACACCCCTGTCTCTATTTCTGTCTCGCTATCAGCTGAATGGACTTCAGACTGAGAGATTTAGGGAGTTGGAAAGAGAGGGAGAGGGGGGATGAGAGTGGGTGGAAGGAGGGAGAAAGTGAGGATGGCAGCAAACGAGAGATGGGAAAATGAGAGTGAGAGTGAGAGCGAGAGAGAGAGAGAGAGGGAGAGAGAGAGAGAGAGAGAGAGAGAGAGAGAGAGAGAGAGAGAGAGAGAGAGGAGAGAGAGAGAGAGAGAGAGAGAGAGAGAGAGAGAGAGAGAGTATGAAACTGAAATGACAGAAAAGGAGAGGCAGAAGAGGGGAAACAACATCAGAGAAACGATTTAAAACCTTACAGATAGAAATGAAAGGAGGCAACAAGTGAGCCTTTTTTGGGGGGGGGGGGGGGGGGCACAGTTCTGAAATATCTCCACCAGACAGAGGTACTAGTTTGGTTCATGATCTCACAACCATCAATTAATAAATGCCTCTTAATTAAAGGTGAAATATCCGAACATAAGTCTTCCCAAATCTCCATCCCTCTTTCTTACTTTCCTTCCTTCCTCCTTTCCTCCCTCCCTCCTTCTCTCTTTCTTTCCTCCCCCTACCTTCCTCCCTTCCTTCATTCCTCTGTCCTTCCTTCCTCTTTTCCTTTCCTCCCTTCCTTCCTTCTTTGCTCATTTCCTTCCTTCCTTTATTCCATCTTTCCCTCTTGTCTTTTTTTTCCTTCCTTCCTTCCTTCTTTCCTCCCTCCCTCCTTCTTTCTTTCTTTCCCTTACCTTCCCTAATTCTTTCCTCCTTTCCTCCGTTCCTTTCCTCCCTCCTTTCCTTCCTTCCTTCCTCCCTTTTTTTCCATCTTCCCCTCCTGTCTTCTTTTCCTTCCTTCCTTCTTTCTTTCCTCCCTCCCTCCTTCTTTCCTTCCTTCTTTCCTCCATTCCTTCCTTCCTTCCTTTGCTCCCTCCCTCCTTTCCTTCCTTCCTTCTTTCCTCCCTTCCTTCCTTGACTCGAGGACAGCAGCAACAGGAGGGTTAAGCAGCATCCCAGTTTTAAATTCCTTGTGCCAGTTTATTCTCGGCCAAAAAAACAAACCAAAAATCCAAAATGTGCAGTTTAGATTTTGGCTTGCGACACATCTTCAGCTGTCTACCATCTGGCAAAAATAAACGTGAAAGGTTTCCAGGTGACTTCAGATGTCAGATGGAGCCTGACGTGCAGCAGCAGCCTGCCATTTGTGTTTCCTGTGCACTCTGTCGATGCAGAAAGAGAGGAAAGGAAAGTGCTGGAGAAGAGAGAGAGAGTTAGTGATGCTCAGATATTACAGGTTCTGATATGAAACTGTGAAGCTCAGCCTGTTAAAGTGCAGCTGGGCTATGTGTGTGGTGTTGATTGTTTTTTACCGTGGATGGTAATATACACGCGCCGCTACGGCAGGAAACTCAAAGTATTACATCTGTCAACTGGTCTCTTTGTGCTTCTACTTGTTAGCGCTGAGCTGAGCATATTTAAGAGTAAACATGTATTAGCATCCAGTCAGACTGCAATAGAAGATAAACTCAGTCCCCCTTTTTTTCTGTCAGGAAGCAGAGGTGGAACTCCATATTTACAACCAGCCAGAAAAACAAACTGTCTCTTATTTTGAAGGAAAAAATGCAGGAAACCAGATTATAAAGTTATATATATAAAGAGTTACTCAATCAGATATTCAAGCTTCATTTCTATAGCACCTTTCACATATAGTAATGTAACACCCACACTCCCTGAACACCACTCCGATCCACGCACAAACAATAAAGGACAAGTGGCAGCATATAAAGATTAAAAAGGGTAGGACCTAAAATTGAACCTTGAGGAACCCCACAGTTCAAAATTCTCTATCACTAAGATTTAGTTAAAACAGCACCAGAGAAACCAATCAAAGTCTATCTAGAAGAATGGAGTGGTCTAACTCATAAGTAGGCTAAACTTTATTGTTTCTTGTCCTTTATAAATAGCTTTGGACAGCTGTCTTACTGACTTTTTGCTGTTGCTGCTGCTTCAACATGAGCCCATGATTCAATTCTGACAGGATGACTCACTTCACTTCAGCGCTGGTTATAAAGAGTGAAAGTGAAATAGAACCATTTCCAAATGTATAAAATGCAATTTAATCCATGAAAGTGATTTATCTACCAAACAGATGAATCACTGTGTACTGTAGTTTCATTCTGCTGGACAGTCTAACATGATGAAGCATTGTTCCTGCTGTTATCCATCACTGTTTATTATCAGGATACTATAATAGATTAAAAAGTTAGAGCTCACATGAGGCTTTGACCTGCCAATGGGATCACATGTGTAGTTAAATGTTTACATATTAAAGAGTTGAAGTCATATTAAAGGACCAGATATTAATATTTTTACTACATAGACTGGATAGAAGAAATGGACGTAACATCCGTGACGTCACCCATTGGTTTGTGGACTGCTGCTCGGAAGCCAATAGTTTCTAATCTAGGCAGCGCCATCTTGAAAATTTCAGGTGCATGCTGGGAATAAAAAAACACAGATTCTACTTATATGGGCATGAGGCGGGGCCATGGGCGGAGCGGGGAGGTTGCTATGGTTGCGAGGGCTGGATCTTGAGGACATTGTGCAATCAACCTGTCAATCAGGACGTAGCCACGCCCTAATGCATACCCTGCTTTATCATCAAATATAAAATCAGGGAGGCCAAAATGTCCCAAATGAACATCATACTGCATTGAAGAAGGCTTTAAACTAGCGATTGAGACCATAAACACATTTTGAAAACGTTTACTGAGGTTAGAAATCAAGTGAGAAGTTGGTGAATTCTCCATTGACTTGTATAGAGACGGTCGCCCCCTGGTGGCCTTTTGATAAAATGCAGCTCTAAGTTACTTCCGCGTTGGCTTCATTTCAGAGGACCAGAACTCCCCGCCTGGTTTACTACAGCAGATGTTCTCTTTAAATAGAGCAACATTACTGAATGAGTAGTTTGTACCTTTAATGTTGCTTAGCTAGTGAGTTTCTTCAAATCTGTTTACTGTGAGTTCAGAAGCCCAGATGACAAGTTTGTGATGGCCTCTTTAATGTGTAATGCTGCCACGTATGAAGTCATTTCATACTGAAAACAAGGTGGAAGTATTTCTTTGTCTTTACAGCCTGTCAAACAGCTGATAATAACTGATTTCACTGTAATGACGAGATAATCTGCCACAGAACAAAATGCCAACTGCTTCAAAGCGCTTGTCATACGTGTGAATATGTGACTGATAAGCTGCACCTCGAAATATACCTGCACATACTACACACATGTCGGATTTATGTTATAATTAGTTTTTCATGAGATGAAAGGAAAGGATTATTATTATTATTAATTTCTGAGCAATTCTCCCAGCAGCACTAATCTGAAGTGTTTCTTATCGTTTACTAAAGACACGAGGAGAAGGTAGACGTTTATGTTTTAGATTTTTAGAAGGAAGCTCGCAGAGAAAGCCCACAGACTGCAGGAAGCTGGTGCTGCTCTAGTGTTTTATCACATTTTTATGACTTCTTCCGTGTTGATGGAGTAATAAAAATCATGACGTATTTCAGATTTTTCACCTCATGTATTACTGCAGCAGATGATATCATGGTCGCCACCTCCCTCAGCAGACAGTATGGCAGCTTCTCACTCCTCTCTCCTGCTCACATTACAGCATGAAGGAGACGACACTCTGTTAGCATCCATAGATTCTGACATAGCTGCAACTCCCAAGTTAGTTTGCTTCATACGAGCAGGAAACTATCACTCACTCTCTGTAGCCCCAGGTCAGACACACAGACACACACACACACACACACACACACACACACACACACACATACACACACACACATACACAGAGACAGCCACAGTGTAGTAGATGAATGTTCGGAGGCAGGCAGAGGGAGAGGTTTTCCACATGGAGGATTCTGTACAATGGATCTGTGGTCACTCTCCATCACGCACACACACACATACACACAAACACACAGAAATGCATGAGGAGATGCACACAGAATATATCGATGCAAACACTCACACACACACACAAACACACACACACACACACACACACACACACACACACACTAACACACAGAGTGATGACAGTGTGTGTGGGTTCTGCTGGGTGATGAATGAAGCAATATTTCAGTCTAAACCAGCATCCCACCACAGATGGTGGTACAGAGAGATGCTTATACATTACCACACATCCAAATTCATTCCACACCTCTCTCCATTTCTCTCTCTCTCTCTCTCTCTCTAATACACACACACACACACACACACACACACACACACGCATTTGATGAGAAAACCCCATCTGTCAGAAGAATCACCTGCACACATGTACATACAGTATATGCAAGCAATTCTATATACAAACACACACACACTCACACGCACACACGCACACACACACACAAACACACACACACACACACACACACACACACACACACACACACACACACACACATACAGACACACTCATTAAACTCTGTACAGAGGGTAGTGTTGTTTCATTGTATTCAGTGAAAGCCTGGAGGGCACAAAATCCAGTGCCAAGCGAGTATTAGCAGTACTTCTCTCTCTCTCTCTCTCTCACACACACACACACACACACACACACACACACACACACACACACACAGAGACACATACACACAGACAGTCACACACATGCCCATGGTCAGCTTAGCAGTTTGTGTGATGCCAGGTTGCCCGCAGGTCTGGTAGCAATAGCCTCTGCTGTCCTAGTTGTTTTCCATCCAAACCCCTCTCACACACACACACACACACACACACACACACACACACACACACACACACACACACACACACACACACACACACACACACACACACACACACACACACACACACAGAAAACTAAGGTGACAGATGAGCAGTAGCAGTTATTTTAAACACCAGGATGTTTTGTTTATAATTTTTGGTGAGGAGCATCAGACCTCTGACCTTTGACCTCTGACCTTTGACCTCACAAGAGAAATAAGACTCTGCTTTACAGAGAGCAGAAACCCTCTGACTACATGATCATCACACGTAAAGCAGCACGATGTAGACGTTAATGTAAAAACATCACACTGAGAGCTGCGATTGATTTCTCTCTCTAATGAAATATGAGTATGGATCAGATGTTAACAGTGAAACATATTTCTGTGGTGAATCAACACAGCAGCAATAAACTAGTGATCCTCCTCAAGAAGCACAACGATTCATTCAGTTACAGCTTATTAAAACCTGGGTCTTATTGGTATAGTGTTCCTATCAGTCATAACAGTAAGTCACGACTAGGGGTGTGTCCAAAAAAATCAATCCATCAATTAATATCGACTTGCTATTTAAAAAATTCGATATCGATTCAAAATTCTGTGAATCAATTTTTTATGTGCATTTTTTGAAAATCATTGGTTACATGATGACAACATAATTCAAAGTGACATGATTTAAAATGCCACTCTGGTCTTAAGGGTAAATACACATAGATGCTATCATGCTAGATCCCAGTGTTGGATCAGACTCATGATTTAACTTTACTCTTGAAGAATTTGGTGTCCACACATGACTGCGTGTTAAAAATATTGTCTGACTTACAAAACAGAAACTCTGGGAACATAAAATTGAATCGAGAATCGGATCGGATCGAATCGAAACGAAAAAAAAGATCGAATTGGGACCCTGTGAATCGGAATTGAATCGATTCAGGGAATCATTGACAATACCCAGCCCTAGTCACGACCCTGATAAGAAGTCAGACGAGGGAAGAAACATGAAGGCAAGAGCTTAGTCACATTTAATCATTCAATCAATTATTACCTAAAATATGTGTTATAATCATCAATGTATGGTTCATCTTTAGCTCACTATATGGTTTCCTGTCCAATGAGAGAACCTACATTTGCTTCTACTTCAAATAAGGTGGTGTTTATATAGCCAATAAAGTGTTGAGTTTAAGTTAGTAATGATTTTTTTATACTGTGTTTATTGTCATCATTTTATTTTATGAATCTAATATTAAAGGCTACATAGTGATGATGACACATTGATTTTTTTGTCAAGTAATGTCAGTAGGTGTGTGACCCAGTAATACGACATCATAACGACAAATTAATATAGCAATAAATCAATAATAATAATATTCAACGTCATTTTTTACAGTGTATTTTAAACATAGAAAAAGAAAGAAAAAAAAGGAGGGAAATAAGAAAACCACCTTTCTTAAGAGCAGCAACCTTTTAAGACCATTTCAAAATTAAATACAATAAAGGGAGGAAAGAAGAAACATCAATAAATAAAAGTTAGTTATTTTTGCCAAATCATATAGTTTCATTATAGCCTGGTAGCTGGAGGATGAGGAAAGATGAAATAATCTGACTAAACTGTTGGTTTCTTTACAGTCTGCTTGTGTTTTTCTATTATAGGGATTTCACTGTGTTCAATATACAATGTTTTCTTAAGTGACAGAAATGAACGATCCAAAAGATTGATTTTCTAAAGATATGAGGGTAAAGAAGTCTTTAAACCTTCCCCCGCTGTTGTTAAAGTGAAAAGTAAAACATAACAAAAACTATCATTATATAAAAAAAAATGTAATCAGTTTTTTGTTGCTGTGTATGTTTCATGGAAGTAATTTCTCTTCCTTAGAAATTCATCTCAACAGCTTGTTTTCCTGCATTATTTATGTATTTGTCGTCGTACCATTTTCTTCCTAGATGAGCTTTTATGTAATTTGAGTGTTTTTCATGTTGATCTCTGGTGGTGAGATGCTTTTATGAAACCCTTTGGGGAAGCTCTTTGTCTCATCTGCATTGTTTGTACAGTGGTATCCTTTCATCTTTCTTCTTTCCAGCAGGAACATTTTATGAATCATATTTTAGAGCAGAGAGTGGAATGAAAACTAGTCCCAGAGATCATGTATGTGCTGTTATTTGGTGCTGTTCTAGTGTGTTTTTTTAGCAGTAAGAAAAGCAAAGTGGAAAACACCAACGACTATTCAGATGTTGGTAAATTTGGTCCAAGTCTTGGCAGGAAACCAAACAGTCTGCTTCCTGTTTGATTCACCGCTTTGTCTGTTCAATTACTGAAAGCTGCGGGTGAAATACAGAAACTGTTAACATGTCAGGTAGAGTTTGGTCTCTTCTTCAACGTTTAGAGACCAGGCGGGGAGTTCTGGTCCTCTGAAATGAGGCCAACGCGGAAGTAACTTAGAACTGCATTCTATCAAAAGGCCACCAGGGGGCGACCGTCTCTATACAAGTCAATGGAGAATTCACCAACTTCTCACTTGATTTCTAACCTCAGTAAACGTTTTCAAAATGTGTTTATGGTCTCAATCGCTAGTTTAAAGCCTTCTTCAATGCAGTATGATGTTCATTTGGGACATTTTGGCCTCCCTGATTTTATATGTGACGATAAAGCAGGGTATGCATTAGGGCGTGGCTACGTCCTGATTGACAGGTTGATTGACCAATGTCCTCGAGATCCAGCCCTCGCAACCATAGCAACCTCCCCCCTCCACCCACGGCCCCGCCTCATGCCCATATAAGTAGAATCCATGTTTTTATTTTTCCCAGCATGCACCTGAAATTTTCAAGATGGCGCTGCCTAGATTAGAAACTATTGGCTTCCGAGCAGCAGTCCACAAACCAATGGGTGACGTCACGGATGTTACGTCCATTTCTTTTATACAGTCTATGGTTTTATTTTGAAAGTAAGATTTTGAGTTTGGTCTCTTCTTCAACGTTTGGAGGTTAAAGTGTCTTTAGAGACGTGTTAACCTTGTACGTCTCAAAGGAACGGGTGAATTCTGACTACAAAAGCCTCCATGAAGAATCAATGATTACATTTTCTGTCCTGTCCCCGAGTTGAGCTGGACGTTGTGTCTCCTTGAGTCTCAGGAGTAAAGATGCTCACTGTTTATGTAACACAGGTGCTCACATCTCGACCTTCTCTCTTATTCTACCAATAAAACTGCAGTTTTCTCCTGAGCTGCTCGACTACAGCTGTTCAACGCCTTGCTGCGGGGCGCCTCACTGCCATTTACCAAAGTAATACAAGACATTTTGTTCCCCCTCAAAGATATTCCAGGCTGCTTGCTACTTTATTTTAGAAAATTTCATTAAACTGACAGGTGAACTCAGGGAGGGAAAATGAAAAATGACAACTGGCAGGGTGGTTCATGACCTCAGGATTTAGTTTTTCAGTGTTTTGACTCGTTTTAGCCTTCAGGTTATCAGACGATTTCTGGAACAAACTGGTTAAAATGAAGTTTACTCAAGTTGAAACATGACAACCAATCATCCTCCTCTTCAGCAGCCGAAGCCTCGTCTAATAGCTTTTACGCAAGTTTTCCCATCAACTGTCACATTGTAATATTTAACTTTACTTCAGTGAGTTAATGTGGAGGCTCTTATCAGCATCACACTGAATCTCAGGAGTGCAACCAGTACATTAACAATGCCTTGCTCAAGGTTACAGCAGGAGAGGATGTGGCTGCTGTTCATTTTCTCTTCCCAGCATGTCATATCCAATAACGCAGGAGACACCTTAAAAATAACTTCTTTTTTTTTTTGGAGCGAGGAGCGATGGAGGTAACAGCTCACAGAGGGGGATGGAGGGGGGTGGGGGGGTCTGAGTTACCTTTAGTGCAACTGCTGAAGATACACTTAGAGAAAATTCTCCGCGGGTTAGTGCATGTTTGAAGTCAAACTATTTTCATCTCAGGGGATACACAAGTTAATTTGACCCAGTTTGGTTCAAACATGCCAGTGAGTGATGATACCTTGTGAAAACCCAATTAAATAACATGGAAACCAAAGCAATTTTTCATTTCAAATGCTCATGAGTGTCACATTGTATGAGTCATTTAGAA
>JAJDFG010000341.1:105000-307556 GCA_021039105.1 Scomber colias
ATGCATATTTACACACTCACACACATGCCAATATCACGCTCACATGGCTCCACCTCATCGTCACCCATGGATCCTCTAATCAAATCTGATGGGGAGAGAAAGTGACTGACAGTGTGTGTGTGCGTGTGCGTGTGTGTGTGTGTGTGTGTGTGTGTGTGTGTGTGTGTGTGTGTGTGTGTGTGTGTGTGTGTGTGTGGTCGTTCAAATTTAGTGGCAGCTATCTGAGGTAAACAGCTGGTGATTGGAGGGGGTACGTCCTATTTTGGAGAGCTTCCCAGACAGTCAAACACACACACACACACACACACACAGACAGAGTGACAGTGAGACTAGAAAAAACTACCCTCGCTCTAATATACTACATGCCTCATCAGTTCCCTAAACAAACACACACACACACACATACACACACACACACACACACACACACACACACACACACTCACCAAATCCCACATTACACTGTTGACATACACTTGAGCAGAAGCACATGAATAAACAAAGACATACACAGAAAACACAATAACAGGCCACCAGAGTCCACCAGGGTTGTACTAACACACTCTGCCATTACAAAACACTGTTCCCAAAAACACACTATATTTACCCATCAAGCTCTTAACTCTCATATAATATAACTAAATGTCAAAACACAAAGTTAAACCACAGTCATATTTCTAAACTGATAGTAAAATAAAAAGCAGAAATGTTTTAGCGGCTCACAGAGAGACAGTTAAAGTCTCTACAGAGCAACGTTGGGCTCATACTTCACCTAAAATCATGTTAAAAACAAATAAACACTGTAGACTGGAGCTGCTGAGTCACTGTGGAAGTAGAGAGCTAAAAACTTTAAGAAAATACTATTTTATGCAGCCCAGTAGACCAGCAGTTACCAACCTGAGGCTGCAAATTATTTATTGAACTAAAAAAAAACATATATTTCTAATATGCAAATGTCTTGCCGTGTTGTTAATCTTGGTGATAAATGCTCTTTTCCTGTGAAATAATAAATGCTCGCAGCCTCTGGGCTCACTCATTTTATTATTAGGATGGTAAAAAAAAAAGGTTACATGTTTGGTTCCCAAAGTTTTGTGGAGTCACTAATTAAATTAGTCATTTAAAAACTCAATTCATCACACGATGGGGAATATGACACGGCTTCCACCTCGTCCATTTCTTCTGTTTGGCTGTTGATGCAAAGAAAAGAAAAGAAAAGAAAAGAAAAGAAAAGAAAAGAAAAGAAAAGAAAAGAAACGCTGCGTCGCTGCTTTTTGTTCCATCATCCGTCTACTTTGGTTCATTTCTGTGATTCTTGAGACGCAGCAGAAACAAAATCACAAATATGATGAAGGTACTTTGAGATCCTGTTAGCTCAATCACCTCCTGGTCTACGATACAACACACAGTTTATATCTAATGAGACGGTTATGATGTCACACTGAGGGGCCATCATCCACACAGAGACGCTTTTTGGCCGATCGTCCAAACGAATACTGTAAACGCCTGAAAACGGAGCTTTCTGAAACCTGGTCCCAGGGTGAACACGAAGCTTTCTGAAACCTGGTCCCAGGGTGGAAACAAAGCTTTCTGAAACCTGGTCCCAGGGTGGAAACGAAGCTTTCTGAAACCTGGTCCCAGGGTGAAAACGAAGCTTTCTGAGACCTGGTCCCAGGGTGGAAACGAAGCTTTCTGAAACCTGGTCCCAGGGTGAAAACGAAGCTTTCTGAAACCTGGTCCCAGGGTGGAAACGAAGCTTTCTGAAACCTGGTCCCAGGGTGACGCAGCCCTTGAGTGTTCGTTTGGATGGTGAAGACGCATACCTGCGTTTCGATGATGTCATCGCCACACCCCTCGAGCTCAGCCTTCCACCTCTTATATCCCGCGAGACGTCTCATAACAACATCAACAACAATGGCGGACTACATGCTCGTGTTCCTGCTGGAGGAAATATTGAGCTGAAACAGCGCCGCCTACAGGCCTGGAATATGAAGTAACGTGTTGAGTCGTGTTGAGATGGATCCGGTTGTACGCTAATATTCTTGAAACGATGCCGGGGAAAACAGAGGGGGAAAAGATCGTTTTGGTATGTGTGGACTTGGCCTAAGCAATGAGTTGGCCAAGAAATACACACCAGCTGTCAATAAATATTCTTTGGTTTTATAATCAAATGACCAAAAAAAGACATTTGATTGTGTACAGAGAGCAGCACTGTGGCCGTTGGGTCTGAGCTGCTGCACATGACATAACTTTATCTTCACTGATTGAAAAGGAAATGTATAACGAGCTGAAACAAGCTGATATTTTAACAATCTGAGGTCATGTTCACCGGTTAGCTTTGGTCTGAATCAGTGGATGAGTTGTGCGTTTTCTATTTGGTTCAGTTCGGTTTCACATGGCAAACATTTTAAAGTGCATCATGAAAAGTGGTGTGGGAGCTGCTGTGGGGTTTGGAGGGAAAAGGAGACTTGATTTCCCTTCTCCTTTATAAAGTAGAAAATCAAACTAGTGTATGAGCCGGAGCACTCAGGAATATGAACGGTGTACTAGTCTCAAACAGGAGAAAGGATCATACTAGTAAACTGATCTTTGAACATAGTGTCTGACTGTAATTACTGAAATAAACTCTTGTGTGGTGCAGCAGCTACTTTTCACTTTTCACTTTTCTCATTCTCATAAATAATAATACTGATGAATAAAAAGTGAAATAAAACCCTTCATGTTGTATCTGCTGTTTATGACCACACACACTAACACTTTTTTTCCCTTTTTTTCCATGTTGGTACCCCCAGCACCCGCTCAGTGTGATAGATGGATAACAATGTGTTGCTTCATGTTACATAAAGATGACGTGCTGCCTTCAGTCGGCTGAAGAGGAGAATGGAGCATAATGCAGAGTGCAGCTGGCTATAGGAAGCTGGAGACAGATGTGAAAACACCCTAAAAAGCCCTGTTTGGAAATACGAGTAACATCAGTAACGGTCTGAGAGAAAGCATGTTATTCATTCTCACTGTACAGAGAGAGACGGAGGAGTGTAGGATTTTATTATTTTATTTGTTTATATTGCAATGAGTAGGTATGTAAATGCTTTAAGAGATATATTTATGTTAGGAATATATATATATATATATATATGTGTGTGTGTGTGTGTGTGTGTGTGTGTGTGTGTGTGTGTGTGTGTGTGTACAAGTAGTTATGTATCATGTGTTATGCTTCTTTAAAACCTGCATCTTGAAGTGCATTTTTTCTCAAACTAGGTTAGACAAGGCAAAAAAAAAAAATCTTCCCATCTGGTCTTCATTAATCATCAGTAAATACAGAATGAGTTCTCTTCCACCATTGTTCCTGATGCTACACACATGCTGATGTGGATGGTACAGTAGTCTGATCTTAATCAACTTAATGCTGCAGCTGTCAAACTAGACACCCAAATATCTATAAATAAAAGATCAGGTCTATAACCTGCCTATAGGTTTGCTGCAGTGGGGAAAAAAAGAAAAAAAAGTACATATATGTATATATATATATATATTTATATACACACACATATACATATATATATGTATGTGTGTGAGGAAGTCATTAAGTCCAGCAGTCAGTGAATCAGTTCATTAGCCTGTCAGTAGATCCACTGTCACACACAGCCCAGTCAGGAGGAGACGGTTGTTCTGTTGTTAAGGAGCATGCTCGTTAGGCATGACACATACACACACACACACACACACACACACACACACACACACACACACACACACAGAGAGAGAGAAGCAGCAGTCCCTGTGGATCTATTAGTGCATCCTCGTGTCATCTATCTGAGCTTAAGTTCTCTATTGTTTGTGACACACCAAACACACCAGACACACACATACACACACACACACATTTACAGATGCTGAGATACAACTATGCAACCGCCCCCTCGACACACACACACACACACACACACACACACACACACACACACACACACGAGAGAAAACACTGCGGCACCTGTCAGTGCCTCCAGGGAGCTATATTGGTGTTTAGGAACAGCCGTTACAGAGGCATACAGGCTAATTAAAACACACTCCTTTCCTTTACACACACACACACACACACACACACACACACACACACACACACACACACACACACACAAAATAAAATCAGTGTGAAAGATACAAAAAAGAGAGAATGCCAGTGTGTGTGTGTGTGTGTGTGTGTGTGTGTGTGTGTGCGTGTGCGTGTGTGTGTGTCCACGCCAGGTGGTGCGTGACAACTGTAATGCTCCCAGCAGCACAGCTGTCCGAGGCAATACAACCCGGACACACACCTCTTCATTAAGTTAAATAACAGCTACACACCACACACACACACACACACACACACACCACACACACACACACACACACACACCACACACACACACAGGTCTCCAAAAAGCCAAACATTATGGAGTTTTTGACAGCAGCGTTTGTTAAAGCTTCATTTCAGACCAATTCAACTCAACTCAACTCTAGAACTGCTGTGATCAAAGAAATAAATACCATCTTTCATAAAAAAAATAAATAAATATACTTGGATGAACTTTGACATGATGCCATGAGCATTACACAACACTGGCAGGTTTGGGTTAATAACTCTTCTCTGTCCATAAAATACTCACATAGGAAAAATAGTGAATAACTTGTTTACTGATTGGCTGGTTTGTGACTGAAGTATCCATGAAAGTCATATTTATTTATGCACAAAGTAACTATTCAAACATCTTAAATCTTAAATGGGACATATCAGACACAATTACAGTTCAAAACACAGCTTAGGGATGGGTCACGATTTTCAAATATTCGTTACATTGTAAAAATTGGAATAGTTAATGCGACTAAAGCATAAATAAATATATGAACTATCGTCTTTTTATCTCCTTTTTTGGCGTGCAGTTCGGCTCCTATCCGCACGAGGGCAGTATAAGATTACTTATAGCGGTGTGGCTGGGCTAACGTTAGCTAAATGCTCTTCTACAAACGGAGAAACATGCAGAGACGAGTACAGCTGTCAAAAAGTTCTGTGTGGAACAACTTCAAAAAAATCAATGAAAATGAGGTGCAGTGAGTTAAGGGTAAGGATGTGGCGCAGTTTTATAGTCGTTTTGGGTATACAAATAAAACGAACGAGTTGTGAAATTATGAATGGATCTCTCTCTCTCTCTCTGTATGCCCGTCACGCCCCCCCACCCCCCGAATATTCGAAAATCGGTCGAATGGTTCCAGCGATTTTCGAATAGTGTTTTTGCTTGAAATGCCCATCCCTACTCTTTATGCAGCCCCTCAGTTCAGCCTCTGTCTGAAACAGGCTGTTTTAGCTCCTGTCTCTTTAAGACCCGCCCCCTCACTCTGTTCTGATTGGTCATGGTCCAGAAGCTTCATTAGCAAACTACAGCAGCAGGATTTCATTTTTCTTTCCTCCTTCTTTACTCCAAATGGACATTTCGCAAATACATTCATCAGTGTTTGAGCCCAAATCCAAAATATGCTCAAAATGAACCACCTGTGAACAACATTAGCCACGGAGACAATGGAACTGCGACCATTTACAGGCATGTGTGACAAGCTGACATCATCTGTTGTGGGAAGCAGAGAGCAACGAAGCATTGAGAGCAGGTTGAGCAGGCCTGGCTTTTGTCTTGTAGGGAACAGTTTTACATTAACACATTTATAGAACAGAAACTGACAACAAAAAGCACATTTCCCTTTTAAATAAATGATTAACAGTACATTTTAAAGTTTGAAACTGTTACATGAGCTACTGTAGTAATCACAGAGCTTCCAGCATCGACGTCTTTGCAGTTGACATATGAAATCAATCACTGGTGTCATCCTCTTCAATATATTCCCATTAAAGAATCCTAACACCCATTGGTTCATATTTGATTTTGACATAATTTCAGAAATCCACTCTAAAGCTGCGTAATGTTTAAATGGATAACTAAGTGACATTGCAGCGGGTAACAGAAGTCTTGCATCAACACGTACAGAAAGATATAAATCTGAAGTGTGGCTGACAGATACACAGATACAGTCACTGTATTCATCTGATGGAGTGAGAGGCATACGGAGCTAACGCTATTAAGTGGGATTACTTGCTTGCAGTGTGAATCTCGGGCGAGAGGGAGGAAACGCTCGCTGACACGCTCGATACACACATTAAACATTTCACGCCAACACGTGGAAAAATAAATACATCAAAAGATATTAAACAATCCAACGAGCCCTGCTGCCACACTGAGGAGGGGGCAGGGAGAGCTAGCTGGAATACCTACAAGAAATAGAATAATAACAGGAAGAAGTCCTTTCAATTGATTTAATTGAAATATTTCTCCAGGGTTGTGTGGGAGGACTGCAGGCTTTACCGTCCTGCCTTAATCAGCTGCTGAATCCACCAGTGATTCGAGATCTGTTAGATAAGACGATAAGGTCCCGTCATGG
This sequence comes from Scomber colias, assembly GCA_021039105.1. Lineage (NCBI taxonomy): Eukaryota > Metazoa > Chordata > Actinopteri > Scombriformes > Scombridae > Scomber > Scomber colias. The sequence goes on from JAJDFG010000341.1 coordinate 111,463, forward strand.
GTTTAGTGCTGCTTCAGAAACTTCTAATTTGGTGTCAGTATCCAGGTCTGAATGAAACCTCTTTGTATCTGGATGTCATTATGTGAAAAACATTTGGTGGATTATATGTTAAGTGTTGGATAAATGCACATTTTGATTTGCTGGTAACACAAAAATGTCTAAACTGAGGATACATCCAGAGTTAATACATACTAGAGCAGCATTTATATATATTTGATTATTTTTCTTATTCTGTTAATGTTTGATACATACATACATGTTTTTTGCTGTTTTTTTGTTTTTGATAATTATTAAATTCAGATATTTACTATTTGTGTTTACTACCAGCAGAACTGAAATCAGCCCCAACTGTGAACATTTTTAAATCCAGGTTAAAAACACTTCTCTTCTCCTGAGCTTATGATCGAGCTCTTTTAAAACACTTTACATTTTAATCTTTCATTTGCACTCTATGTCCTTTTAATGATTTTAAAGCTAATATGCTCTATTCTTCTATTCTAGCATTTTATTTCTGTCATTCTATTTTTCTGTACTTTGTTTTTATTATGGGGGGGGGGGGGGGGGGGTAATTGTATGTTTTAATGTTTCTCAAATTACACGTTTTTCTGTTTTATGTAAAGCACATTGAGTTGCCATTATGTATGAAATGTGCTATATAAATAAAACTGCCTTGCCTTCCTGATGCCACTTAATACAGTAAGAGTAATTCCCAAACTGTTAAATATGTCTCAATTACATATCTTATCACAATATAATAATGTGTATTCATGTATATATTCTATTAGTATATGTCAACTGAATATCAGAATTTTTTAACTTTATAATATCAGTATGGACATCGGCTCCAAAAATCTAATATCGGTCGAGCTCTAATACATACTGTACATCTCACACTTTGTGCTGTACTATGTATTTGTGATCTTACTTTATATAACGCAGAGCAAATGAATCACAGATGTCTGCAGCTTCTGGCAAACTGCAATATTTTTCCAAGCGTTGAGCAGCAGTGAAAAGAGTTTCAGTCTCTCACCTCATTCCACCTTCAATTCGGTTCAGTTCATTGAAATACAACTTTCACTGCACGAGCAATTGCAGCGACTTGCCACGCAGGTCAACAAATATGCACACAGTAAATATGAGAAGAAGAAAGAAAGAAACCATTTAAATCACAAAACTAAAAAAAACAACCGGAGGCTATAAGCTCAAATGTATATGTGGAGTTGGTAATAAATTCATGAATATGTAAATATGAATATGCAGAACACCTACAGCACCAGTCAAACATTTGGAAACACCTTGAATGAGAAGACGTGTTTAAACTTTTTGACTGGTGCTGTATGAAAAGAGCTAGAGATGAAGTCAATGTAAAAGTGGCTTAAAGTGCTACTAGCTGCTAGATGCTCCAACTGACTCCCATTCAAAAACTCTCAACTTCTTTCTAGGTTGATTGAGTCAAAACCAGGCGTGGAGTTCTGGTCCTCTGAAATGAGGCCAACGTGGAAGTAACTTAGAGCTGCATTCTATCAAAAGGCCACCAGGGGGCAACCGTCTCTATACAAGTCAATGGAGAATTCACCAACTTCTCACTTGATTTCTAACCTCAGTAAACGTTTTCAAAATGTGTTTATGGTCTCAATCGCTAGTTTAAAGCCTTCTTCAATGCAGTATGATGTTCATTTGGGACATTTTGGCCTCCCTGATTTTATATGTGACGATAAAGCAGGGTATGCATTAGGGCGTGGCTATGTCCTGATTGACAAGTTGATTGACCAATGTCCTCGAGATCCAGCCCTCGCAACCATAGCAACCTCCCCGCTCCGCCCATGGCCACGCCTCATGCCCATATAAGTAGAATCTGTGTTTTTATTTTTCCCATCATGCACCTGAAATTTTCAAGATGGCGCTGCCTAGATTAGAAACTATTGGCTTCCGAGCAGCAGTCCACAAACCAATGGGTGACATCACAGATGTTATGTCCATTTCTTTTATACAGTCTATGGTCAAAACTAAACCAAAATGACTTGTTTTCAATGAGTCATTCTGGTCTCAATCTCTAAGTTCAGACCCTCTAATAAGTGAGCCGCTGGTCATTTTGGAAATGATTGCTCTGTTAGTAAGATTTAAAGACTTATAGTAGCTTTGATGTCTGCTGTGTGGGTGTTGATTGACAGCTGTGATTGACAGCTGGCTCACTTGCTGCTCTGGTACTCAGACTGAGTCAGACTATTGTTGCGATATTTCTCTATGTTTAATGTTACTTGATTACAATACCTGTGCTGTTAGCACCACTTAGCCAAAGTGTTCTCAGTAAGCTTGGTGTTAAAAGTTTCCAGAGCATTAAAGTCCACAATCTGACCATAAACTGCAACTCTGGGCTTCAAACAGGCTCCAGTGCAAACCAATGAAATACATCACAGCTCCCTACATCCATCTTTATATACAGGCTATACGCAGGTGGAGCATGGAGATGTTTTGTGGGCAGCAGTACAACCACACGACTGCTGAAAACTGCCTCAAGCTGAATCAGGCAGATGTTTATAGCAGATGTTATCAAGTGGTATAATGTAAAATATGGTAATCTTCATCTATATAGTTACGTTATACTGCATGTCCTCACTTTCTCCTACACCAGTCCCCTTAAAATGTGGTGCATTCCTCTTAATATAGGAGATGTATATTTAGCTGCAGCAGTGAGGATCCTCCATATATCTGCTCATTAACAGTGTGAGTCCTTTGCTCAGGGTTCCATTAGACAGCCCACCATTTATTCCAACATGCAGCAAACAGACTTCAACTGATGCAATTAACAGAAGCAGAAGAGAACAAGTGGAAACAGCAAATGTTGTTGAACCGGGGTGAAATACTGTATTGTTCTAATGCACCTCCCGTCGTGAAAATTTAATTTCCATTTAGACATGAATAGAGTCAAAACGAATCTAATTTAATCTGCCCTCTCCTCTCATTTCCTCCGTCATCTCTCCTCGTTGCGGCCGCTGTCTCCTCGGCTCCTCTCTCCATCCTTTCATATCCTCCTCTCCACTCCTTTTATCTCCCCTCAACTCTTCACCTCTCTTCCCTGCTTTCATCTGCCTCCCCCTCCTCTGCTTTCACTCTCCTTTTTCCTTTTTCTCCCCCAACCTTGTTCCTCTTCTTTCTCTCTCCTTTGCTCTCCTATTTTAACCTCAACGGGGGGGTTTATTAATGATGGGGAGATTCAGAAAGAGAAGAGAGAGAAAGAGAAGAAGCAGAGAGAGAAAGAGATAAAAACAGAGCAAGTGAGAAAGATAAGAGAGAGATGGAGAATGAGAGGAGGGAGGGCGAGAGAGGTAGGGATAGAAAGAGGCTGATAGAGAGAGAGAGAGAGAGGTGGCCGTTGGATTTTTATAATTGGCTGTCTGTGACTCAGAGAGGGTGAGTACAGTATCCCCCTGCCTCCACACACACACACACACACACACACACACACACACACACACACACACACACACACACACACACACACACACACACACACACACACACACACACACACACACACACACACACACACACACACACACACACACACACACACACACACAGACTCAAAAAGATCACATTTCCTCCTCTCGCCTCCCTTGACATGACATGAAACCAGCTTCTGAAGCCTCGGGGCTCTGAACATTTAAATTATCTGCTATCTCCTCGGCTCACTGTGGGCTAAAGATCACAGAATCAGCTTCACAGCAGCAGCACCGACTGTCATTTCCTTCTGATTCGCCTAATTAGCGTCGCTAACAACTTCTCCGTACAATGTCCCCGTTTTAACCTGCGTATTAACCCGTGCAGTGATACCGTGAGTCGCTATTACTTTTGGTGATGGAGAAAGTAGCATCTCTTTAGGCAGTGAGCAGCATGTTGTTTATTTATCAAACTTTTGGAAAGTAAAGTGAGTGAGAAGTGTTTATACAATACAGATGCATAATAAAGGTCATTAATGCAGCAACTAACCATTAACATGAACAACAATCTGCAGCTAATAGTGTCATCAATGTAAATGTAATAATTCCCACTCATGCAGTAAAGGTTATAATAAATATATAATAATTCATGTTCTCTACATTTTAGAGGTTGGCATTTTAAACTTTTTTTTCTGTGCCTGTTCATAAATGACTCATATGAATGTTAAAGTCTCTTTCCACTTTAAAAAAAAAGTGTTTTTCTCATTGTTTCTTCACTTGTTTGACCTTCACTGTGCAGAAAACTGTGAGCTGTACGTTTGCAGTCTGACAGTATGACAGAAGAAGGCTGTTTTTATATTCAGCTACTGAGAATAGAACGTTTGTGTGTTTACAGAGAAGCAGACCGGAGGTGAAGTATGCAACTCAAGCACATGTGATGTGGAACCTTGAAGCCTGCAGTGCACAAACACTATGAATCTACAGTAAAGTAGGAGACATCTTATGTCCAGCAGATGAATTAACACTGTTTAAATATTCATAGATTCTGGATTTTTAATTATGGTAAAAGGATTATATATAATTTAATTTCAGATATCAAGTTTCTAATGAGGTAATTTAACTTTTTTATAGAAGGAAATCAGACACACATTATTATTCAAAGTAAAGTATTTTTGTCTTAAAACATGACGAGACCAAACCAACGCTGACTGTCTGCACAAGACAGGAAGTGACCAGCAGAGTCTGGTGTGGAGGACTGACTCTGTTGATCCCATAATTGACCCGATGACCTCCTTCCTAAGATGTTTGTTCAGTGCTACAAAATCACTTTACTTTTGCAAACTTGCTATGAAGGGACTTTTGAATGTTTTTGCCTTAAAAGCATGAAAATGTGTTCTTGGCTTTATAAAAAGACAAGGACTCTTGAGCTTTCAACCATATCAAGGTCTTGGGATATTTTATCAACTCATCTGGGGATAGAGTAATGATAAGTTTAAAGGTGTAACTGAGCTTGTATGTCAACAGATTGATATTGATGAGCAACATTTGCTGATGAGGACAGTGCGATACAGACAGAAACCCAAAATATACTAATAACTATGATTGTGCTACATTCAAAAAAGGAAATTATGTACAGAAAGGATGAATTTTGTCTTTTGTGTTAACTCTGTTGTTCTTTTATTGTTAAATGAAAACTCCAGACCCTAGAATTAAGTCTGAAAAAATCTGATATCTTGGATTTTTTAGATATTTCAGTCAGAGATAATGATGTAGAATATCTGGTTACACCTGCAGGTCTACAGGGAGAGAAATAGTGAGGCAGATTTGTAGAAAGTGAGCAGTAGAACAACTTGCTGCTCTTTAATGAAACATCCTACATACATCAGACACAGTCGGCTAGATAGCGGCCTTTTAATATTCCCAAGGATTTCACAGATGTAAAAGTAAAACTAGCTTTTCTTATTATAGAGATAGAGAGCACGAAACACTGAAAACTGAAAACCACGCCCAATGGAGGGGAAAACAACCAACTAGAGAATATCCAACCAAGGCCTAACATAATGCTTGTTGCTACTTAAAAACACCAGATTTCAGCATGTCAAAGGATTATTTTAGAGCTGTATGTGTACCAGAAAGGAAAAGGTAGTTTATAGGATATACTGACTTTCATTAAGATGCAATATATGAATACAAGGACTGACATCACAGCTAGTGTAGATGTAGCAGAAAACTCCACAAACTCCTGTTAGCAACCTGACAGGCTGGCATGACACAGCTGATATGATGAGTACAGTTTGAGAAAAATAAAGGCATGAAAATTACAGGCACAGAAATGAAATCGTTTCCCATTCAGGCTTTTTTACAGTTAGCATTTCAGCTGATTGCATGTTAACTATTCTGTGATTTAAATGTCCATTACAAAGCCTGCATACCTTTTAATTAGACCACTGTGTTGGTATTACTTCCACTCATATTCTCTGTGACTAGCAGCGTGTTCAGGTAAGTAGTTGAGTTGCAGGCTGTGTGTGCAGCTCAGGTCGGGTCTGTCTCTTCCACCACAGACTACTCATGTTGTCTCACACTGTCGGTAGTACATCCCAGCACACAGCAGCTTTTAGGCATTTTTTCTGGTTGCTAGCAGACAGAAATGACCAAAAGGCAACTTCACTCGATACAGAGTCAATGGAGAGCGATGAACTGTTTTCCCCTCTGGGGTGGGAGGGACATGCACTCTGTCTCCATGGACCCTGGCCAATGGAAAGAAACGTTTACAAGGCCGAATTAAACAAGACAAACTATCTGCTGTTCAGGACTTTAAGAACCGTATCCAAGTTTCACAGGAAGTTTGTCTTTTTGCCTCAGATTCTTACAAAGCTCTGCTCTTTTCCTTTGAGTTGACCCAAGATTGTTATTGAGTACATGACAGTCCTGATCAGATCTTCCATGTTATGTTGTATCTCCTGGGACTTCCTTATTAAATTAAGTTTAAATAAATGATAAACCAGAAAACTTAGTGACCCACCATCGCTATTTGAGGTGAAATTTCCAGGAACGTGTGGGTGTTCTCCATAAATTAGCCAGTGTCAGATCCATTTTAGATGTCTGAAGGATTCATATTTATTTTACAGCAAAGGTTAGGAAACAATGAGATGCTTTTAAGGAGGTAAGAAGATTACTACACTGATGCCGGGATGTCAGGCTCGACTGTTTGTTTCAGGCCTCTTTGGGACAAATGCAGGTGGCAATCTTTATGAATAGACTATGATGTAATTTTCAAACTCCATGTCACGGTCAGACATTATGGTCACTGAATATATGACGTATAGTAACCATAGACACACTTTGCACAGGACAACGATGGGACGTTCAATCATTTCCAGTACAGACGACTGACTGGATGAAACAATGTTAAGTTGTTGGGGTTTTTTCTGTACCCTCATAGTTTAATTGGTGGTACCTCCACACTTGTGACAACTTTTCCCTCTTTTTTTGATAAAATGAAGGCCAATAACCTAATCTGCATGTCCAGCCAGCACGTATGTTATCTGCCTCTGCAAATTGAATATTGTTGATAAGGCGACTATAATTTTCCGCACACCTCGACACTTCCTACTCAATATGTATGGCCTTCGTACGCTCAGTGATGTGAAAATGAGCACATCATAATACACAGCCGCAGTAGCATATTATGTATATTGCAATCGCATACATTGGTTTTACTTTGCATTACAATTTCCTTTTCAAATTAAAGGTGTTAAAAATAGTGCTGAATCATCTTTGTTTAAATGAATAACAATGTGTAATGCTCTGCTTATACACTATTATCCACTTTTAATTTCTTTTTTCCTGTTTCTTTTCTTTTTCTTTCTCATATCAGGACTACTTCCAGTCCTTTTGTTATTATAAACTCCTCAACAAAAGGGGGTACAAGTTTGAGTTTGAATGCTGTCAGTACACTCTCGGTAGTATCTTTCCTTGAGCAAAATATTTGTATGACATTTGAGTTCTACAAGAAGTGATCAAAATTCTCCATGGTTACGTCAGTGTTTTATTCATTTTCTTTTAGGTTTCTGATATGACTATGTTTTAATCTTCAGCAGCTAGGGCAACCCCAAAGTCACCTGGTTCAACAGCCTTTATCAGCTTGAATGCAGAAGTAATTAATAACCCAATTAATCACAGCAGAGCATTTACCCATCAAAAATAATTGAACCCTGCCACTGTGCTCCTTCAGGAAACCCACCTAAAACCAGAACACCTATTCAAACTTAAATACAAATGGGTTGGACTATATTTTCATTCTAAGTTGAACCACAAGGTAAGAGGGGCAGCCATTCTTACAAAACAGGGCATTTCATTTTCAGATTAACAGATCTTAAAGACTAAACAGTGCTGCATCCAAATACGCAGCTATAATCGACACCTTTTCACAGTCCTACAACCTATCTGACCCCTAGAGGAGAAACAACTCTACTGCACCTCGCCTACTCAAGGATTTTTACTCATTAGATGACAAGCTGTTGCATGTATCCAGGAGCCGATAGCGATCTTGGATCATGGAGTTGTGGCTCAACACACTTGGCACTTCAACACTCTGAATATCATCCTGTAGGACATTTAAGGAATTTCACACACAAATAGATCGCTTCCTCGAAATGAACAGCAACTCAAGAGTCTCTCAATTTGGGAATTCATGTTGGCCTATTTAAGGAGCCAAAACATATGCTTATGAAAACCTCTCACAGATCATCTCAGATAAGGATAATAGATATGCCACATCCCTAAATCCTGATCCCTACTTCTCCACTACTGAATTTAACATTTTTTTCTGCTACAAAGATAGTGGTAGAAAAGATGGTGTTGAAGTCAAGACAGGTTTTCCATTAGCATGAGGAAAAAGTTGTTGGCCCACGAGCGAAGGCAATCGGCTGCCTGAGTGCAATTTCAGAGATAAGCACAGGCCCAGGTAGAACAACATTTGATTCAAAAATCATTAATAGCCAGTTTGAACAATATTCGTTCTCCCTGTACTCCTCTGAAGCTCCAGGTAATACTGTGCTTAGGCAATCTTTCCTAGACAAAGATAAAAATCCCAAACCTTAGTCCAGATCAACAAATCTCTATTGACAGCCTGATATCTGATGACGACATCATTCCAGCAATCAAATCAATGCAGAAGTGGGAAGACCTCTGGGCCAAATGGGTTCTGCATTTTCCTCAAAACTTTCCCCATTTTTTAAACTTATGTATGATAAAATGCCTTCTAATGAGAAGCTACCCCAGACAGTGTCAAGAAAAGGATCAAATCCCTCTTGATTGTGGGTCTTACCACCCAATCAGCCTACTATGCTATTCAAAAAAGATTGTCATTACAGCTATTACTGACCCCGATCAATCAGGTTTTATTCCAGAGAGGCAGTCGTACTTTAATATGTGATACTTATTTCACATTTTCTGCACAGACCTCTCAACTCTGCAGCCTGAAGTTGTTATTTCCCTATGTGGAAAAGGCTTTTGACAGGGTTGAGTGGGACTGCTTATTCACAGTGTTAGAAAGATTTCAGATTGGGCCAATTTTCTGCACTTGGATAACATTACACTCAGCTCCGAAACCCACTGTCAATACCTTTGATTTGATATCACCTCCAAATACTTCCCTTTCTAAAGAAGGTTAAGGTAAGGCTGCTGCTGATCGCTCTTGATTTTGATTTGGACATTGAGCCTCTTGAAATGAAAGAAGGAGAGAAATGATTCACAAGGTGTCCTTCTATGCAGATGGTTTACCCATTTATATTTCAAACCCAGAAAATGCTATACCTCACTTTCTACAAGGTTGTTATTTTTTTTAACAGTTTTGGAAAATGTTCAGGTTATGAAATCAATTTCGTGAAAGCCTACTCTTCCCTATTGACAAGATATGACCAGTTTCCACTCGAAATAGAGCTGAAGTGCTTTACATATCTGGAGGGACGTCTAACATGTACATTCACAGCATTCCTTAAGCATAACTTTATCCCGCTTCTATAATGCATACCAGAACAGATATGCGTGACGGAAATATTTGTGACATGCAGCTGCCTTGACAAAGCTGGCTGTCTCCAATGGTAACCAAGGTTAGGTTAGAGTACTTTATTGGTCTACACCAGGGAGAAATTTGTCTCAGAGATAGGGAAGAAGTTGCAGCACATGAATGACATACAATAAAAACAACATACAGTACAAACGTACATCAGGTTAAAAGGTATACATCCATACCACCCCCTAACCCTCCATTAGGTGGAGGTATGCTATGCTTTGTGCAGACAGTCAGACTCTTCAAAAGGCAACTGGTGACTTCAGTTAACTCTAATCATCATGGCGCCTTGTTTATAGTTTAATAACCAATAGGGGCCTACTAGATATGTGAACCTGATTTGGAAGTAGCAAGGGTAAGGACTGAGTGTAGGGTTTAAATCCCCTTAACTGTTTTTCACTTGTAGCTACTGTAACTATGTTCTCCTCGATCGAGCTTCAATAAATGTTCCAGTCTCAGTAACTTTGTGTCACACTTGACATCAACCCTACTACTGCTTTTTTGGTGTGGCTAAGTTAGAGAATAATATCTCTCTTGGCCTTCCCGGTCTCATTCTTCTAAACTTGAAATCAGCAAAGTTTCTTCAATTTATACATTGGATCAGAGAACTAATCACTTCTGTGGCATTAGAAAAAATCAGGTATTTAGTAGTGGATCTCATAAAAACGTTCATACAACTCATCTCTCTACATTGAAACTCTGTCTTTAACTTAAATTAATCCTCTTTTTACAATAGCAACCTAATCAGAAGCCCTGTTTTCTTTTTTATACCAAAACTATAGAGCGAAGACAATCTGACTCAGTCTATATGAATACATCATATGCAGTTTTTTTTCTTCTTCTTTCTCCTTTTTCTCCTTTTAAACATGTATATTCTATTTTATGCCTTGCCTTGCCTTGCCTATTTAGATACCATGTATATCTATATATATATGTAAAACCTCAGCAGGCAAGTGGCAGTGAGAGAGGGAGGAATGTATGTTATCAGGACTGAAAGTTTGGTTTTTATTGCTTCAGGGTGGAGCTGCTGTGGTCAGACTGAAATGTAGAGATACTATATAGACATTTGGCCCAGCCGCCTGACTGGGTGGAGTGCATGCTGTGGTCAATGTGAGCTATAATAAAACTGACCAACACAACTATAGTGCTGCTACTTCTGCTGCTGGACTATCAAAACTGCATTTCTTACATTTGTTGAAATGTTCTGCTTCTATTGAGATTTTTTTATTTAAACCTTCCATACAGTAGAAGAGTGAAGGGAGGTTTGAAAGGGAGGTTTTCTTCCCTTGTATACCATATTAGGTAGAACATAATTACCATACTACAAAATATATACACCATTATACCTATCTATACCTACAGTACTTATCTACACCTACTATATACCTCATGTGATGAAGGAATGAGTGGCTGTTACAGTTATACATGTTTCACCGAACTTTAAAGCCCAAATTTCCAAGATCATCTCGGGATATGAATGAGTATTCATGTTGAGAAGCTGGATCAGCCTTCTGAACTGGCATCCAAAATGCTATCGCAGCTCTCATTAATAATTTATACTGCAGCCTCCATAATTGTTGACCCAGAAGAGGAGGGAAAAAAACAAAATAGATGCTAAGATACTGTCTCACGTGGGACCTAAATTATGAGAAGAGTGCTGTTTTTGGGGAAATATGCTCAGTAATTTGTGGTGGATTTTTTTTTTTTACTGTATAGATCAAGGCCATAGTGGATTTGCATGGCATTAAAAATATCTCTTCTGTTATTAGAAATCACAAAAACTGTCCCATGTGAAAAAGGCTTTTGTTAAGGAGACAATAACACAATAGGCTCTCTTGTTGCTGTGATTTTAGAAGAACAACTGGAGGGAAATGTTCAGATGATTATAGGTGTAGGCAGACTGAACACTTTGACTGTTGCCTGAACAAAAATCTGGTCATTCTTGACAGCAGAATTGTATGTAAGTTGTGTTACTGAGGAGCTCCTACTGCACAACTCCCCAACATAAAGTCACCAAAATTGGAAACTGAAAAAGGCTGTGCATCCAATGAAATGCCATTTCACAGAGTCACGCCTCTCAACATGCACCATCACAACATCTGAGCCTTTTTACTTTCCACACTTTTTTCCCCCTGACTCTACTGTAACTTGGTAAATCAATTTCTTTGGTGAATTGTTGACAAGGAGCTGCTATAAATGGATTGCAGCAGAGGTTGCAAGGCATCAGCTGCTCTATCCTGTGTGACTGTTTTTTGGTGAATTGATTTTCAGATACAGGAGAGGTACCTCATGGTTCACCAGGTGACATGAGCTTTCCTGGAAACCAACAACTGAGGAAAAAACGGATTTCTTATATGTTAATGTTATAAAATGTAATGATTTTGTGGCATGTGCTATGTAAAACTGTGTTGTACTATATGTTACATGTTAAGTTGTGCTAAGGTTGTAATATATTTATGGTTAGTATGTGTTGATTGATATTTGTGAGGCTGGTGTATTATGTATCTGTGCATTAATGTGTCCAGACCAGTGTGTTCACGGTGTTACAGTATATGCAAATTAAAATAAAAGTACAATTACATCATAAGAGTTACACTACTGGTCATCCAACAGCTAACTGTACAGAAAGCTACAAGCTTTATAGGTTGAGATATCATCAATTCAACAGCAGCTACTGAAACTGACAAATTTCATTGATCAATAAAATTTCTATGAGGAACAGACTCTTCCCTCGACACGCCTCTGCCTCGGAGCTGGTTTTGTGTTATAGTCTGGCATGCTTACAACAACTGTGTGTGGCAGAAGCAGCAGAGCAACTGCAGTCCTCAGTCAGTGTCTGTGTACATCGCTGTACACCCCGAAGTGTTTTGGCAGCACTCGCAGCCCGATGTACAAAAAAACCTGAGGCATAAAAATATGTTGTGAGTCACAGAGAGCAGGAGCTGGTGGGCAGCCGGTGCAGAGACTCGTGTTAATTAAAACTAATCAGTCAGTCAGGGAGACGGCTGAGAAACACAAACTTCTGGTGTGAACAGAAAGCGTTTCAAGGTTTTATTTGAGTTTTTTTTCTTTTGCTTTGGTATGTTATGTCATGTCATGTTGTATAAGAGTATTTTCCATTTCCTTACATCGTGCTACATCCAATAAAGTAGACGTGTGAGGGAGCAGAAGGAAGGGAAGCAGACAGAAACAACCAATTAAGAAAAATAAAATCCAACGTGCTAACATAAAGTCACCATTTCAGACTTCAATCTTTCAAGACTTGTAGCAGAACATGCTTCATACTATGTAACAACAGTCTGTCTACTGTCTGCGTTTCCTCTCTCTGCTCTGTCTGCCTGCAGCTCAAACAAAACTCTGGCCGACGGCGATCTCTGTAATTGATCCTCACACCGGGAATACATGGCAGTGATTTTCCTCTTCGCATTTTATTCATCCCTGCAGCATTCATTCAACATACCCCCCAGCATATAGTATGTGATTGCATACACACACACACACACACACACACACACACACACACACACACACACACATAAACATGCACACTGAGTGGTGAAATTACATCTTCCTGTCCTCAGGACAAGATATTGATCGTGGCGCACCGAGCACAGAGTTTCGATTTACACATTTAGAGTTTGGCGGCAGCCGTGTCGCCCATTTGGCCGTCGTTAGCGGGAAAAAGCTCATAACTTACAGCACAAATGGCTCAACAGGAAATATACACTGCTGAACGCTGTGCTTAGTGTAAGAGAAAGAGAGAGAGAAAAAAAAAAGGGAAGGGATAGACAGAGAGAAGGGAGAGCTGTGTTTGTTTGGGGCCAGATTTATTCAATTAAAACATGTTTACATCACTGAGGAACAGTGTTATGAGCAGGAATGTAGTTTTTTTTGCTCAGTCTGTCTCACATTCATGGCTGCAGAATATAATATGCTGGTGGGAGAGGAGGGTGATTAGTGCCTGTGTGGGCCGTTTGTTGTTCCCTGTTCTCAGCTCTGCAGTGGTTGCAGGTGAGCGTATGTGGGAGCTGAGCTGGCGAGTTGTTTGTATTCATGCCGCTCGTCTGTTTTGTAGTGAGATATCTTATTAAGGACCATCAAAAGTCTCTGCTCTCACTGACGCACTCCTCACGCCTGAGAATCCAGCAACACAAAAAAAAATTAAAGTAATGAATTCTGGAGCCGATTGCCTTAATGACATCCATCAAGCTTGAATTCATTATAAGGTGCTTTTTAAATGGTTTTAACGCACACACGCACGCTCATAAGTCACACACACATAACAGAAGAAAGCAGTTAATAGTAAAGTAATGAAGACTTACAGCGTAAACTCTTTATGAGCCTCTCATCACTCATAAACCAATTTCATACCAAAGCGGGGAGGAAGAGAGATGAAGTCGGGTATGAATTAAAGAATTGGCAAGAAAGAGGGAAGAAGGGGACCAAGGAAAGGATGAGTATGCAAATTGATGGAAAGAAGGCAGAGGGAAGAAGGAATGAGGAGTGGGTTTTGAAGAACAGAGGGGGAGAGAAATTGGAGAAGAGAGCTTTAAAATGAGAGAAGTAGTATGGGAAAGAAAGAAAAAGAAAGTAGATTTGAAACAAGAGATCAAAAGGAGGGAAAGTTGGATTTAAGGGAAGGAGAGAGTCAGAGATTATGGGAGTGTTGGAGGGACAAAGGAAAGGAAATCAAAGGAAAGGAAAGGAAACTATCCGACGATATTCTGGATAATATAAAGATTTTAAATCAGTCTTTCAACAATTTCAGTGGTGGTTGCTATGGTGGCAGTAAAAGCCTAAAAACGAACCACACATACACCGATTCCTGAAATGAAGTCGAGATATTTTTTAAAATGAAATGACAGCGCTGAGATACAGGAGGCACCTGCACTGACAGCTTCAGGTAAAGTAAAGTGGATCCTCACCGTAAATTTATGAAGGTAATTTCAAAAAATTCATCTCATGTGGTTCATATAAAACAGAGTAATCCATTATTCATCCACTGCTGCCTTCATGATATGGGAGGAAAGTACAGTTGCGTGTCATGTCAGAAATTATATCTCCCATTATCTTACTCAGGAAACGAACCCAGTCTGAGTTGGACTATTGTCAGCTATCCAGGTTAAACAATCGCATGAGTGGTTTGGAGGTGCACGACTCTGCAGCGGGCGCACACTGTTGTTGATACTGAGAGAATTACTGAACAAAATGTTTAATTCATGGATAGATTTATCCACTGCGGCTGGAAAAATCCATCAGTTATATCCAGGTGGGTGGATGTGCATCTAGTGTGAGTTTCATTGCTGTTGTGTGTGAAGGCCCACTGGATTTTAATGTGGGGTTGTCGGGGGTTCTGTGCCGCCTCAACACTGCAGGTCCAGAATAACAGACACAAAAAGAAATACAGCATCTCCACCTTAAAGCAAAGTGCTCTGAAAGTGCTAGATGCTTTAAAGTTGGTGTGTGTATTTAGGAAGGTGTTTTAAGAGTGCATCAAAAATAAAAAAAACTCCATCAACATGTGAAAAACCTGTTTCCATTTTGTTTAAGCGCCCCTGTGATGCTGTGGTGCTGGTATAGGGGGGGAATTAGACTTTTAAAGTAGTAGTCAGCCAGGTGTGACAGTCACAGCAATAATGTCTAAGCCTACTCAAACACCTAGGACTCTTAAATCCAATAATCAGAACACAGAGGACTGAGAGTATTATGACTGCCAGTTCAGACTAGTAAAACCCTCCTGTTGTCCTCTGGTCAATGTTGACCCAGGAGGACACCAAGGGTTAACTCAAAAATGAGGTATAGTTTCTTTAAATGAGACCTATTGACCATCATTTCCAAACATATGTGTAAAGCCTGGGGTAATAAGTTGTAATGATGTTGGTTAAAAAGGTTTAACACAGAAGTGGGTGATAATTTAAACCTTATAGCTGGTAAACGGGAGGACAAAAGGTACATGGTCGACGGTCAGATGGTAAAACAGGAGGGTTAAATCATTTGACCAAATACAACATTGGGCCTTATTTTTCTGTGATAGTGCAACGACCAGCACAAGCAGCACAGGGACAGTTATGTATTTTCCTGACATTGAAAATGGCTTTGCCCATCTGTGTGGTATTGTGTTTCCCAGCGCTACATGCAGAGTTAACTACCAGGAGGAGACGCGCAAATAGGCAGCATGAAGCAAGTTGTTTTTGTGAAAAATGGTCCTTAGACGTCTCAGAGCCTCGTCTGTTTCTCGAACAAAGATACACTGCTGCCACTTTGGTGCTCTTAGCAACAAGAGTGAACTAAATACTTGCTGTAAATACGCTGTTCAATGTGTTTATCGTCATTAAATTGGCTGAAAATGACAAAAGGCTTCTGCTATAACTTTATATTCTACCTTTTTATTAGACATGCCAGGTTATCTGGGTTCATATCCTCTTTTCTAACTTTCTTTTATGCAAAAGTAGTGATTCATTTTATTCTTGAGACACACTGCGATGCTAATGCTGTTAATAATTGACTGTTTACAAGGTGAGATAAGTTAAAAACCGTGTAAAGTGAATTCAGACATTTTCTTCTAAACACATTAAATAGGTCATAAATGTATTTCTAAAAAATGTGTAAAAAGCATTTCAACCATTTAGATTTGAATTGTGGAGCTAGGCTTCACAAACTGTGTTTCAAGATTTCTGTGTTCAGGATTTAGTGATTAGCATAAACCCGCCCCTGCTGCTGTAGAGGTATAAATACATTCAGCACACACTACTACTACTACAGTCTACAGTTAGCCAGTTAGCTGAGATAGCCGTTGAGCTAGCAGCCGAGTTAGCTGCCAAGTTAGCCGTCGAGCTAGCAGCCGAGCTAGCAGCTGAGTTAGCCACCGAGCTAGCAGCTGAGTTAGCAGCAGAAAGCTCTCAGATAGCCTCCATGTTTCTGGTAGAGGTGGTGACTTTGATTGACAGGTGACACTTGGTAGGGGGCGGGGCTTCAGCGTTTGGTAGCAGAGAAAGAGGCTGATTTTTACACAACTTTGAAGCCTAATTTCATATTTGGCTATTTTTTTAATCATTCAAATTTGGCAGGGTGGTTAACAACACACTTTTCTGTGGTACGTCAAACTCAGAACACATATTTATTCTTACTTTACACTGACTTTAAAGTCCATAGCATCGGTTCAATCATGACACAAGATATATGTATTTTATCTAAAATAAATGTTGCTCTGTGTACATATTGTGTGTACTCTTACATTCAGTGATATGTTTTTTAATGACCAACAACAAAATGGTGCTATAGGGCTGCTAATTGCCACAATGACAGTATTTATGCTAACAAAAATAACAATGACTTACTGACATTGATGGTATGAACAGTAGCAACTTTAAAATAAGACTTTGTTCTTGGTGAATTCAGGATTATAAATATAACAAAGCCAGAAAGAAGACACAGCTGAGCAGACCAAAAGAACATTTTCACTCAAACTTACACACAGACAGACACAGAATCACAGAGTGGAAACAGCTTGGAATAGACCTCGTATTAATCTGCAGGCAGAGCCAATGGAGACGGTCCTGGGAGGCTATTAGCTTCAGGACTATTCAGCGCTCCATTTGGATTAGGCTGCACTGGGACGAGGATTAAACCAACTCTGCTGCCACATTACAATAGATCCGGCAACCCCCGCTGTACCGCCGGGTCACCTTTGTGGCTACTCGCTTTTGAAAACAGCACAAAGACATTCAGATACAAGAAGATCTCTCATACAGTTTTTGATTATATGAAAGTTTTCTGGCGTGTTTGATTGGTTTAAACTGGAGGATGTACTGACTTATTTCTGGCTACTTAAAAGTCCTTTCAAAGTCAAAGTGTTTATTACCTGTTTTAATTCCAAAGAACCTTTATAAGTATGATATTTAAATGATTTAAACCTTCATTTATTGACTCATGTGATAACTTGGGGGCATTAGAAACAAGTCATAGACTCAACACGGGCTTATTATCTTCTTTTAAGTTGATTTAATGAACTTTTTACACATCCAGCATATACAGAGAAACATTAGCACTCATTTAAAGTTGTGTTTCTGGCTACCTGACAAATGTATTCCTCTTTTTAGCTCTATTCTGGCCTTCACCAAAAACCCAAACCAATGAGTTAAAAGAAGCAAAAACTCTCTTTAGAAGTGTGAGAATCTGCTGAGTTGGAAGACACTGTAATTATCTGTGAATCTACACTATAAGCTTCACCTTTAACCTACACAAGGCCATTTGATCAATTTGTTAATCCATCCATCCATTTTCTTTACTGCTTATCCTCTAGAGGGGTTTGTAGGGGGGGTGGAGCCGGTCTCAGCTGACGTAAGGCCTGCATGTTTTAGGTACCAGGAGGACTTAAAGAGAACCACGTCAGCACTGAGAGGGGTCTCCACCAGTCCATCTGACTGTGAGGTGTCTTTTTCTGAGCTTAACAGACTGTTCTATTATCTATTATTTATCAAAAATCTCATTGTGTAAATATTTTGTTAAAGCACTGATAATCCCTATAATGTCAAAATATCGATATCGAGGTATTTGGTCTGCCCATATGGTCCAGCACTAGGTGACACTGCACCACTGTGATACCCTCAGTTGTTAATATACAGTAAACATATTGATAATAGCAGCTTAAAAACTGTCACCCCTTTTTTTATCTCTCTTAAGTTGTTCTGTAGTCTTAGTTTAAAATCTAACACAGAAGCTACTACAGCACTTCCTGCTTGGCCGTCTCTCTTCCTACATGAGGTCAGAGATCAGGATGAGGCGTTCACAGACACCTCAGAGGGGGAGGACCGCATAAAGACGAGGTGAATAATCATTTTTAAGCTACTTACTATGTAGGAATAATAAAACAATAACACGGCTGTGATTATAATACCTAATAACTCCTGCAGCAATACTCAAAGCACCATCAGCAAAAGCACCGGCTGTATGAAAGCTAATAAGTGAACCATTGTGTTTTAAAGTCCTAACCCCACTGAGGATGTTCTTCAATGTGATTATAAGTCCAGCAGTGTGGTGGGTCTGCAGCACCAAAGTGCCCATAATCACAGTAAAGGACATCCTGAGGAGTATTAAGGTTTTTTTTTTATTCAGCAGTCATCGATGCATGTGTGCTGACTGAACCATTTTCTTTAAAGTAGTGCGCATACATTACGGCCGGGGCTTTCTGAGCTGCTCACACCTAATAAGCTTATTTATTCACACAGTACAGTAGAGCTGTACTGTGTGGGCATTTACATTTAGACTATTTCAGGGTCCAGATGAGTTTGTTTGTGTTGCTTGAAAGTGCCGCAGTACCTTAAACATATGACTACGATATTTTTGGTCACACTGAAGGAAGACAACAATAGAAGCGAGTTCTAGATAAAAGAGAAAGATAGATTAAAACAGGTTTTCTGCATCAAACTGTCTTTTTTTATTTTTTTTATCTGAGCTTCACCAGTCCTGTTGTCTATCAGGCCATCTGTCCAGCAGTGAACACCAACTCACTACATTTACATCCTTTTATCTCCTCACAGGGAGAGAGAGAGAGAGAGAGAGAGAGAGAGAGAGAGACACAGAGAGAGCGAGGGAGAGAGGGAGAGAGGGAGAGAGAGAGAGAGAGAGACAGAGACAGAGACAGAGAGAGAGTGAGTGAGTGAGTGAGTGAGTGAGTGAGTGAGTGAGTGAGTGAGTGAGTGAGTGAGTGAGTGAGTGAGTGAGTGAGTGAGTGAGTGAGAGAGAGAGAGAGAGAGAGAGAGAGAGAGAGAGAGAGAGAGAGAGAGAGAGAGAGAGAGAGAGAGACATAGACAGAGACAGAGGGGGAGAGAGGGGGAGAGAGAGAGAGAGAGAGAGAGAGAGAGAGAGAGAGAGAGAGAGAGAATAAAAAATGGAAAGTAAAAAGGGTGAATGTGGAAGAACAACAATAAAGGGCATGAGAGAGCAGCGAGGATAAAAGGGAAAGAGTCACAGAGAATCAAAGAGAAAAACCAGAGAGTCGCTCCTCATTTCCTGTTCCAGCCTCAGAAGGCAGAGAGTGAAAGACAAAGTGAGCATCGTTAACACAGACAGTCCTGACTCTTTCACTCTGACAGACATGCTGGAGTCTATTTCTTCTTATTTTAATTGCCTTTGAGCAAAGCATAAAAATCCCCTATTTGCAAATTAAAACCTCTCAAACACTACACCTTTTGAAAAAACGCTGCTGACAGATGTTTAAAAACTCCTTACAGTTACAGAGCATTGATACAAAATGCATTTCAAATTAAGGGATTAAATATTCTTTAATTTGACAGTAAAACCAAATATTTCTCCACCATAAACAACATTAAGTGATTTCCTACTCCTGACCTAAAATAGTAAACAAAATGATCAAACCAAAAGAATCAAGTCTAAATATTAGAGAGGCTTCATACAAGTCTGTAAACTGCGAATCAAGAATATTTCCTCCAGTCCTTGTAGCTAAAACATTTAAAACGTTAATGAACTTCAATCTATACATGTAAGTGACTGTAAACCTCAGGAAGTACAATATAATGTACAATATACTGTTTATTTTCCTACTTTTAATTTTTGCATCTAATTCAAAAGTCAGGCTTCAGACAGGAGAATAACACAAAACATTCAAACCATGTTGTTCTTTTAGGAAAACACAAAACACACATGTATGTATAAATGTGACCTGAGAAAAAAACCCCAGCTAACCTATTAGCCTAGCTACAAAAGCTAAAGTTTCCCATGAAAAACCAGGCGGGGAGTTCTGGTCCTCTGAAATGAGGCTAATGCGGAAGTAACTTAGAACTGCATTCTATCAAAAGGCCACCAGGGGGCGACCGTCTCTATACAAGTCAATGGAGAATTCACCAACTTCTCACTTGATTTCTAACCTCAGTAACCCTTACGTCCATTTCTTTTATACAGTCTATGTGAAAAACTCAATTTACCAGATCATCTTCATCAATTGAATGTTATTGACACTAACTCACAGTCAAAACAACCCAAACATTAAATCCCCCGAGGTTATACAGTCAACTCAAAGTCTACTTCTCACAATCATTAATCAAATCAATTTTCAAATATAATTTAAAGACATGAGAATATGCAGAGTTACATCTCACTATAACATGTATCATCATCTCCCTCCTCTGTCTATTCCTCTGTCTCTGTCTCTGTCTCGGTCTCAGCCTCCTCGCTTCTTAATCACACCCAGTTTATTACAGTAGTGGACTTGATTAGAGGGAATTAGCGATCTGCAGCCCTCAGCTAGCAGAGGTTGAAGCCTCTGTGACTGGAGGGCAGATCGATGCTCAGTTAGCTGCTGTCCACGATGCAGCCTGTTAAGTCTGCACTGATCACACACACACACACACACACACACACACACACACACACACACACACACACTGCACTGATGTGTGTTTGTAGCCTGCAGGTCAAAGGTCACAACCTCGAAGTAAATAATATATTAAGAAAAAAATATGTTTACAAGTTATGAGCGTGTTAATCATCATCCCTGAGCACAGTCAAAGGTCATGAGGAGCATTTGTAGTATTGATATTTATACAGAGGATGTTCACTAAATCTGTCTGCAGGCGCGCTCACAGATATTTATTTTATTTTTAATCAGATCTGAATGTCCTCCAGTCACAATTTCAAGCCTGTGCAGATACTTTCCACCTCTAATGATTTTGGCAACAGCGAGCGAAGCATTAATGGGAAATGTATCAGAGAGAAACACACACACACACACACACACACACACACACACACACACACACAGTATCACAGCATCAATACTAACGACAGCCCTGCCAATTGTCTTGATTATCGTCTCATTTACAATTACGATTATAACAAAGTGTCATGAATAATTAGACAGAGATGAATTAAGGTTTGTAACGTGCGCCACGCTGAACGCTGAGCACCTGCTGAACCAGCGACTGCAGCTGTCTGTCTGTCTGTCTGTCTGTCTGTCTGTCTGTCTGTCTGTCAGTGTCCTGCACCGAGCTGCAGCCGCTCTGCTTCTGTCGGGGCCCAACAGGCTGACGGCTATTTTAAGACCCATCATGCTTTCTGTTGCGTGTGTGTGTGTGTGTGTGTGTGTGTGTGTGGGGGGTCTATATTAAGGGGTGTGACGGCATGTCTTGTGGTAAGACTAGAAGCTGTTTTCTGTGCCAGCTGAACGTGACCCTGTCTGTCTCATCACTTAGCACATGCTCTCAGTTTTAACACAAGAGATAAGCAGATGTAGTTGAACATGAGGAAAATATCTCTACGTCTCTTTTTGGCATCAGCTTTGTTTTTGTATGAAGAATTATACACCTGAACTTCATGTTAGTATTCAGGAAAAGTTAGTATTAGTAAGATTTTTGAACAACTGGAACAATTAGAGCACATCCAGGACAAATCTAATGACTTTTAAGACCTGATTAAAACCTCTTTAAGAAAAAAATACCATCAAATTATTTAAATCCTTTACTCGTACCATAGTATAACAATACTAATGTCACTTCAGTAATAGTATGTATTACCATGTTGTACTCAATGCAGAGAAAAAGTGTGACATGTGACTGTTGTACTCATATATTATATATTATGAGACATTTAATAATGCAAAAGCAGGATTTTACTGTTGTAGTGGGTTGAAATGGAGCTCATTGTGAAGTCATTTATATCAGACTGCAGCTTATGATTAGTTTCATTATAGTTCCAACTGCATATTATTTCTTACTCAAATTAATAAGTTGATTGGTTGGTTATGTAATATAATCAGAAAAGAATGATAATACTGATAAATAACATAAACTGAACAAAAAATAATTCCGCTCAAATCAAATTTAATGGCTTAACTCCTACAATTTAACTGATTAATTGACACATTGACATTTTAACACATATTTAGACTTCAAATATCAAAAACTAAATGTAAGCCTTTTTAAGGATCCGCTGGGACCCTGATAAGTATGAACCATAGACTGTATAGAAGAAATGGACGTAACATCTGTGACGTCACCCATTGGTTTGCTCGGAAGCCAATAGTTTCGGATCTGGGCAGCGCCAACTTGAAAATTTCAGGTGCATGCTGGGAAAAATAAAAACACGGATTCTACTTATATGGGCATGAGGCGGGGCCATGAGCGGAGCGGGGAGGTTGCTATGGTTGCGAGGGCTGGATCTCGAGGACATTGGTCAATCAACCTGTCAATCAGGACGTAGCCACGCCCTAATGCATACCCTGCTTTATCGTCACATATAAAATCAGGGAGGCCAAAATGTCCCAAATGAACATCATACTGCATTGAAGAAGGCTTTAAACTAGCGATTGAGACCATAAACACATTTTGAAAACGTTTACTGAGGTTAGAAATCAAGTGAGAAGTTGGTGAATTCTCCATTGACTTGTATAGAGACGGTCGCCCCCTGGTGGCCTTTTGATAGAATGCAGTTCTAAGTTACTTCCGCGTTGGCTTCATTTCAGAGGACCAGAACTCCCTGCCTGGTATGAACATATATGGATATGGATTTTATTTGTGACATTATGATAAAGGTGTAGTGGTCTAATGTAATCAAATCACATGACAAGAGTAAATACCAGGATTTAGTTCTGACTGCATTGAGAAACAATACAAAACCCTTTTATTGATTAGCGTTATGTTTAGGTAGCCTACATGCACAGTGTCACGTTAACTGCCAATACAGCTTAAATCAACGAGCAGTGACTCAGCTGTAATCTGATTTGATGCTCTGTGTTCGTTATGTGTGAGATCTGAACGGCGTGAACAAGATGAGATCTTGTTACTGCAGATTAAAATCACTCAGCGGGACGCCTATATCCAAAAAATCCAATTTTATTAATAATATTAAACTCAGGCTCCACAGTGCTGTAAATATTCAGTGTGGAGCAAATCTTTAACTTCATTTAGCATCTTTTACTTCATGTCTGACCCACTGCTGATGATTTATACCTCTTTTTGTGAGATGATCGTTGGCTGTATTACTGTGGCCATAAGAGATATTTTTGCTTTTTATTCCTTAGAACTGCCAGTTGTTGACTCAGAATGATATATATACTTGTCTTGACCACCAGGAGTATAAAATTAATGGGATTTTTTTTCCTGGGCAGCTCATATTTACAACAAATCCAACCCGACGTGAAAGAAGCAGCAGATGGGAGGAGCTGTGAGGGGAGACTCTGGACGCTGGTGTTATCTCTCCTCCACCCCTCCTCTCCTCTCTCCTGTCCCTCGCTCTATTAACCTGAGCTATTTGCATGGACTGTTCCATTAGACGGCTGGACAGCAGAGCAGATGAGACCACAGAGAGAGAGAAAGAGAGAAAGAGAGAGAGAGAGAGAGAGAGAGAGAGAGAGAGAGAGAGAGAGAGAGAGAGAGAGAGAGAGAGAGAGAGAGAGAGAGAGAGAGAGAGAGGGGAGAAGACGACAGGCAGCAGCAGAGAGCCTTGCAGGATAATGATACGACACCCGAGAATCCTGACAGAACAATTTCCCCTCTCTCTCTCTCTCTCCTTGTATTTTCTCTCTCTCACATACATTGTAGTCTGATGAGGCTGTCATGTTGAGCGATCAGCTGATCCATCTCTCCTTCTGTCTATCTGTCTGTCTCTTACCCCTCCATTAAGCTCTTATTACTCCTGCTCTCTCTTTCTGTCTTTCACAGGGCACTCTGTTCCCTTTCTAAATCAGAAAATTACAATCCATGAATTTATAGAAGGATGTAATGTGGAGGGAGCGGCATTGTCACCTCTGGTCAGTGATCCTGGCTCTGTGGGTTTCGCTTTTCGTCTCTTAATCTCCCTCTGAATGATGAGCATTTATCCTCCACATCCTCAGAAGTTGATAACTATTATTTTTAGGAGGATAACAGCTCAAATTCGGGGAACTAGTGTCCAGTCTGCATATTTATTAGTGATAATAAAGTATTACAGATACTAGCCTCATCTTTTTATGAGTCTGAGGTCAAAGGCAGTGGTGATTCTACAGTCTGATGAAGCTTCAGGGCCTAACTGACTTTGATTACCATTACATTCCCCAGAACACCTATCAAGTATTCAGATAGGTATCAAAAAGTGTTTGTAGAATCTACAACCTTTAAGGGTCATCTGAATGAATGACATCTGAGACATTCAAACAGGTTGTAGATTCATTGTCCAGTTTTAGAGTTTCATGCTTCTTTCAGACTTTTCTGAAAATTAGGAGTTAGGGTTAGGGATTTTTACTTGGTGAATCATATATTATATTGTATATTATATATGAGAAATATTAGCAATACACAATAAAACAAACATACAAGCATATTTTTCTTGTTGCTGTTTTTTGTGTGTAAGGCAGACACCACTGAGCATGTGCAGGAACTTGCTTCTGTTTACAGCTTCATTAGCTTGTTGTGCTACATATCACAACCTCTTCACTTTGTACTGAAGTTCTTTGAGACATTTACAACTTAGTAAAAAGTGGAGAGGTTGTGATATGTAGCTCAAAAAGCTAACAACGTCCTGTCAACACAACTGCATTTCTGCACATGCTCAGTGGCCTCACACACAACTACTGTCCAAAGACTAGAGACAAGTTTGGCCTGTCTGTGACTGTGAGCCTCATGTGGTTGTAGTGTTCATGTCGTCATATCAGAGCTCTGCTGCTGTTGTACCCACATTCTCACCAAAACACTTCCCCTCAGTTCTCAGAATAACTGACCTCAAAGGTATAAAGAGAAACTAACAGGTCTCAGACCACTAATACACCATCTGATCTGTGTTCTTTCCAGCTGCTGCAGTATCACCATGCTGCACCACTAGAGTCCAATTCTGTATTGACGCCATTCTGTCTGTTTTCTACTCCATGCTGTCTTAAAAAAAAAAGACTAGTTCCCTTTTCGTAATCAGCAATCTTCACACATTCAACGCCCTCAGTCCTGTTCTGTGACTGTTTCCATGTTCTCATCGAAACACTTCCACCTCAGTTCTTAGAAACTGACTTCAAAGATACAATGAGGAACTAACAGGTCTCAGACCTCTGATACACCATCTTATCTGATTGACTCTTCATCTGTCTGTTCATGTGTGTCAAACATCACCATGAATCCTGTCACTACTGAATCCTAATTCTGTTTCAACACATATTTTACACTTTTTACTTATCAGACATTACAGTGGGAATCACAGAAAATGTCATTTTTAAAGGGGAATCATTTGTCTTACTGGTCATACTGGTCCTGTGCACAGAGAAGTGTCGCATGATGAGGTCATGGTTATAAACATGAAGTACTTTGAAATGCAGCAGTGGAAAGGAAGTGTGTTGTGGTCTTGGTGGTGAGTGGATGGACACATTCACCCTTAACTACTACAATATCTAATCCTTTATGTATTTACTCTTAGCTGATTATAAGATCTTATATGAATATGTGAGATTATATAAAGGTACTGCAGATGTGAGTGCTAACTTTCTTTAGCTCCATCTACAAAAAAGTCGTACAGTCACAAGTGCGGAAAGACTGAAGCCACAAAGAGGAGGAGACACTTTGCTCATTACAGGAAGTAGATAGTGTATTTCTGCATTTTGAGAGCTGAGAGCGTGAGAAGAAGACAGAGAGAAAGACAGAGAAGCACGATGGTTGAACTCAGATGGATTAAAATGTTTTTATTTCTGATTCTGGGGCGCCAGTTTACAGGTAAGATACAAAAATATTATTTAATAACCTTCATTTTACTGAGACAGTCAAATAAACTGTTTTGAACATTCAAACTACAGTCATATTCTCATTTCAGTTCATTTATCACATTTCTCTCTTGTGGTGTGAATCTTCACCGTCCTCACGATTCGATTCTACGATGCATCTCAACGTATCACATCCTAATTTTTCTATTTTACTGCATGGCTCATCAACTGATACAATAAGTCAAATAAATATGAATTTCCTTTTTTATCTAGAAAGTACTTTAAAAATGTGAATGTCGATATTCAACATACATGAAAACATTTAAATGTCCTCAAGTAGACAAAAGTAAGTCAACAGTAGTATAGACCGAGTAGGGCTGACGCTCAGCTTCCTGTATGAAAGAGGAACAAAGTGCAGCAATGCAGAGTCACTCTCCAACACGCCTAGCGGCTGCAGGGTTGTAGAGGTGAGACAGACTGAACACAGAGTTATTTCCTTCACCTCATAGTTTACATTGTTTCATGCTGCAGTGTGTTGGTCAGCTGCTCTGTTAGCTGAGTGACAGCGTTAAAAGTTCACAGTAAACTTCACGATCGTCTCACAAAGGTAATTATTTAGTTATTCAATCACAAAATGCTGCAGTCGCTTCTTTTTTTAACATGAACTACAGATGAACTCTTGCGTACGTGCGCGCTATAACACTGTCCGACTGCTGCGCTGCTCTCACTGTTTGGTTCCGCCTTTGTCGTCCTAACTAAATAATCACGATGCATCATATAATCAATTATATTCAACACCTCTATTTCTGTCTCAAATTCTCAACAGCAGTAACTGGACAAACTTCCCCATACATCGCTGTCAGAGATGGAGATGAAGCCACTTTGTCCTGTAAAAATGTGATGACTGATCAGGATAAATGTGACAGAACTAACTGGCTCTTCAGTCCTTCAAGAAACACAGCAGCAATATATCTGATTAGACGTGGGAAGATTGGTGAAAAAGCCAAAGCTAAATCAGACAGACCGAGTGTTACAGCGGACTGTTGTCTGGTTATAAAGAAGGTCACAGTTGAGGATGTTGGTTATTATTTCTGCAGACAGTACGACAGATCAGGACAATATCAAGGTCGATGCTCTCAGGTTCATCTGTCTGTTGTAGCAGTTGTAGCAGTGAGTATTTACATCATAATGTTTTCAGATCAAACTGTCTTGTTAGAACAATATACTGAAACATTACAATAATTATGATTACAGTGATGAAGTTAATTTTACTCTTGTTGTCTTTCTCTCACAATATCTCCATCTTCACCAGTGACTGAACATAAGGACACTGATAAGGTGAAGTTAAGCTGCTCTGTGTCGACAGATGGACAGTGTCGACATACAGTACAGTGGGTGTATGAGGGTAATGATCAGGATGTGAAGCACATGAAGGAGTCACAGTCTTCTTGTTCTGCTACTGTGGAGTTTACAACTTCTCATCTTACTGAGACGTCAAAGTATTCTGAGTTATTCAAGTGTAACGTGACACATGAAAATAGTGGAGAAGAGCAGCTGTTTCCCTTCATCCCTCCATCTTCAGGTGAGTAAACTGCCTCATTTAATCTTTTGTTTTTTGTGTGTGAATAATTATGGCCATATCGTGTTGGGTTTTTAGATTTTATTCATTCAGGTGAGGATATAAAAAATAATGAAACTAACAACATCAACACAAAAAGGAATTTATCAAAAAAGAAAATGAGTTGAGTCAAACACAGCACCATCTGCATGAAATTACAAAATACTCTGTCTCTTGTTCTTTTTAATTTTCTAGATGAGGACACTAAAAGAGCTGCAACAACTACAACACCAACAACAACATCAACTAAGTTAACGACAACATCAACACCAACAACAACATCAGCACCAACATCAACAACAACACCAACAACAACACCAACATCAACACCGACAAGAAAACCAGTGACAGCAACAACAATGAGAAAAAGCACCGAGGCAAAGATGAACCAATCAGCACCAACAACCAATTCTACTCCAATAAAACAACACGGTAGTTATTTAACATCTTCTATCTCTCTTTCCTCTTTTTAAATATAAAGTATGAATGTCAGACTGACTCTTGGCTGTGGGTGGAGATATTCACTTAGGTCACACTCACACTAGGCCTGGTTGGCTTGTACCATGCTGGAGCACAATTGTCCCCCCGCCCTCCGCTGGCCTGCCCTCACACTGTAAATAACAGTCTGGGCCCGGACACGCTTTCGTCATCACAGTGCGATTAGTTTTTGAGTTGGTGAAACAGCTGTCACACTGTACAATGGAGTTAACCGTATTGCTTACTTTGAGTCATTTTGGACGTATGAAAAGATTTTTACGTAGGTGAGACCCAGACCCATTATTACTATGGCAACAGTCGCATAATTGACGTCATGTTCGACATTCTGTGCCGAGTCTAAATGAACCGTACCCGAGCCCACCTCTTCATCCAGGCACGGTCCAGCTTTCCACGGATCACCTGGTGTGAGTGCACCCTTATTCAGTCAATCTCGATCTCTCTCAGTCAGTGTGTTCACAGCATAGACCGTATAAAAGAAATGGACGTAACATCCGTGACGTCACCCATTGGTTTGTGGACTGCTGCTCAGAAGCCAATAGTTTCTAATCTAGGCAGCGCCATCTTGAACATTTCAGGTGCATGCTGGGAAAAATAAAAACACGGATTCTACTTATATGGGCATGAGGCGGAGCCATGGGCGGAGTGGGGAGGTTGCTATGGTTGCGAGGGCTGGATCTTGAGGACATTGATCAATCAACCTGTCAATCAGGACGTAGCCACGCCCTAATGCATACCCTGCTTTATCGTCTAATATAAAATCAGGGCGGCCAAAATGTCCCAAATGAACATCATACTGCATTGAAGAAGGCTTTAAACTAGCGATTGAGACCATAAACACATTTTGAAAACGTTTACTGAGGTTAGAAATCAAGTGAGAAGTTGGTGAATTCTCCATTGACTTGTATAGAGACGGTCGCCCCCTGGTGGCCTTTTGCTAGAATGCAGTTCTAAGTTACTTCCGCGTTGGCCTCATTTCAGAGGACTGGAACTCCCCGCCTGGTTCACACAAACGTCTGACTCTCAAACCTGGTTGTTGCTCACTGTTCTCTCTCTTTCTGTCTCTCAATCTTAGATGGATGGATATTTCTGTATTTTTGGTGTTTGGTGAACACTCAAAGTTCAAAGTTCAGTTCGAATATTGAACTAAATAGACTGTATCTATATTGAGCTTTTCTAGTCATTACGATCACTCTTCTCACTTCTACATTACATGTCTATTCACCCATTCACACACATTCATACACTGATGGCAGCTACCACACAGGGTGAACCTGCTCATCAGGAGGAAACTAACCATTCATACACATTCATACACCGTTGGTGCAGCAACGGGAGCAATTTGGGGTTAAGTATCTTGCCCAAGGACACATCGACATGTGGACAGGAGGATCGAACCACCGACTGCTATACCTCCTGAGCCACAGCCGCCCTGAACTATATTGTACTAATATTATAATGAAGCTCATTACAATATCAAACATTTTTCAGGTTGTAAAAATCCCACGTGCTGTATAAACTGTATTTCTCTCATATTTTAACTACAGGAGTTTGAACAGTGACAAATGTTTTTAATGTTTTAATTCTCTTTCCAGGCTCGTTGAGGTTCCTCATCGTGTCTGTGGGTTTAACTGCACTCGTAATAATCGTTGTGTCAGTCAACATCTGGACGAGAACTAAAGGTGAGAACATTCACACAACATTTAGGAACAAGTTTTGATGAATCTGGATTTTTACTGATGAAACTAAACTTGACTCTTTTTCTGTGTTTTCAGGGAACAAAACACAGATCAGTGACAATGCTGTGAGTTTTAAAACTGAATATTCAAATGCTTCCTGTATGTTTGTGGTAGTTCACTATTTACTGTGATTCTGTAAAGAGAATAAGAATAAACAGTGCTGACTGTATTACTCTGAAACAAAGGTCATTTATTTGTTCCATTATATCTCAGAAGCTCAGGTGTGTTGTGTTGTTCCTCACAGGTGCATGATGATGAAGATGGAGATGAAGCTACGGTGAACTATGAAAACGTTGGAGAACCTTCTGTTTCTATCAGACTCCACTGATCAACAACTTTCACTCCAACATCAACTCAGCAGAGTAAATAACATTTCATCACATTTTACATGACAAGTTAAAGCTTTTGTTTGTGTCTTGGTGGGTTTAGGTGGGTGACTCTTTTTAACTGTCTTGCACTGTGTTGTTAAACTTTTCACCCATTTTAAGAATTTAAACCAAATTCTTGTTTTTTACCTTTTTATACTCTGTTTTTATGATTATTGTTAAGTAACTTTCACATGTTTGCTGGGAGTGAGATGTTTTAAACTGTGTAGAATAGACTGAACTGAGCTGGGAGCTTTAATAGAGTCAGTAACTGTCTTCTCTTTATTATAAATGATATTATTCTACTGGCCAGTTCCTCTTTGTGTTTACTTGCTGAGCTGCAGTGGACACATATAATATATTTTTGTACAGAATGAGGATTTTGTCTCCCATCTCTGATACTGGAAGTTTGTTAGAAAGAGATCTTTGATTACAGCGAGCGAAACCTGTTTTAATGTTGATACTGTATGAGCATCTGTGTGTTAAAAAAATGTGAATGTATCCTTTAAACAGCCTTACTTCAAACTGTACTTTGTGTAAAATAATCCTCTTTCATACATTAAATAAATAACTTGAGTTTGAAATGGTTTCTGTGTTTAATAGCAAAATCTTATAATATAAAATAATATCATTTTGTCAGTAATTTTACCTTCATTTGATAGTTCTGAGATGTACATATTTGTTTTATTTTCACATTTTATGCCGTTATTTAAAGCTTCATATTTAATACTATAGGCGACACAGTATCCATGGTAACGATGCCCATGACCGGGGGAACAAGTCAGACTGGGCTTGTATCTCCCAGGTGAGTGTGTGACTGTTTAATGGAAACCTGTAAATATTAATGTATAGTCTATCTGAGAGACTTTATTACTAACTATAATTATATTGACATCCAGAGTGTCTTTGAGCCTGGTCAAAGTTACACCATTGGATCTTTAATTTGTCATTTAATGGTTATTAAGTTGACGACAGAAATAATACATTAGTGGGTCAATGACATGGCACTACTTTTTTATGTTCATGTGGTTTAAATGCATGAATACGTTGCACACATTCCTTTCTTGTGGACCGAGTATACAATTTTCGGCTTTTAATCCATTTTGAGAGAATATATTAGAGGATTATGGCAAAAATGTCCCAGTGGTGTAACCATCAAAACTTGAACCAACTTGCTTAAAAATGCTCAAATTCTCAATAAAACAGCACATCAACTAGTTTGGCATGATCGTACATTATCACTCTTTCATATTCATTGAGAGATTAGCCCTGGACAAAGCAAATGGCACAAAATGATCAGTGTGAATAATAAACAGTGATCACTATTCATTATAATTAGGGTTGGGTTTTAAAAGCTTGTCCCAACTAGACTCTAATAAAATGCTCCGATACTCTCATTGCACTTCTTCTTCTCTCTCTCTTTATTCTTTTAATTGGTAAATCATAAGGTGGAAAACATTCATGGTAGCAGTTTCTCAATTTTTCTCAGCAAGCTGATCTCAGTTAAACAACATGACAAAAATACACCTATTATTTATTTTATTTTATTTTTATGTGTCAGAAACATTTTGTTAAATAGGTTGTCAAAATGATATGTGACTATCCTCACAGTACACACTGAAATGTCTGGCTTCTCAGGCACAAAAAGTGATTTGATCAATTAGATTAGATAAGAGACTCAGATTTTACAGCTGGATTTTAAATTTTAGGGTAATACCGATTTGAGATATTTAACGGTCAATAATAAAATTTAAAAAATAGGCCTGAAGCAGAACCTAATCTGTGATATGCATGTGAAAGATGGACCCTAAACCTGACTTTGTTAAGCCTGTGAGGCTCCCACGAGGCTCAGCTCGGGTTGCAGAGTGTATTGTTGGTGACATCCAAGCTGAGTTAAAGTTAGAAACAGGTGGGGCGCTCCGGTCCTCTGAAATGAAGCCAACGCGGAAGTAACTTAGAACTGCATTCTATCAAAAGGCCACCAGGGGGCGACCGTCTCTATACAAGTCAATGGAGATCAACTACTGTCCAAAGACTAGAGACAAGGTCTAAGTAACAACTCAGTAGGTTATTAGTGATGACTGATTCATGTACACACTTCTGGGACAAACACAGAGCAGCAAGCACACCAGTTATCATCAGAAACATACTGCTGGGGTCTCACTGGTGATTTTCAGAGATGAAAGTATTCTCTTTGTCTGGTGCCTTGATAAAGTTTGGCCTGTCTGTGACTGTGAGCCTCGTGTGGTTGTAGTGTTCATGTCGTCATATCAGAGCTCTGCTGCTGTTGTACCCACATTCTCACCAAAACACTTCCCCTCAGTTCTCAGAATAACTGACCTTAAAGGTGTAAAGAGAAACTAACAGGTCTCAGACCACTAATACGCCATCTGATCTGTGTTCTTTCCAGCTGCTGCAGTATCACCATGCTGCACCACTAGAGTCCAATTCTGTATTGACGCCATTTTGTCTGTTTTCTACTCCATGCTGTCTTTAAAAAAAAGACTAGTTCCCTTTTCGTAATCAGTAATCTTCACACATTCAACGCCCTCAGTCCTGTTCTGTGACTGTTTCCATGTTGTCATTGAAACACTTCCACCTCAGTTCTTAGAAACTGACTTCAAAGATACAATGAGGAACTAACAGGTCTCAGACCTCTGATACACCATCTTATCTGATTGACTCTTCATCTGTCTGTTCATGTGTGTCAAACATCACCATGAATCCTCTCACTACTGAATCCTAATTCTGTTTCAACACATATTTTACACTTTTTACTTATCAGACATTACAGTGGGAATCACAGAAAATGTCATTTTTAAAGGGGAATCATTTGTCTTACTGGTCATACTGGTCCTGTGCACAGAGAAGTGTCGCATGATGAGGTCATGGTTATAAACATGAAGTACTTTGAAATGCAGCAGTGGAAAGGAAGTGTGTTGTGGTCTTGGTGGTGAGTGGATGGACACATTCAACATTAACTACTACAATATCTAATCCTTTATGTATTTACTCTTAGCTGATTATAAGATCTTATATAAATATGTGAGATTATATAAAGGTACTGCAGATGTGAGTGCTAGCTTTCTTTAGCTCCATCTATAAAAAAGTTGTACACTCACAAGTGCGGAAAGACTGAAGCCACAAAGAGGAGGAGACACTTTGTTCATTACAGGAAGTAGATAGTGTGTTTCTGCATTTTGAGAGCTGAGAGTGTGAGAAGAAGACAGAGAGAAAGACAGAGAAGCACGATGGTTGAACTCAGATGGATTAAAATGTTTTTATTTCTGATTCTGGGGCTTCAGTTTACAGGTAAGATACAAAAATCTTATTTAATAACCTTCATTTTACTGAGACAGTCAAAGAAACTGTTTTGAACATTCACACTACAGTCATATTCTCATTTCAGTTCATTTATCACATTTCTCTCTAGTGGTGTGAATCTTCACTGTCCTCATGATTCGATTCGATTCTACGATGCATCTCAACGTATCACATCCTGATTTTTCTATATTACTGCATGGCTCATCAACTGATACAATAAGTCAAATAAATATGAATTTCCTTTTTTATCTAGAAAGTACTTTAAAAATCTGAATGTCGATATTCAACATACATGAAAACATTTAAATGTCTTCAAGTAGACCAAAATAAGTCAACAGTAGCATAGACCTAGTAGGGGTGACGCTCAGCTTCCTATGAAAGAGGAACAAAGTGCAGCAGTGCAGAGTCACGCTGAGCGGCTGCAGGGTTGTAGAGGTGAGACAGACTGAACACAGAGTTATTTCCTTCACCTCATAGTTTACATTGATTCATGCTGCAGTGTGTTGGTCAGCTGCTCTGTTAGCTGAGTGACAGCGTTAAAAGTTCACAGTAAACTTCACGATCGTCTCACAAAGGTAATTATTTAGTTATTCAATCACAAAATGCTGCAGTCACTTCTTTTTTTAAGATGAACTACAGATGAACTCTCGCGTGTGCGCGCTATAACACTGTCCGGCTGCTGCGCTGCTCTCACTGTTTGGTTCCGCCTTTGTCGTTCGTCACCATCAAGTTATTAGCTAACGTTTAAATAATCGCGATGCATTATATAATCAATTAATTTCAACACCTCTATTTCTGTCTCAAATTCTCAACAGCAGTAACTGGACAAACTCTCCTCGACATCACTGTCAGAGATGGAGATGAAGCCACTTTGTCCTGTAAAAATGTGATGACTGATCAGGATGAATGTGACAGAACTTCCTGGATCTTCATTGGTTCAAGAAACAGAGTAGAGCTGATTAAACTTGGGCAGATTGGTGAAAATGCCAAAGCTAAATCAGACAGACTGAATGTTACAGCGGACTGTTCTCTGGTTATAAAGAACGTCACAGTTGAGGATGCTGGTCGTTACGGCTGCAGACAGTTCGACAGATCAGGACAACAACAACGTCGAGACTCTGTGGTTTATCTGTTTGTTGTTAGCAGTGAGTATTTACATCATAATGTTTTCAGCTCAAACTGTCTTGTTAGAACAATATACTGAAACATTACAATAATTATGATTACAGTGATGAAGTTAATTTTACTCTTGTTGTCTTTCTCTCACAATATCTCCATCTTCACCAGTGACTGAACATAAGGACGCTGATAAGGTGAAGTTAAACTGCTCTGTGTCGACATATGTACAGTGTCAATACACAGTGAAGTGGGTGTATGAGGGTAATGATCAGGATGTGAACACTCAGCACATGAAGGAGTCACAGTCTTCTTGTTATGCTACTGTGGAGTTTACAACTTCTCATCTTACTGAGACGTCAAAGTATTCTGAGTTATTCAAGTGTAGAGTGACAGATGAAAACAGTGGAGAAGAGCAGCTGTTTCCCTTCATCCCTCCATCTTCAGGTGAGTAAACCGACTCATTTAATGTTTTGTTTTTTGTGTGTGAATAATAATTATGGAGTATTTTTGTTATCATATTGTGTTGGGTTTTTTAGATTTCATTCATCCAGGTGAGGATACAAAAAATAATGAAACTGAAAACGCAAATAGGAATATGTCAAGAAAGAAAATGAGTTGACAAAATACAACATACTCTCTGTCTGACTCTTGTTCTTTTTAATTTGTCCAGATGAGGAAACTAAAAGAGCTTCAACAATATCAACACCAACAACAATGGGAAAGAGCACCGAGGCAAAGATGAACCAATCAGCACCAACGATCAATCATACTCCAATAAAACAACACGGTAGTTATTTAACATCTTCTATCTCTCTTTCCTCTTTATAAATATAAAGTATGAATGTCAGACTGACTCTTGGCTGTGGGTGGAGATATTCTCTTAGGGCACACTCACACTCAGCCTGGTTGGTTTGTACCACGCCGGAGCACGATTGCCCCCCCCCCCCTTCCCCCCTCCCCCCTCCCCCCGCTGGCCTGCCCTCACACTGTAAATAACGATCTGGGCCCGGGTACGCTTTCGTCATCACATTGCGATTAGTTATAGTGTTGGTGAAACAGCTGTCACACTGTACAATGGAGTTAACCATTTTCTTTACTTTGTGACTTACTTTGAGTCATTTTGGGCGTATAAGAAGATTTTTACGTAGGCAGTGGGTGATGAGGGAGGAATTTGCAGCTTTACTCACCGACTACAATTCACATTAATCAACGAAGTGAGACCCGGACCCATTATTACTATGGCAACAGTCGCATAATTGACTTTGTGTTTGACATTCTGTGCCGAGTCCAACTGAACCATACCCGAGCCCACCTCTTCATCCCAGGCACGGTCCAGCTTTCCACGGATCACCTGGTGTGAGTGCACCCTTATTCAGTCAATCTCAGTCAGTGTGTTCACACCATAGACTGTATAAAAGAAATGGACGTAACATCCGTTACGTCACCCATTGGTTTGTGGACTGCTGCTCGGAAGCCAATAGTTTCGAATCTAGGCAGCGCCATCTTGAAAATTTCAGCTGCATGCTGGGAAAAATAAAAACACGGATTCTACTTATATGGGCATGAGGCGGAGCCATGGGTAGAGCAGGGAGATTGCGATTGGTTGCAAGGGCTGGATCTCGAGGAAATTGGGCAATCAACCTGTCAATCAGGACATAGCCACGCCCGAATGCATACCCTGCTTTATCGTCACATATAAAATCAGGGAGGCCAAAATGTCCCAAATGAACATCATACTGCATTGAAGAAGGCTTTAAACTAGCGATTGAGACCATAAACACATTTTGAAAACGTTTACTGAGGTTAGAAATCAAGTGAAAAGTTGGTGAATTCTCCATTGACTTGTATAGAGACGGTCGCCCCCTGGTGGCCTTTTGATAGAATGCAGTTCTAAGTTACTTCCACGTTGGCTTCATTTCAGAGGACCAGAACTCCCCGCCTGGTTGACACACACGTCTGAGTCTCAAACCTGGTTGTTGTTCACTGTTCTCTCTCTTTCTGTCTCTCAGTCTTAGATGGATAGAAGAGATATATTTCTGTATTTTTGGTGTTTGGTGAACACTCAAAGTTCATAGTTCAGTTCAAATATTGAACTAAATGGACTGTACCTATATTGAGCTTTTCTAGTCGTTATGATCACTCAAAGCACTTTTACATTACATGTCTATTCACCCATTCACACACATTCATACACTGATGGCAGCTACCACGCAGGGTGAACCTGCTCATCAGGAGGAAACTAACCAATCATACACATTCATACACCGTTGGCAGAGCAACGGGGTTAAGTATCTTGCCCAAGGACACATCGACATGTGGACTGGAGGATCGAACCACCGACCGCTCTACCTCCTGAGCCACAGCCACCAGAACTATATTGTACTAATAAAAATCACACGTGCTGTATAAACTGTATTTCTCTCATATTTTAACTACAGGAGTTTGAACAGTGACAAATGTTTTTAATGTTTTAATTCTCTTTCCAGGCTGGTTGAGGTTCCTCATCGTGTCTGTGGGTTTAACTGCACTCATAATAATCGTTGTGTCAGTCAACATCTGGACGAGAACTAAAGGTGAAAACATTCACACAACATTTAGGAACAAGTTTTGATGAATCTGGATTTTTACTGATGAAACTAAACTTGACTCTTTGTGTGTTTTCAGGGAACAAAACACAGATCAGTGACGATGCTGTGAGTTTTAAAACTGAATATTCAAATGCTTCCTGTATGTTTGTGGTAGTTCACTATTTACTGTGATTCTGTAAAGAGAATCAGAATAAACAGTGCTGACTGTATTACTCTGAAACAAAGGTCATTTATTTGTTCCATTATATCTCAGAAGCTCAGGTGTGTTGTGTTGTTCCTCACAGGTGCATGATGATGAAGATGGAGATGAAGCTACGGTGAACTATGAAAACGTTGGAGAAC
The DNA here is from genome assembly GCA_021039105.1 of Scomber colias. Classification (NCBI taxonomy): domain Eukaryota; kingdom Metazoa; phylum Chordata; class Actinopteri; order Scombriformes; family Scombridae; genus Scomber; species Scomber colias. Next base: position 149,235 of record JAJDFG010000341.1, read on the forward strand.
CTTCTGTTTCTATCAGACTCCACTGATCAACAACTTTCACTCCAACATCAACTCAGCAGAGTAAATAACATTTCATCACATTTTACATGACAAGTTAAAGCTTTTGTTTGTGTCTTGGTGGGTTTAGGTGGGTGACTCTTTTTAACTGTGTTGCACTGTGTTGTTAAACTTTTCAATCATTTTAAGAATTTAAATCAAATTCTTGTATTTTACTTTTTTATACTGTAGTTTTGTATCTGTTTTTATGATTATTGTTAAGTAACTTTCACATGTTTGCGAGTGAGATATGTTTTAAACTGTGTAGAATAGACTGAACTGAGCTGGGAGCTTTAATAGAGTCAGTAACTGTCTTCTCTTTATTATAACTGATATTAATCTACTGGCCAGTTCCTCTTTGTGTTTACTTGCTGAGCTGCAGTGAACACATATAATATATTTTTGTACAGAATGAGGATTTTGTCTCCCATCTCTGAAACTGGAAACTTGTTAGAAAGAGATCTTTGATTACAGTTAGCGAAGCCTGTTTTAATGTTGATATGAGCATCTGTGTGTTAAAAAAATGTGAATGTATCCTTTAAACAGCCTTACTTCAAACTGTACTTTGTGTAAAATAATCCTCTTTCATACATTAAATAAATAACTTGAGATTTAAATGGCTTCTGTGTTTAATAGCAAAATCTTATAATATAAAATAATATCATTATGTCAGTAATTTTACCTTCATTTGATAGTCCTGAGATGTACATATTTGTTTTATTTTCACATTTTATGCCGTTATTTAAAGTTTCATATTTAATACTATAGGCTACACAGTATCCATGGTAACGATGCCCATGACCGGGGGAACAAGTCAGACTGGGCTTGTATCTCCCAGGTGAGTGTGTGACTGTTAAATGGAAACCAGTAAATATTAATGTATAGTCTATCTGAGAGAGACTTTATTACTAACTATAATTATATTGACATCCAGAGTGTCTTTGAACCTGGTCAAAGTTACACCATTGGACCTTTAATTTGTCATTTAATGGTTATTAAGTTGACGACAGAAATCATACATTAGTGGGTCAATGACATGACACTAGTTTTTTGTGTCCATGTGGTTTAAATGCATGAATATGTTGCACACATTTTTTTCTTGTGGACCGAGTATACAATTTTCGGCTTTTAATCCATTTTGAGAGAATATATTAGAGGATTATGGCAAAAATGTCCCAGTGGTGTAACCATCAAAACTTGAACCAACTTGCTTAAAAATGCTCAAATTCTCAATAAACCAGCACATCAACTAGTTTGGCATGATCTTACATTATCACTCTTTCATATTCATTGAGAGATTAGCCCTGGACAAAGCAAATGGCACAAAATGATCAGTGTGAGTAATAAACAGTGATCACTATTCATTATAATTAGGGTTGGGTTTTAAAAGCTTGTCCCAACTAGACTCTAATAAAATGCTCTGATACTCTCATTGCACTTCTTATCTCTCTTTATTCTTTTAATTGGTAAATCATAAGGTGGAAAACATTCATGGTAGCGGTTTCTCAATTTTTCTCTGCAAACTGATCTCAGTTAAACAACATGAAAAAAATACACCTATTATTTATTTTATGTGTCACAAACATTTTGTTAAATAGGTTGTCAAAATGATATGTGACTATCCTCACAGTACAGACTGAAATGTCTGGCTTCTCAGGCACAAAAAGTGATTTGATAAATTAGATTAGATAAGAGACTCGGATTTTACAGCTGGATTTTAAACTTTAAGATAATACCTATTTGAGGTATTTAACGGTCAATAAAAATTTAAAATTTAAAATTTAAAATTTAAAATTTAGGCCCAAAGCAGAACCTAATCTGTGATATGCATGTGAAAGATGAACCCAAAACCTGACTTTGTTAAGCCAGTGAGGCTCCCATGAGGCTCAGTTTGGGTTGCAGAGTGTATTGTTGGTGACATCCAAGCTGAGTTAAAGTTAGAAACAGGTGGGGAGTTCTGGTCCTCTGAAATGAGGCCAACGCGGAAGTAACTTAGAACTGCATTCTATCAAAAGGCCACCAGGGGGCGACCGTTTTGGTGTCAAAAGGACTTCCGTCTCGATACAAATCAAAAGAGATCAACTACTGTCCAAAGACTAGAGACAAGGTCTAAGTAACCATTAAGTAGGTTATTAGTGATGACTGATTCATGTACACACTTCTGGGACAAACACAGAGCAGCAAGCACACCAGTTATCATCAGAAACATACTGCTGGGGTCTCACTGGTGATTTTCAGAGATGAAAGTATTCTCTTTGTCTGGTGCCTTGATAAAGTTTGGCCTGTCTGTGACTGTGAGCCTCGTGTGGTTGTAGTGTTCATGTCGTCATATCAGAGCTCTGCTGCTGTTGTACCCACATTCTCACCAAAACACTTCCCCTCAGTTCTTAGAATAACTGACCTTAAAGGTATGAAGAGAAACTAACAGGTCTCAGACCACTAATACACCATCTGATCTGTGTTCTTTCCAGCTGCTGCAGTATCACCATGCTGCACTACTAGAGTCCAATTCTGTATTGACGCCATTTTGTCTGTTTTCTACTCCATGCTGTCTTAAAAAAAAGACTAGTTCCCTTTTCGTAATCAGTAATCTTCACACATTCAACGCCCTCAGTCCTGTTCTGTGACTGTTTCCATGTTGTCATCGAAACACTTCCACCTCAGTTCTTAGAAACTGACTTCAAAGATACAATGAGGAACTAACAGGTCTCAGACCTCTGATACACCATTTTATCTGATTGACTCTTCATCTGTCTGTTCATGTGTGTCAAACATCACCATGAATCCTGTCACTACTGAATCCTAATTCTGTTTCAACACATATTTTATACTTTTTATTTATCAGACATTACAGTGGGAATCACAGAAAATGTCATTTTAAAGGGGAATCATTTGTCTTACTGGTCATACTGGTCCTGTGCACAGAGAAGTGTCACATGATGAGGTCATGGTTATAAACATGAAGTACTTTGAAATGCAGCAGTGGAAAGGAAGTGTATTGTGGTCTTGGTGGTGAGTGGATGGACACATTCAACATTAACTACTACAATATCTAACCCTTTATGTATTTACTCTTAGCTGATTATAAGATCTTATATGAATATGTGAGATTATATAAAGGTACTGCAGATGTGAGTGCTAACTTTCTTTAGCTCCATCTACAAAAAAGTCGCAAACTCACAAATGCGGAAAGACTGAAGCCACAAAGAGGAGGAGGCACATTGTTCATTACAGGAAGTAGATAGTGTATTTCTGCATTTTGAGAGCTGAGAGCGTGAGTAGAAGACAGAGAGAAAGACAGAGAAGCACGATGGTTGAACTCAGATGGATTAAAATGTTTTTATTTCTGATTCTGGGGCTTCAGTTTACAGGTAAGATACAAAAATCTTATTTAATAACCTTCATTTTACTGAGACAGTCAAAGAAACTGTTTTGAACATTCACACTACGGTCATATTCTCATTTCAGTTCATTTATCACATTTCTCTCTTGTGGTGTGAATCTTCACTGTCCTCACGATTCAATACGATTCTACGATGCATCTCAACGTATCACATCCTGATTTTTCTATATTACTGCATGGCTCATCAACTGATACAATAAGTCAAATAAATATGAATTCCCTTTTTTATCTAGAAAGTACTTTAAAAATCTGAATGTCAACATTCAACATACATGTTAAACATTTAAATGTCTTCAAGTAAACCAAAGTAAGTCAACAGTAGTATAGACCTAGTAGGGGTGACGCTCAGCTTCCTGTATGAGAGGAACAAAGTGCAGCAGTGCAGAGTCACGCTGAGCGGCTGCAGGGTTGTAGAGGAGAGACAGACTGAACACAGAGTTATTTCCTTCACCTCATAGTTTACATTGTTTCATGCTGCAGTGTGTTGGTCAGCTGCTCTGTTGGCTGAGTGACGGCGTTAAAAGTCTCACAAAGATAATTATTTAGTTATTCAATCACAAAATGCTGCAGTCGCTTCTTTTTTTAACATGAACTACAGATGAACTCTCGCGTGTGCGCGCTATAACACTGTCCGACTGCTGCGCTGCTCTCACTGTTTGGTTCCGCCTTTGTCGTTCGTAAACATCAAGTTATTAACTAACGTTTAAATAATCGCGATGCATCATATAATCAATTATATTGAACACTTCTATTTCTGTCTCAAATTCTCAACAGCAGTAACTGGACAACGTGACCTCTTCATCACTGTCAGAGATGGAGATGAAGTCACTTTGTCCTGTAAAAATGTGATGACTGATCAGGATGAATGTAACAGTACTACCTGGCTCTTCAATCATCCAAGAAACACAGCAGAAGTAGAGTTGATTGAACTTGGGCAAATTGGTAAAAAAGCCAAAGCTAAATCAGACAGACTGAGTGTTACAGCGGACTGTTCTCTGGTTATAAAGAAGCTCACAGTTGAGGATGTTGGTCGTTACGGCTGCCAACAGTACGACAGATCAGGACCACCACAAGATCTAGACTTTGTGGTTGTTCTGTCTGTTGTTAACAGTGAGTATTTACATCATAATGTTTTCAGATCAAACTGTCTTGTTAGAACAATATACTGAAACGTTACAATAATTATGATTACAGTGATGAAGTTAATTTTACTCTTGTTGTCTTTCTCTCATAATATCTCCATCTTCACCAGTGACTGAACATAAGGACGCTGATAAGGTGAAGTTAAACTGCTCTGTGTCGATATATGGATGGTGTCTACACACAGTTCAGTGGGTGTATGAGGGTAATGATCAGGATGTGAACACTCAGCACATGAAGCAGTCACAGTCTAATTGTTCTGCTACTGTGGAGTTTACAACTTCTCATCTTACTGAGACGTCAAAGTATTCTGAGTTATTCAAGTGTAGACTGACAAATGAAATCAGTGGAGAAGTGCAGCTGTTTCCCTTCATCCCTCCATCTTCAGGTGAGTAAACTGCCTCATTAAGTTTTTTGTTTTTTGTGTGTGAATAATAATTATGGAGTATTTTTGTTGAGTTTTTAAAAAAATGTTTCATTCAGGTGAGGATGTAAAAAAAATAATGGAACTAAAAACATCAACGCAAATAGGAATATATCAAAAAAGAAAATGAGTTGAGTCAAACACAGCAGCATTTTCATCTGCATGAAAATACAAAATACTCTGTCTCTTGTTCTTTTTAATATTCTAGATGAGGACATTAAAAGAGATGCAACAACACACGGTAGTTATTTAACATCTTCTATCTCTCTTTCCTCTTTTTAAATATAAAGTATGAATGTCAGACTGACTCTTGGCTGTGGGTGGAGATATTCTCTTATTCAGTTCATCTCAGTCAGTGTGTTCACACACGTCTGGGTCTTAAACCTTGTTGTTGTTCACTGTTCTCTCTCTTTCTGTCTCTCAGTCTTTGATGGATAGAAGAGATATATTTCTGTATTGTTGGTGCTTCCTCTCTGTAACAACATACACTCAGCACCAAAGTTCATAGTTCAGTTTAAATATTGAACTATATTGTACTAATATTGTAATGAAGCTGTGATAAATGCAACATTTTTCAGGTTGTAAAAATCACACGTGCTGTATAAACTGTATTTCTCTCATATTTTAACTACAGGAGTTTGAACAGTGACAAATGTTTTTAATGTTTTAATTCTCTTTCCAGGCTGGTTGAGGTTCCTCATCGTGTCTGTGGGTTTAACTGCACTCATAATAATCGTTGTGTCAGTCAACATCTGGACGAGAACTAAAGGTGAAAACATTCACACAACATTTATGAACAAGTTTTGATGAATCTGGATCTTTACTGATGAAACTAAACTTGACTCTTTTTCTGTGTTTTCAGGGAACAAAACACAGATCAGTGACAATGCTGTGAGTTTTAAAACTGAATATTCAAATGCTTCCTGTATGTTTGTGGTAGTTCACTATTTACTGTGATTCTGTAAAGAGAATCAGAATAAACAGTGCTGACTGTATTACTCTGAAACAAAGGTCATTTATTTGTTCCATTATATCTCAGAAGCTCAGGTGTGTTGTGTTGTTCCTCACAGGTGCATGATGATGAAGATGGAGATGAAGCTACGGTGAACTATGAAAACGTTGGAGAACCTTCTGTTTCTATCAGACTCCACTGATCAACAACTTTCACTCCAACATCAACTCAGCAGAGTAAATAACATTTCATCACATTTTACATGACAAGTTAAAGCTCTTGTTTGTGTCTTGGTGGGTTTAGGTGGGTGACTCTTTTTAACGGTCTTCATAAACGTTATACTTGTATTTTACTTTTTAATACTGTAGTTTTGTCTCTGTTTTTATGATTATTGTTAAGTAACTTTCACATGTTTGCTGGGAGTGAGATATCTTTTAAACTGTGTAGAATAGACTGAACTGAGCTGGGAGCTTTAATAGAGTCAGTAACTGTCTTCTCTTTATTATAACTGATATTAATCTACTGGCCAGTTCCTCTTTGTGTTTACTTGCTGAGCTGCAGTGGACACATATAATATATTTTTGTACAGAATGAGGATTTTGTCTCCCATCTCTGAAACTGGAAGTTTGTTATAAAGAGATCTTTGATTACAGTTAGCGAAGCCTGTTTTAATGTTGATATGAGCATCTGTGTGTTAAAAAAATGTGAATGTATCCTTTAAACAGCCTTACTTCAAACTGTACATTGTGTAAAATAATCCTCTTTCATACATTAAATAAATAACTTGAGATTTAAATGGTTTCTGTGTTTAATAGCAAAATATTGTAATATAAAATATCATTATGTCAGTAATTTTACCTTCATTTGATAGTCCTGAGATGTACATATTTGTTTTATTTTCACATTTTATGCCGTTATTTAAAGCTTCATATTTAATACTATAGGCTATACAGTATCCATGGTAACGATGCCCATGACTGGGGGAACAAGTCAGACTGGGCTTGTATCTCCCAGGTGAGTGTGTGACTGTTTAATGGAAACCTGTAAATATTAATGTATAGTCTATCTGAGAGAGACTTTATTACTAACTATAATTATATTGACATCCAGAGTGTCTTTGAGCCTGGTCAAAGTTACACCATTGGATCTTTAATTTGTCATTTAATGGTTATTAAGCTGACGACAGAAATCATACATTAGTGGGTCAATGACATGGCACTACTTTTTGTGTCCATGTGGTTTAAATGCATGAATACGTTGCACACATTCCTTTCTTGTGGACCGAGTATAAAATTCCTGCTTTTAATCCATTTTGAGAGAATATATTAGAGAATTACGGCAAAAATGTCCAAATGGTGTAACCATCAAAACTTGAACCAACTTGCTTAAAAATGCTCAAATTCTCAATAAAACAGCACATCAACTAGTTTGGCATGATCGTACATTATCACTCTTTCATATTCATTGAGAGATTAGCCCTGGACAAAACAAATGGCACAAAATGATCAGTGTGAATAATAAACAGTGATCACTATTTATTATAATTAGGGTTGGGTTTTAAAAGCTTGTCCCAACTAGACTCTAATATAATGCTCCGATACTCTCATTGCACTTCTTATCTCTCTTTATTCTTTTAATTGGTAAATCATAAGGTGGAAAACATTCATGGTAGCAGTTTCTCAATTTTTCTCGGCAAGCTGATCTCAGTTAAACAACATGAAAAAATACACCTATTATTTATTTTATGTGTCAGAAACATTTTGTTAAATAGGTTGTCAAAATGATATGTGACTATCCTCACAGTACAGACTGAAATGTCTGGCTTCTCAGGCACAAAAAGTGATTTGATAAATTAGATTAGATAAGAGACTCAGATTTTACAGCTGGATTTTAAATTTTAGGGTAATACCGATTTAAGATATTTAATGGTCAATAGTAAAATTTAAAAATTAGGCCTGAAGCAGAACCTAATCTGTGATATGCATGTGAAAGATGGACCCAAAACCTGACTTTGTTAAGCCTGTAAGGCTCCCATGAGGCTCGGCTCGGGTTACAGAGTGTATTGTTGGTGACATCCAAGCTGAGTTAAAGTTAGAAACAGGTGGGGAGTTCTGGTCCTCTGAAATGAGGCCAACGCGAAAGTAACTTAGAATTGCATTCTATCAAAAGGCCACCAGGGGGCGACCGTCTCCATACAAGTCAATGGAGATCAACTACTGTCCAAAGACTAGAGACAAGGTCTAAGTAACCACTAAGTAGGTTATTAGTGATGACTGATTCATGTACACACTTCTGGGACAAACACAGAGCAGCAAGCACACCAGTTATCATCAGAAACATACTGCTGGGGTCTCACTGGTGATTTTCAGAGATGAAAGTATTCTCTTTGTCTGGTGCCTTGATAAAGTTTGGCCTGTCTGTGACTGTGAGCCTCGTGTGGTTGTAGTGTTCATGTCGTCATATCAGAGCTCTGCTGCTGTTGTACCCACATTCTCACCAAAACACTTCCCCTCAGCTCTCAGAATAACTGACCTCAAAGGTATAAAGAGAAACTAACAGGTCTCAGACCACTAATACACCATCTTATCTGTGTTCTTTCCAGCTGCTGCAGTATCACCATGCTGCACCACTAGAGTCCAATTCTGTATTGACGCCATTCTGTCTGTTTTCTACTCCATGCTATCTTTAAAAAAAAAAAAAGTTCAACGTCCTCGGTTATTTTCTGTGACTGTGAGCCTCGTGTGGTTTTGGTGTTTATTAGGCCATCGTTAGAGGTTAAAACCAGCAGACCTCTGCTGTTGTTGTTTCCACATTCTCATTGAAACACTTCCACCTCAGTTCTTAGAAACTGACTTCAAACTGACTTCTGAGGAACTAACAGGTCTCAGCCCTCTGATACACCATCTTATCTGATTGACTCTTCATCTGTCTGTTCATGTGTGTCAAACATCACCATGACTCCTGTCACTACTGAATCCTAATTCTGTTTCAACACATATTTTATACTTTTTAGTTATCAGACATTACAGTTATGTGTCGTAACCAATATCGGGGCTCCACAGAAAATGTAATTTTTAAAGGGGAATCATTTGTCTTACTGGTCATACTGGTCCTGTGCACAGAAAAGTGTCACATGATGAGGTCATGGTTATAAACATGAAGTACTTTGAAATGCAGCAGTGGAAAGGAAGTGTGTTGTGGTCTTGGTGGTGAGTAAATGGACACGTTCAACATTAACTACTACGATATCTAACCCTTTATGTATTTACGCTTAGCTGATTATAAAGATGACATAAATATGTGAGATTATATAAAGGTACTGCAGATGTGAGCGCTAGCTTTCTTTATCTCCATCTACAAAAAAGTCGCAAACTCACAAGTGAGAAAACAGACAAAGCCACAAAGAGGAGGAGAAACTTTGCTCATTAGAGGAAGTAGATAGTGTATTTCTGCATGTTGAGAGTTGAGAGCGTGAGAAGAAGACAGAGAGAAAGACAGAGAAGCACGATGGTTGAACTCAGATGGATTAAAATGTTTTTATTTCTGATTCTGGGGCTTCAGTTTACAGGTAAGATACAAAAATCTTATTTAATAACCTTCATTTTACTGAAACAGTCAAAGAAACTGTTTTGAACATTCACACTACAGTCATATTCTCATTTCAGTTCATTTATCACATTTCTCTCTTGTGGTGTGAATCTTCACTGTCCTCACGATTCAATACGATTCTATGATGCATCTCAACGTATCACTTCCTGATTTTTCTATTTTACTGCATGGCTCATTTTTCATCAATTGATACAATGAGTCAAATAAATATTAATTTCCTTTTTTATTTAGAAAGTACTTTAAAAATCTGAATGTCGATATTCAACATTCGTGTTAAACATTTAAATGTTTTCAAGTAGACCAAAATAAGTCAACAGTAGCATAGACCTAGTAGGGGTGACGCTCAGCTTCCTGTATGAGAGTAGGAACAAAGTGCAGCAGTGCAGAGTCACGCTGAGCGGCTGCAGGGTTGTAGACGAGAGACAGACTGAACACAGAGTTATTTCCTTCACCTCATAGTTTACATTGTTTCATGCTGCAGTGTGTTGGTCAGCTGCTCTGTTAGCTGAGTGACGGCATTAAAAGTTCACAGTAAACTTGACGATCGTCTCACAAAGGTAATTATTTAGTTATTCAATCACAAAATGCTGCAGTCGCTTCTTTTTTTAAGATGAACTACAGATGAACTCTCGCGTGTGCGCGCTATAATACTGTCCGACTGCTGCGCTGCTCTCACTGTTTGGTTCCGCCTTTGTCGTTCGCCAACATCAAGTTATTAACTAACTAAATAATCGCGATGCATCATTTGATCAATTAATTTCAACACCTCTATTTCTCTCTCAAATTCTCAACAGCAGTAACTGGACAAACTTCCCTCATCACTATCAGAGATGGAGATGAAGCCACTTTGACCTGTAAAAATGTGATGACTGATCAGGATAAATGTTACAGAACTTCCTGGATCTTCAGTGGTTCAAGAAACCAAGCAGTAGCGCTGATTGAACTTGGGCAGATTGGTGAAAATGCCAAAGCTAAATCAGACAGACTGAGTGTAACAGCGGACTGTTCTCTGGTTATAAAGAAGGTCACAGTTGAGGATGTTGGTTATTACACCTGCAGACAGTTCGACAGATCAGGACAAGAACAAGGTCCAGACTCTCTGGTTTTTCTGTTTGTTGTTAACAGTGAGTATTTACATCATAATGTTTTCAGCTCAAACTGTCTTGTTAGAACAATATACTGAAACATTACAATAATTATGATTACAGTGATGAAGTTAATTTTACTCTTGTTGTCTTTCTCTCACAATATCTCCATCTCCACCAGTGACTGAACATAAGGACGCTGATAAGGTGAAGTTAAGCTGCTCTGTGTCAACATATGGTGTGTGTCTACACACAGTTCAGTGGGTGTATGAGGGTAATGACCAGGATGTGAAGACTCAGGACATGAATGAGCCACAGTCTTCTTGTTCTGCTACTGTGGAGTTTACAACTTCTCATCTTACTGAGACGTCAAAGTATTCTGAGTCATTCAAGTGTAGAGTGACAAATGAAAACAGTGGAGAAGTGCAGCTGTTTACCTTCATCCCTCCATCTTCAGGTGAGTAAACTGCCTCATTTAATTTTTTGTTTTTTGTGTGTGAATAATAATTATGGAGTACTTTTGTTGAGTTTTTCAGATTTTATTAATCCAACTGAGGATGTAAAAAAAAAAGAAACTAAAAACATCAACACAAAAAGGAATATATAAAAAAAGAAAAATTAGTTGAGTAAAACAGTATCTGCATGAAAATACAACATACTCTTTGTCTGACTCTTGTTCTTTTTAATATTCTAGATGAGGACACTAAAAGTGCTGCGACAACAACAACAACAACAACATCAACTAAGTTAACGACACCAACATCAACACCAACAACATCAACTAAGTTAACGACAACATCAACACCAACAACAAAACCAGTGACAGCAACAACAATGAGAAAAAGCACCGAGGCAAAGATGAACCAATCAGCACCAACAACCAATCATACTCCAATAAAACAACACGGTAGTTATTTAACATCTTCTATCTCTCTTTCCTCTTTATAAATATAAAGTATGAATGTCAGACTGACTCCTGGGTGTGAGTGGAGATATCTCTTAGGGCACACTCACACTAGGCCTGGTTGGTTTGTACCACGCCGGAGCACAATTGTCCCCCCGCCCTCCGCTGGCCTGCCCTGACACTGTAAATAACGATCTGGGGCCGGGTACGCTTTCGTCATCACATTGCGATTAGTTATTGTGTTGGTGAAACAGCTGTCACACTGTACAATGGAGTTAACCATTTTGTTTACTTTGTGGCTTACTTTGAATCAGTTTGTACTAGAAGTTATAAGAAGATTTTTACGTAGGCAGCGGATGATGAGGGAGGAATTTGCAGCTTTAACCACCGACTACAATTCACGCTCATCAACGAGGTGAGACCCAGACCCATTATTACTATAGCAACAGTCGCATAATTGATGTCATGTTCGACATTCTGTGCCGAGTCCAACTGAACCGTACCTGAGCCCACTTCTTCATCTCAGGCACGGTCCAGCTTTCCACGGATCACCTAGTGTGAGTGCGCCCTTATTCAGTCAATCTCACTCAGTGTGTTCACACCATAGACTGTATAAAACAATTGGGACGTAACATCCGTGACGTCACCCATTGGTTTGTGGACTGCTGCTCGGAAGCCAATAGTTTCGAATCTAGGCAGCGCCATCTTGAACATTTCAGGTGCATGCTGGGAAGGGTTAGGGTTAGGGTTAGGTGGGGCCATGGGCCGAGCCATGGGTGGAGCGGGGAGGTTGCGATAGGTTGCAATGGCTGGATCTCGAGGACATTGGTCAATCAACCTGTCAATCAGGACGTAGCCACGCCCTAATGCATACCCTGCTTTATCGTCAAATATAAAATCAGGGAGGCCAAAATGTCCCAAATGAACATCATACTGCATTGAAGAAGGCTTTAAACTAGCGATTGAGACCATAAACACATTTTGAAAACGTTTACTGAGGTTAGAAATCAAGTGAGAAGTTGGTGAATTCTCCATTGACTTGTATAGAGACGGTCGCCCCCTGGTGGCCTTTTGATAGAATGCAGCTCTAAGTTACTTCCGCGTTGGCCTCATTTCAGAGGACCGGAACTCCCCACTTGGTTCACACACACGTCTGAGTCTCAAACATGGTTGTTGTTCACTGTTCTCTCTCTTTCTGTCTCTCAGTCTTAGATGGATGGATATTTCTGTATTTTTGGTGTTTGGTGAACACTCAAAGTTCAAAGTTCAGTTCGAATATTGAACTAAACAGACGGTACCTATATTGAGCTTTTCTAGTCGTTACGATCACTCTTCTCACTTCTACATTACATGTCTATTCACCCATTCACACACATTCATACACTGATGGCAGCTACCACACAGGGTGAACCTGCTCATCAGGAGGAAACTAACCAATCATACACATTCATACACCGTTGGTGCAGCAACGGGAGCAATTTGGGGTTAAGTATCTTGCCCAAGGACACATCGACATGTGGACTGGAGGATCGAACCACCGACTGCTCTACCTCCTGAGCCACAGCCACCCTGAACTATATTGTACTAATATTGTAATGAAGCTCTGATAAATGCAACATTTTTCAGGTTGTAAAAATCACACGTGCTGTATAAACTGTATTTCTCTCATATTTTAACTACAGGAGTTTGAACAGTGACAAATGTTTTTAATGTTTTAATTCTCTTTCCAGGCTGGTTGAGGTTCCTCATCGTGTCTGTGGGTTTAACTGCACTCATAATAATCGTTGTGTCAGTCAACATCTGGACGAGAACTAAAGGTGAGAACATTCACACAACATTTATGAACAAGTTTTGATGAATCTGGATTTTTACTGATGAAACTAAACTTGACTGTTTTTTGTGTTTTCAGGGAACAAAACACAGATCAGTGACAATGCTGTGAGTTTTAAAACTGAATATTCAAATGCTTCCTGTATGTTTGTGGTAGTTCACTATTTACTGTGATTCTGTAAAGAGAATCAGAATAAACAGTGCTGACTGTATTACTCTGAAACAAAGGTCATTTATTTGTTCCATTATATCTCAGAAGCTCAGGTGTGTTGTGTTGTTCCTCACAGGTGCATGATGATGAAGATGGAGATGAAGCTACGGTGAACTATGAAAACGTTGGAGAACCTTCTGTTTCTATCAGACTCCACTGATCAACAACTTTCACTCCAACATCAACTCAGCAGAGTAAATAACATTTCATCACATTTTACAAGTTAAAGCTTTTGTTTGTGTCTTGGTGGGTTTAGGTGGGAGACTCTTTTTAACTGTCTTGCACTGTGTTGTTAAACTTTTCACTCAGCATTTAAAATAATTCTTATATTTTACTTTTTTATACTGTAGTTTTGTCTGTTTTTATGATTATTGTTAAGTAACTTTCACATGTTTGCTGGGAGTGAGATATGTTTTAAACTGTGTAGAATAGACTGAACTGAGCTGGGAGCTTTAATAGAGTCAGTAACTGTCTTCTCTTTATTATAACTGATATTATTCTACCGGCCAGTTCCTCTTTGTGTTTACTTGATGAGCTGCAGTGGACACATATAATGTATTTTTGTACAGAATGAGGATTTTGTCTCCCATCTCTGAAACTGGAAGCTTGTTAGAAAGAGATCTTTGATTACAGTTAGCGAAACCTGTTTTAATGTTGATACAGTATGAGCATCTGTGTGTTAAAAAAATGTGAATGTATCCTTTAAACAGCCTTACTTCAAACTGTACATTGTGTAAAATAATCCTCTTTAATACATTAAATAAAACTTTTAAACTTGAGATTTAAATGGTTTCTGTGTTTAATAGCAACATCTTGTAATATAAAATATCAATGTCAATAATCCTACTTTTAGTAGTTCTGAGATGTACATATATGTTTTATTTTTCATATTTTAAATTTCATATTGAATGTTATAGGCTACACAGTATCCTTGAACCAACTTGCTTAAAAATGCTCAAATTCTCAATAAAACAGCACATCAACTAGTTTGGCATGATCGTACATTATCACTCTTTCATATTCATTCTTATCTCTCTTTATTCTTTTAATTGGTAAATCATAAGGTGGAAAACATTCATGGTAGCGGTTTCTCAATTTTTCTCGGCAAGCTGATCTCAGTCAAACAACATGAACAAAATACACCTATTATTTATTTTATGTGTCAGAAACATTTTGTTAAATAGGTTGTCAAAATGATGATAAGAGACTTGGATTTTACAGCTGGATTTTAAATAATACCTATTTGAGATATTTAACGGTCAATAGTAAAATTTAAAATGTAGGCCTCAAGCAGAACCTAATCTGTGATATGCATGTGAAAGATGGACCCTAAACCTGACTTTGTTATGCCTGTGAGGCTCCCATGAGGCTCAGCTCGGGTTGCAGAGTGTATTGTTGGTGACATCCAAGCTGAGTTAAAGTTAGAAACAGGTGGGGAGTTCTGGTCCTCTGAAATGAGGCCAACACGGAAGTAACTTTGAACTGCATTTTATCAAAAGGCCACCAGGGGGCGACCGTCTCTATACAAGTCAATGGAGATCAACTACTGTCCAAAGACTAGAGACAAGGTCTAAGTAACCACTAAGTAGGTTATTAGTGATGACTGATTCATGTACACACTTCTGGGACAAACACAGAGCAGCAAGCACACCAGTTATCATCAGAAACATACTGCTGGGGTCTCACTGGTGATTTTCAGAGATGAAAGTATTCTCTTTGTCTGGTGCCTTGATAAAGTTTGGCCTGTCTGTGACTGTGAGCCTCGTGTGGTTGTAGTGTTCATGTCGTCATATCAGAGCTCTGCTGCTGTTGTACCCACATTCTCACCAAAACACTTCCCCATTCAGTTCTTAGAAACTGACTTCAAAGATACAATGAGGAACTAACAGGTCAAACCCCTAGTCACCATCTTTCTTTCCAGCGGCTGCAGTATCACCATGCTGCACCACGAGAGTCCAATTCTGTCTGTTTTCTACTCCATGCTATCTTTAAAAAACGTCCTCAGTCCTTTTCTGTGACTGTGAGCCTCGTGTGGTTTTGGTGTTTATTAGGTCATCATTCTAGGTTAAAACCAGCAGACGTCTGCTGCTGTTGTTTCCATGTTGTCATCGAAACACTTCCACCTCAGTTCTTAGGAACTGACTTCAAAGATACAATGAGGAACTAACAGGTCTCAGACCTCTGATACACCATCTTATCTGATTGACTCTTCATCTGTCTGTTCATGTGTGTCAAACATCACCATGAATCCTGTCACTACTGAATCCTAATTCTGTTTCAACACATATTTTATACTTTTTACTTATCAGACATTACAGTGGGAAACACAGAAAATGTCATTTTTAAAGGGGAATCATTTGTCTTACTGGTCATACTGGTCCTGTGCACAGAGAAGTGTCACATGATGAGGTCATGGTTATAAACATGAAGTACTTTGAAATGCAGCAGTGGAAAGGAAGTGTGTTGTGGTCTTGGTGGTGAGTGGATGGACACATTCAACATTAACTACTACAATATCTAACCCTTTATGTATTTACTCTTAGCTGATTATAAGATCTTATATAAATATGTGAAATTATATAAAGGTACTGCAGGTGTGAGTGCTAGCTTTCTTTAGCTCCATCTATAAAAAAGTCGCACACTCACAAGTGCGGAAAGACTGAAGCCACAAAGAGGAGGAGACTCTTTGCTCATTACAGGAAGTAGATAGTGTATTTCTGCATTTTGAGAGCTGAGAGCGTGAGAAGAAGACAGAGAGAAAGACAGAGAAGCACGATGGTTGAACTCAGATGGATTAAAATGTTTTTATTTCTGATTCTGGGGCTTCAGTTTACAGGTAAGATACAAAAATCTTATTTAATAACCTTAATTTTACTGAGACAGTCAAAGAAACTATTTGTAACATTCACACTACAGTCATATTCTCATTTCAGTTCATTTATCACATTTCTCTCTTGTGGTGTGAATCTTGACCGTCCTCATGATTTGATTCTACGATGCATCTAAACGTGTCACATCCTGATTTTTCTATATTACTGCATGGCTCATCATCTGATACAATAAGTCAAATAAATATGAATTCCCTTTTTTATCTAGAAAGTACTTTAAAAATGTGAATGTCGATATTCAACATACATGTTAAACATTTAAATGTATTCAGGTAGACCAAAGTAAGTCAACAGTAGTATAGACCTAGTAGGGGTGACGCTCAGCTTCCTGTATGAGAGTAGGAACAAAGTGCAGCAGTGCAGAGTCACGCTGAGCGGCTGCAGGGTTGTAGAGGTGAGACAGACTGAACACAGAGTTATTTCCTTCACCTCATAGTTTACATTGATTCATGCTGCAGTGTGTTGGTCAGCTGCTCTGTTAGCTGAGTGACGGCACCCGTCAACATCAAGTTATTAACTAACATTTAAATAATCACAATGCATCATATGATCAATTAATTTCAACACCTCTATTTCTCTCTCAAATTCTCAACAGCAGTAACTGGACAAACTTTCCTCTACATCACTGTCAGAGATGGAGATGAAGCCACTTTGTCCTGTGACAATGTGATGACTGATCAGGATAAATGTGACAGAACTACCTGGCTCTTTGATGGTTCAAGAAACACAGCAGCAGTAGCGCTGATTGAACGTGGACAGATTGGTGAAAATGCCAAAGCTAAATCAGACAGACTGAGTGTTACAGCGGACTGTTCTCTGGTTATAAAGACGATCACAGTTGAGGATGCTGGTCAGTACACCTGCAGACAGTACAACAGATCAGGACAAGAACAAGGTCCAGACTCTCTGGTTTATCTGTCTGTTGTTAGCAGTGAGTATTTACATCATAATGTTTTCAGATCAAACTGTCTTGTTAGAACAATATACTGAAACATTACAATAATTATGATTACAGTGATGAAGTTAATTTGACTCTTGTTGTCTTTCTCTCACAATATCTCCATCTTCACCAGTGACTGAACATAAGGACGCTGATAAGGTGACGTTAAGCTGCTCTGTGTCAATATATGTATGGTGTATACACACAGTGCAGTGGGTGTATGAGGGTAATGATCAGGATGTGAAGCACATGAAGGAGCCACAGTCTAATTGTTCTGCTACTGTGGAGTTTACAACTTCTCATCTTACTGAGACGTCAAAGTATTCTGAGTTATTCAAATGTAGAGTGAGAAATGAAAACAGTGGAGAAGAGCAGCTGTTTCCCTTCATCCCTCCATCTTCAGGTGAGTAAACCGCCTCATTAAATGTTTTTGTTTTTTGTGTGTGAATAATAATTATGGAGTATTTTCTCATCACATTTTGTTGAGTTTTTTTAGATTTTATTAATCCAACTGAGGATGTAAAAAATAATAATGAAACTAAAAACATCAACACAAATAGGAATATATCAAAAAAAGAAAATGAATTGAGTCACACACAGCAGCATCTGCATGAAAATACAACATACTCTTTGTCTGACTCTTGTTTTTTTTTAAATATTTATAGATGAGGACATTAGAAGAGCTGCTCCAATAAAACAACACGGTAGTTATTAAACTTCTTCTATCTCTCCTTCCACTTTTCAAATATAAAGTATGAATGTCAGACTGACTCTTGGCTGTGGGTGGAGATATTCTCTTAGGGCACACTCACACTAGGCCTGGTTGGCTTGTACCATGCCGGAGCACGATTGTCCCCCCCTCCCCCCGCTGGCCTGGGGGAGTGGGGTGCTGTATAAACTGTATTTCTCTCATATTTTAACTACAGGAGTTTGAACAGTGACAAATGTTTTTAATGTTTTAATTCTCTTTCCAGGCTGGTTGAGGTTCCTCATCGTGTCTGTGGGTTTAACTGCACTCATAATAATCGTTGTGTCAGTCAACATCTGGACGAGAACTAAAGGTGAAAACATTCACACAACATTTAGGAACAAGTTTTGATGAATCTGGATTTTTACTGATGAAACTAAACTTGACTCTTTTTCTGTGTTTTCAGGGAACAAAACACAGATCAGTGACAATGCTGTGAGTTTTAAAACTGAATATTCAAATGCTTCCTGTATGTTTGTGGTAGTTCACTATTTACTGTGATTCTGTAAAGAGAATAAGAATAAACAGTGCTGACTGTATTACTCTGAAACAAAGGTCATTTATTTGTTCCATTATATCTCAGAAGCTCAGGTGTGTTGTGTTGTTCCTCACAGGTGCATGATGATGAAGATGGAGATGAAGCTACGGTGAACTATGAAAACGTTGGAGAACCTTCTGTTTCTATCAGACTCCACTGATCAACAACTTTCACTCCAACATCAACTCAGCAGAGTAAATAACATTTCATCACATTTTACATGACAAGTTAAAGCTTTTGTTTGTGTCTTGGTGGGTTTAGGTGGGAGACTCTTTTTAACTGTCTTGCACTGTGTTGTTAAACTTTTCAACCATTTTAAGAATTTAAACCAAATTCTTGTATTTTACTTTTTTATACTCTGTTTTTATGATTAATTATTTAATTAATAATAATTAATATATTTTTGTACAGAATGAAGATTTTGTCTCCCATCTCTGAAACTGGAAGCTTGTTAGAGATCTTTGATTACAGTTAGCGAAGCCTGTTTTAATGTTGATATGAGCATCTGTGTGTTAAAAAAATGTGAATGTATCCTTTAAACAGCCTTACTTCAAACTGTACATTGTGTAAAATAATCCTCTTTAATACATTAAATAAATAATTTGAGATTGAAATGGCTTCTGTGTTTAATAGCAAAATCTTATAATATAAAATATCATTTTGTCAGTAATTTTACCTTCATTTGATAGTTCTGAGATGTACATATTTGTTTTATTTCACATTTTATGCCGTTATTTAAAGTTTCATATTTAATACTATAGGCTACACAGTATCCATGGTAACGATGCCCATGACCGGGGGAACAAGTCAGACTGGGCTTGTATCTCCCAGGTGAGTGTGTGACTGTTTAATGGAAACCTGTAAATATTAATGTATAGTCTATCTGAGAGAGACTTTATTACTAACTATAATTATATTGACATCCAGAGTGTCTTTGAGCCTGGTCAAAGTTACACCATTGGATCTTTAATTTGTCATTTAATGGTTATTAAGCTGACGACAGAAATCATACATTAGTGGGTCAATGACATGACGCTACTTTTTTGTGTCCATGTGGTTTTAATGCATGAATACGTTGCACACATTCCTTTCTTGTGGACCGAGTATACAATTCCTGCTTTTAATCCATTTTGAGAGAATATATTAGAGGATTATGTCAAAAATGTCCCAGTGGTGTAACCATCAAAACTTGAACCAACTTGCTTAAAAATGCTCAAATTCTCAATAAAACAGCACATCAACTAGTTTGGCATGATCGTACATTATCACTCTTTCATATTCATTGAGAGATTAGCCCTGGACAAAGCAAACGGCATAAAATGATCAGTGTGAATAATAAACAGTGATCACTATACATTATAATTAGGGTTGGGTTTTAAAAGCTTGTCCCAACTAGACTAATAATATGCTCCGATACTCTCATTGCACTTCTTATCTCTCTTTATTCTTTTTATTGGTAAATCATAAGGTGGAAAACATTCATGGTAGCAGTTTCTCAATTTTTCTCTGTAAGCTGATCTCAGTCAAACAACATGAATAAAATACACCTATTATTTATTTTATGTGTCAGAAACATTTTGTTAAATAGGTTATCAAAATGATATGTGACTATCCTCACAGTACAGACTGAAATGTCTGGCTTCTCAGGCACAAAAAGTGATTTGATAAATTAGATTAGATAAGAGACTCGGATTTTACAGCTGGATTTTACATTTTAGGGTAATACCTATTAGAGATATTTAATGGTCAATAGTAAAATTTAAAAATTAGGCCTGAAGCAGAACCTAATCTGTGATATGCATGTGAAAGATGGACCCTAAACCTGACTTTGTTAAGCCTGTGAGGCTCCCATGAGGCTCAGCTCGGGTTGCAGAGTGTATTGTTGGTGACATCCAAGCTGAGTTAAAGTTAGAAACAGGTGGGGAGTTCTGGTCCTCTGAAATGAAGCTAACGCGAAAGTAACTTAGAACTGCATTGTATCAAAAGGCCACCAGGGGGCGACCGTCTCTATACAAGTCAATGGAGATCAACTACTGTCCAAAGACGACAGACAAGGTCTAAGTAACCACTAAGTAGGTTATTAGTGATGACTGATTCATGTTCACACTTCTGGGACAAACACAGAGCAGCAAGCACACCAGTTATCATCAGAAACATACTGCTGGGGTCTCACTGGTGATTTTCAGAGATGAAAGTATTCTCTTTGTCTGGTGCCTTGATAAAGTTTGGCCTGTCTGTGACTGTGAGCCTCGTGTGGTTGTAGTGTTCATGTCATCATATCAGAGCTCTGCTGCTGTTGTACCCACATTCTCACCAAAGCACTTCCCCATTCAATTCTTAGAAACTGACTTCAAAGATACAATGAGGAACTAACAGGTCAAACCCCTAGTCACCATCTTTCTTTCCAGCGGCTGCAGTATCACCATGCTGCACCACTAGAGTCCAATTCTGTCTGTTTTCTACTCCATGCTATCTTTAAAAAACGTCCTCAGTCCCTTTCTGTGACTGTGAGCCTCGTGTGGTTTTGGTGTTTATTAGGTCATCGTTAAAGGTTAAAACCAGCCGACGTCTGCTGCTGTTGTTTCCATGTTGTCATCGAAACACTTCCACCTCAGTTCTTAGAAACTGACTTCAAAGATACAATGAGGAACTAACAGGTCTCAGACCTCTGATACACCATCTTATCTGATTGACTCTTCATCTGTCTGTTCATGTGTGTCAAACATCACCATGAATCCTGTCACTACTGAATCCTAATTCTGTTTCAACACATATTTTATACTTTTTACTTATCAGACATTACAGTGGGAAACACAGAAAATGTCATTTTTAAAGGGGAATCATTTGTCTTACTGGTCATACTGGTCCTGTGCACAGAGAAGTGTCACATGATGAGGTCATGGTTATAAACATGAAGTACTTTGAAATGCAGCAGTGGAAAGGAAGTGTGTTGTGGTCTTGGTGGTGAGTGGATGGACACATTCACACTTAACTACTACAATATCTAATCCTTTATGTATTTACTCTTAGCTGATTATAAGATCTTATATAAATATGTGAGATTATATAAAGGTACTGCAGATGTGAGTGCTAGCTTTCTTTAGCTCCATCTATAAAAAAGTCGTACACTCACAAGTGCGGAAAGACTGAAGCCACAAAGAGGAGGAGACTCTTTGCTCATTACAGGAAGTGGATAGTGTATTTCCGCATTTTGAGAGCTGAGAGCGTGAGAAGAAGACAGAGAGAAAGACAGAGAAGCACGATGGTTGAACTCAGATGGATTAAAATGTTTTTATTTCTGATTCTGGGGCTTCAGTTTAGAGGTAAGACACAAAAATCTTATTTAATAACCTTTATTTTACTGAGACAGTCAAAGAAACTGTTTTGAACATTCACACTACAGTCATATTCTTATTTCAGTTCATTTATGACATTTCTCGCTTGTGGTGTGAATCTTCACTGTCCTCATGATTCAATTCGGTTCTACGATGCATCTCAACGTATCACATCCTGATTTTTCTATATTACTGCATGGCTCATCAACTGATACAATAAGTCAAATAAATATGAATTTCCTTTTTTATCTAGAAAGTACTTCAGAAATCTGAATGTCGATATTCAACATACATGAAAACATTTAAATGTCTTCAAGTAGACAAAAATAAGTCAACAGTAGTATAGACCTAGTAGGGGTGACGTTCAGCTTCCTGAATGAGAGTAGGAACAAACTGCAGCAGTGCAGAGTCATGCTGAGCGGTTGCAGGGTTGTAGAGGTGAGACAGACTGAACACAGAGTTATTTCCTTCACCTCATAGTTTACATTGTTTCATGCTGCAGTGTGTTGGTCAGCTGCTCTGTTAGCTGAGTGACGGCGTTAAAAGTTCACAGTAAACTTCACGATCGTCTCACAAAGGTAATTATTTAGTTATTCAATCACAAAATGCTGCAGTCGCTTCTTTTTTTAACATGAACTACAGATGAACTCTCGAGTGTGCGCGCTATAACACTGTCCGACTGCTGCGCTGCTCTCACTGTTTGGTTCCGCCTTTGTCGTCCGTCAACATCAAATTATAAACTAATTAAATAATCGTGATGCATCATATAATCAATTAATTTCAACACCTCTATTTCTGTCTCAAATTCTCAACAGCAGTAACTGGACAAAAACCCCTCTACACCACTGTCAGAGATGGAGATGAAGCCACTTTGTCCTGTAAAAATGTGATGACTGATCAGGATAAATGTTACAGTACTTCCTGGATCTTCAGTGGTTCAACAAACACACCAGCAGTAGCACTATTTGAACTTGGGCAGATTGGTGAAAGTGCCAAAGCTAAATCAGACAGACTGAGTGTTACAGCGGACTGTTCTCTAGTTATAAAGAAGGTCACAGTTGAGGATGCTGGTCGTTACAGCTGCAGACACTTCGACAGATCAGGACGACAACAAGCTCGAGACTCTCTGGTTGATCTGTCTGTTGTTAGCAGTGAGTATTTACATCATAATGTTTTCAGATCAAACTGTCTTGTTAGAACAATATACTGAAACATTACAATAATTATGATTACAGTGATGAAGTTAATTTTACTCTTGTTGTCTTTCTCTCACAATATCTCCATCTTCACCAGTGACTGAACATAAGGACGCTGATAAGGTGACGTTAAGCTGCTCTGTGTCGATATATGGACGGTGTCTATACACAGTGCAGTGGGTGTATGAGGGTAATGATCAGGATGTGAACACTCAGCTCATGAAGGAGCCATGGTATTCTTGTTCTGCTACTGTGGAGTTTACAACTTCTCATCTTACTGAGACGTCAAAGTATTCTGAGTTATTCAAGTGTAGAGTGACACATGACAACAGTGGAGAACAGCAGCTGTTTCCCTTCATCCCTCCATCTTCAGGTGAGTAAACGGCCTCATTTAATGTTTTGTTTTTTTGTGTGTGAATAATAATTATGGAGTATTTTTGTTGAGTTTTTTAGATTTTATTAATCCAACTGAGGATGTTAAAAAAAAAAGAAACTAGAAACATCAACACAAGTAGGAACATATAAAAAAAGAAAATGAGTTGAGTCAAACACAGCAGCATCTGCATGGAAATACAAAATACTCTCTTTGTCTTGTTCTTTTTAATATTTCTAGATGAGGACACTAAAAGAGCTCCAACAACAACACCAACAACAAGAAAACCAGTGACAGCAACAACAACGAGAAAAAGCACCGAGGCAAAGATGAACCAATCAGCACCAACAATCAATCATACTCCAATAAAACAACACGGTAGTTATTTAACATCTTCTATCTCTCTTTCCTCTTTATAAATATAAAGTATGAATGTCAGACTGACTCTTGGCTGTGGGTGGAGATATTCTCTTAGGGCACACTCACACTAGGCCTGGTTGGCTTGTGCCATGCCGGAGCACGATTGTGTGCTCCCCCCCCCCCCCCATTGATCAATCAACCTGTCAATCAGGACGTAGCCACGCCCTAATGCATACCCTGCTTTATCGTCACATATAAAATCAGGCCAAAATGTCCCAAATGAACATCATACTGCATTGAAGAAGGCTTTAAACTAGCGATTGAGACCATAAACACATTTTGAAGACGTTTACTGAGGTTAGAAATCAAGTGAGAAGTTGGTGAATTCTCCATTGACTTGTATAGAGACGGTCGCCCCCTGGTGGCCTTTTGATAGAATGCAGTTCTAAGTTACTTCCACGTTGGCCTCATTTCAGAGGACCGGAACTCTCCACCTGGTTCACACACACATCTGAGTCTCAAACCTGGTTGTTGCTCACTGTTCTCTCTATTTCTGTCTCTCAGTCTTTGATGGATAGAAGAGATATATTTCTGTATTTTGGGTGTTTGGGTGAACAGTCAAAGTTCTTAGTTCAGTTCAGATATTGAACTAAATAGACGGTACCTATATTGAGCTTTTCTAGTCATTACGATCACTCTTCTCACTTTTACATTACATGTCTATTCACCCATTCACACACATTCATACACTGATGGCAGCTACCACGCAGGGTGAACCTGCTCATCAGGAGGAAACTAACCAATCATACACATTCATACACTGTTGGCACAGCAACAGGAGCAATTTGGGGTTAAGTATCTTGCCCAAGGACACATCGACATGTGGACTGGAGGATCGAACCACCGACCGCTCTACCTCCTGAGCCACAGCCACCCTGAACTATATTGTACTAATATTGTAATGAAGCTCTGATAAATGCAACATTTTTCAGGTTGTAAAAATCACATGTGCTGTATAAACTGTATTTCTCTCATATTTTAACTACAGGAGTTTGAACAGTGACAAATGTTTTTAATGTTTTAATTCTCTTTCCAGGCTGGTTGAGGTTCCTCATCGTGTCTGTGGGTTTAACTGCACTCATAATAATCGTTGTGTCAGTCAACATCTGGACGAGAACTAAAGGTGAGAACATTCACACAACATTTAGGAACAAGTTTTGATGAATCTGGATTTTTACTGATGAAACTAAACTTGACTCTTTTTTGTGTTTTCAGGGAACAAAACACAGATCAGTGACAATGCTGTGAGTTTTAAAACTGAATATTCAAATGCTTCCTGTATGTTTGTGGTAGTTCACTATTTACTGTGATTCTGTAAAGAGAATAAGAATAAACAGTGCTGACTGTATTACTCTGAAACAAAGGTCATTTATTTGTTCCATTATATCTCAGAAGCTCAGGTGTGTTGTGTTGTTCCTCACAGGTGCATGATGATGAAGATGGAGATGAAGCTACGGTGATATATGAAAGCATTGGAGAACCTTCTGTTTCTATCAGACTCCACTGATCAACAACTTTCACTCCAACATCAACTCAGCAGAGTAAATAACATTTCATCACATTTTACATGACAAGTTAAAGCTTTTGTTTGTGTCTTGGTGGGTTTAGGTGGGTGACTCCTTTTAACTGTCTTCATAAACGTTATACTTGTATTTTACTTTTTTATACTCTGTTTTTATGATTATTGTTAAGTAACTTTCACATGTTTGCTGGGAGTGACATATGTTTTAAACTGTGTAAAATAGACTGAACTGAGCTGGGAGCTTTAATAGAGTCAGTAAATGTCTTCTCTTTATTATAACTGATATTAATCTACTGGCCAGTTCCTCTTTGTGTTTACTTGCTGAGCTGCAGTGAACACATATAATATATTTTTGTACAGAATGAGGATTTTGTCTCCCATCTCTGAAACTGGAAGCTTGTTAGAAAGAGATCTTTGATTACAGCGAGTGAAACCTGTTTTAATGTTGATATGAGCATCTGTGTGTTAAAAAAATGTGAATGTATCCTTTAAACAGCCTTACTTCGAACTGTACATTGTGTAAAATAATCCTCTTTCATACATTGAATAAATAACTTCAGATTTAAATGATTTCTGTGTTTAATAGCAAAATCTTATAATATAAAATAATATCATTATGTCAGTAATTTTACCTTCATTTGATAGTTCTGAGATGTACATATTTGTTTTATTTTCACATTTTATGCCGTTATTTAAAG
Source organism: Scomber colias (assembly GCA_021039105.1). NCBI lineage: Eukaryota > Metazoa > Chordata > Actinopteri > Scombriformes > Scombridae > Scomber > Scomber colias. The sequence goes on from JAJDFG010000341.1 coordinate 175,487, forward strand.
TTTCATATTTAATACTATAGGCTACACAATATCCATGGTAACGATGCCCATGACCGGGGGATCAAGTCAGACTGGGCTTGTATCTCCCAGGTGAGTGTGTGACTGTTAAAAGGAAACCTGTAAATATTAATGTATAGTCTATCTGAGAGAGACTTTATTACTAACTATAATTATATTGACATCCAGAGTGTCTTTGAGCCTGGTCAAAGTTAGACCATTGGATCTTTAATTTGTCATTTAATGGTTATTAAGTTGACGACAGAAATCATACATTAGTGGGTCAATGACATGACGCTACTTTTTTGTGTCCATGTGGTTTAAATGCATGAATACGTTGCACACATTCCTTTCTTGTGGACCGAGTATACAATTTTCGACTTTTAATTTTGAGAGAATATATTAGAGGATTATGGCAAAAATGTCCAAGTGGTGTAACCATCAAAACTTGAACCAACTTGCTTAAAAATGCTCAAATTCTCAATAAAACAGCACATCAACTAGTTTGGCATGATCTTACATTATCACTCTTTCATATTCATTGAGAGATTAGCCCTGGACAAAGCAAATGGCATAAAATGATCAGTGTGAGTAATAAACAGTGATCACTATTCATTATAATTAGGGTTGGGTTTTAAAAGCTTGTCCCAACTAGACTCTAATAAAATGCTCCGATACTCTCATTGCACTTCTTATCTCTCTTTATTCTTTTAATTGGTAAATCATAAGGTGGAAAACATTCATGGTAGCAGTTTCTCAATTTTTCTCTGCAAGCTGATCTCAGGCAAACAACATGAAAAAAATACACCTATTATTTATTTTATGTGTCAGAAACATTTTGTTAAATAGGTTGTCAAAATGCTATGTGACTATCCTCACAGTACAGACTGAAATGTCTGGCTTCTCAGGCACAAAAAGTGATTTGATAAATTAGATTAGATAAGAGACTTGGATTTTACAGCTGGATTTTACATTTTAGGGTAATACCTATTAGAGATATTTAACGGTCAATAGTAAAATTCAAAATTTAGGCCTGAAGCAGAACCTAATCTGTGATATGCATGTGAAAGATGGACCCTAAACCTGACTTTGTTAAGCCTGTGAGGCTCCCATGAGGCTCAGTTTGGGTTGCAGAGTGTATTGTTGGTGACATCCAAGCTGAGTTAAAGTTAGAAACAGGCGGGGAGTTCTGGTCCTCTGAAATGAAGCCAACGCGGAAGTAACTTAGGACTGCATTCTTTCAAAAGACCACCAGGGGGCGACGGTCTCTATACAAGTCAATGGAGATCAACTACTGTCCAAAGACTAGAGACAAGGTCTAAGTAACCACTAAGTAGGTTATTAGTGATGACTGATTCATGTACACACTTCTGGGACAAACACAGAGCAGCAAGCACACCAGTTATCATCAGAAACATACTGCTGGGGTCTCACTGGTGATTTTCAGAGATGAAAGTATTCTCTTTGTCTGGTGCCTTGATAAAGTTTGGCCTGTCTGTGACTGTGAGCCTCGTGTGGTTGTAGTGTTCATGTCGTCATATCAGAGCTCTGCTGCTGTTGTACCCACATTCTCACCAAAACACTTCCCCTCAGCTCTCAGAATAACTGACCTTAAAGGTATAAAGAGAAACTAACAGGTCTCAGACCACTAATATATCACCAGTATCACCATGCTGCAACACTAGAGTCCAATTCTGTATTGACGCCATTCTGTCTGTTTTCTACTCCATGCTGTCTTAAAATAAAAAAGACTAGTTCCCTTTTCGTAATCAGTAATCTTCACACATTCAACTTCCTCAGTCCTTTTCTGTGACTGTTTCCACGTTGTCATCGAAACACTTCCACCTCAGTTCTTAGAAACTGACTTCAAAGATACAATGAGGAACTAACAGGTCTCAGACCTCTGATACACCATCTTATCTGATTGACTCTTCATCTGTCTGTTCATGTGTGTCAAACATCACCATGAATCCTGTCACTACTGAATCCTAATTCTGTTTCAACACATATTTTATACTTTTTACTTATTGGACATTATAGTGGGAATCACAGAAAAAGTCATTTTAAAGGGGAATCATTTGTCTTACTGGTCATACTGGTCCTGTGCACAGAGAAGTGTCACATGATGAGGTCATGGTTATTAACATGAAGCACTTTGAAATGCAGCAGTGGAAAGGAAGTGTGTTGTGGTCTTGGTGGTGAGTGGATGGACACATTCACCCTTACCTATTACAATATCTAATCCTTTATGTATTTACTCTTAGCTGATTATAAGATCTTATATGAATATGTGAGATTATATAAAGGTACTGCAGATGTGATTGCTAGCTTTCTTTAGCTCCATCTATAAAAAAGTCGTACACTCACAAATGCGGAAAGACTGAAGCCACAAAGAGGAGGAGACACTTTGTTCATTACAGGAAGTAGATAGTGTATTTCTGCATTTTGAGCGCTGAGAGCGTGAGAAGACAGAGAGAAAGACAGAGAAGCACGATGGTTGAACTCAGATGGATTAAAATGTTTTTATTTCTGATTCTGGGGCTTCAGTTTACAGGTAAGATACAAAAATCTTATTAAATAACCTTTATTTGACTGAGACAGTCAAAGAAACTGTTTTGAACATTCACACTACAGTCATATTCTCATTTCAGTTCATTTATCACATTTCTCTCTTGTGGTGTGAATCTTCACTGTCCTCACGATTCGATTTTACGATGCATCTCAACGTGTCACATCCTGATTTTTCTATATTACTGCATGGCTCATCAACTGATACAATAAGTCAAATAAATATGAATTTCCTTTTTTATCTAGAAAATACTTTAAAAATCTGAATGTCGACATTCAACATACATGAAAACATTTAAATGTCTTCAAGTAGACCAAAATAAGTCAACAGAAGCATAGACGTAGTAGGGGTGACGCTCAGCTTCCTGTATGAGAGGAACAAACTGCAGCAGTGCAGAGTCACGCTGAGAGGCTGCAGGGTTGTAGAGGTGAGACAGACTGAACACAGAGTTATTTCCTTCACCTCATAGTTTACATTGATTCATGCTGCAGTGTGTTGGTCAGCTGCTCTGTTAGCTGAGTGACAGCGTTAAAAGTTCACAGTAAACTTCACGATCGTCTCACAAAGGTAATTATTTAGTTATTCAATCACAAAATGCTGCAGTCGCTTGTTTTTTTAAGATGAACTACAGATGAACTCTCGAGTGTGCGCGCTATAATACTGTCCGACTGCTGCGCTGCTCTCACTGTTTGGTTCCGCCTTTGTCTTCCGTCAACATCAAGTTATTAACTAACGTTTAAATAATCGCAATGCATTGTATAATCAATCAATTTCAACACCTCTATTTCTGTCTCAAATTCTCAACAGCAGTAACTGGACTAACTCTCCTCTTCATCACTGTCAGAGATGGAGATGAAGCCACTTTGTCCTGTGAAAATTTGTTGACTGATCAGGATAAATGTGACAGAACTACCTGGGACTTCAGTGGTCCAAGAAACAGAGTAGAGCTGATTGAACGTGGGCAGATTGGTGAAGAAGCCAAAGCTAAATCAGACAGACTGAGTGTTACAGCGGACTGTTCTCTGGTTATAAAGAAGGTCACAGTTGAGGATGCTGGTCGTTACTTCTGCCAACAGTTCGACAGATCAGGACAAGAACAAGGTCCAGACTCTCTGGTTTATCTGTCTGTTGTTAGCAGTGAGTATTTACATCATAATGTTTTCAGCTCAAACTGTCTTGTTAGAACAATATACTGAAACATTACAATAATCATGATTACAGTGATGAAGTTAATTTTACTCTTGTTGTCTTTCTCTCACAATATCTCCATCTTCACCAGTGACTGAACATAAGGACACTGATAAGGTGACGTTAAGCTGCTCTGTGTCGACATATGGATGGTGTCCACACATAGTGCAGTGGGTGTATGAGGGTAATGATCAGGATGTGAACACTCAGCACATGGAGGAGTCTTCTTGTTCTTCTACTGTGGAGACGTCAAAGTATTCTGAGTTATTCAAGTGTAGAGTGACAGATGAAAACAGTGGAGAAGAGCAGCTGTTTCCCTTCATCCCTCCATCTTCAGGTGAGTAAACTGCCTCATTTAATGTTTTGTTTTTTGTGTGTGAATAATAATTATGGAGTATTTTCTCATCACATTTTGTTGAGTTGTTTTAGATTTTAGTAATACAACTGAGGATGTAAAAAATAATAATGAAACTAAAAACATCAACGCAAATAGGAACATATCAAAAAAGAAAATGAGTTGAGTCAAACACAGCAGCATCTGCATGAAAATACAAAATACTCTCTGTCTCTTCTTCTTTTTTAATATTCTAGATGAGGACACTAAAAGAGCTGCAACACCATCAACACCAACAAGAAAACCAGTGACAGCAACAACAATGAGAAAAAGCATCGAGGCAAAGATGAACCAATCAGCACCAACAACCAACCATCCTCCAATAAGACAACACAGTAGTTATTTAACGTCTTCTATCTCTCTTTCCTCTTTATAAATATAAAGTATGAATGTCAGACTGACTCTTGGCTGTGGGTGGAGACTCACACTAGGCCTGGTTGGCTTGTACCACGCCGGAGCACGATTGTCCCCACTCCCCCTGCTGGCCTGGGGGAGGGGGGTGCTGTATAAACTGTATTTCTCTCATATTTTAGCTACAGCAGTTTGAACAGTGACAAATGTTTTTAATGTTTTAATTCTCTTTCCAGGCTGGTTGAGGTTCCTCATCGTGTCTGTGGGTTTAACTGCACTCATAATAATCATTGTGTCAGTCAGCATCTGGACGAGAACTAAAGGTGAGAACATTCACACAACATTTAGGAACAAGTTTTAATGAATCTGTATTTTTACTGATGAAACTAAACTTGACTCTTTTTTGTGTTTTCAGGGAACAAAACACAGATCAGTGACAATGCTGTGAGTTTTAAAACTGAATATTCAAATGCTTCCTGTATGTTTGTGGTAGTTCACTATTTACTGTGATTCTGTAAAGAGAATAAGAATAAACAGTGCTGACTGTATTACTCTGAAACAAAGGTCATTTATTTGTTCCATTATATCTCAGAAGCTCAGGTGTGTTGTGTTGTTCCTCACAGGTGCATGATGATGAAGATGGAGATGAAGCTACGGTGATATATGAAAGCATTGGAGAACCTTCTGTTTTTATCAGACTCCACTGATCAACAACTTTCACTCCAACATCAACTCAGCAGAGTAAATAACATTTCATCACATTTTACATGACAAGTTAAAGCTTTTGTTTGTGTCTTGGTGGGTTTAGGTGGGTGAATTTAAATGAAATTCTTGTATTTTACTTTTTTATACTGTAGTTTTGTCTGTTTTTATGATTATTGTTAAGTAACTTTCACATGTTTTCTGGGAGTGAGATATGTTTTAAACTGTGTAGAATAGACTGAACTGAGCTGGGAGCTTTAATAGAGTCAGTAAATGTCTTCTCTTTATTATAACTGATATTAATCTACTGGCCAGTTCCTCTTTGTGTTTACTTGCTGAGCTGCAGTGGACACATATAATATATTTTTGTACAGAATGAGGATTTTGTCTCCCATCTCTGAAACTGGAAGCTTGTTAGAAAGAGATCTTTGATTGCAGTTAGCAAAACCTGTTTTAATGTTGATATGAGCATCTGTGTGTTAAAAAAATGTGAAGTAATCCTTTAAACAGCCTTACTTCAAACTGTACTTTGTGTAAAATAATCCTCTTTCATACATTAAATAAATAACTTGAGATTTAAATGGTGTCTGTGTTTAATAGCAAAATCTTGAAATATAAAAGAGCTGCATTCTATCAAAAGGCCACCAGGGGGCGACCGTCTCTATACAAGTCAATGGAGAATTCACCAACTTCTCACTTGATTTCTAACCTCAGTAAACGTTTTCAAAATGTGTTTATGGTCTCAGTCGCTAGTTTAAAGCCTTCTTCAATGCAGTATGATGTTCATTTGGGACATTTTGGCCTCCCTGATTTTATATGTGACGATAAAGCAGGGTATGCATTAGGGCGTGGCTACGTCCTGATTGACAGGTTGATTGACTAATGTCCTCGAGATCCAGCCCTCGCAACCATAGCAACCTCCCCGCTCCACCCATGGCCCCGCCTCATGTCCATATAAGCAGAATCCGTGTTTTTATTTTTCCCAGCATGCACCTGAAATTTTCAAGATGGCGCTGCCCAGATTCGTAACTATTGGCTTCCGAGCAGCAGTCCACAAACCAATGGGTGACGTCACAGATACTACGTCCATTTCTTTTATACTGTCTATGATTGTTGGTGACATCCAAGCCGAGTTAAAGTTGGAAAGAGTAACAAGTGTAAAAAGTTGTACAAGTCGAGGCATTGATTTGTTTTCAAGTAGCACAAACGTGTTTGATTTAAATCCTGGTGTTATTAAATGGATACAAATATCCAGTGTGGAGAAAGTAGCTTCACTACCACACATAACAAAAATATTGTCTTTATCCTTAATGTCAGTTCACAGGAATATATGACATGCTGTATAACATTGATTTTCTGCTTTCTGTGACCTCTGACCTCTGATGTCCTCACTTTCAGCTGTTTATAAGGAGGCTGAAGAACAGCAGTGAAGTTTAAAAAGTAAGTAAACAACTGAGCGCCTGTGAGTATTTGCAGGGCCGGCCCAAGGCATAAGCGAACTAAGCAGCTGCTTAGGGCCCCGTGACCACTAGGGGGCCCCCAAGAGCAACTAACTTAAAAAATAAAAAAGCAATTAATTATTTTTTTTCCATGTGTGCGTGATGATGATTCATATATTATCAAATGTACGTTCTTGTACAAAAACCCCCCACAAAAAACCAACAACAATATCATGTTAACAGAGTCTGTTAACATGATATCAAGCAGAGTGTAGTTTCCTACTGCCTCACTGCTTGAAATTTGACCTCCGCTCGTAACGTGTGCAGTGCACCCAACCATGCGGTGCGCACTCAGCATCTAGGAGCTAGGAGCAGGTGAAGGATGTCGCAAAAAAGGACTTACCCCTCAGGGGCAGAAAAGAGAAAAAGGAAGAAAGATGAAGAGGAGAAAAAACGACAAGATAAAGGTAATGTAACATTTGGTGTCAAGGAGATTTTGAAGAGTTCCCTGAAATTAGGAAAGTCCCTAATTATTGTTGACATTTTGTTTCAAATACGTTAGCCTATAATAGCAAATTTGCTAGCTAACATTAGTTCAAAATGTCTTACTACTTCTCTTGTGGGTAGGTTAGATAGCTTATCTTACTATTCAAGCTAACGTTTTTGTGTTTGTGTAATACTTTGAAAAGTTAATTCTCAGTGTATATATATTATTCTGGGTCGATTTTTGGCATCAAAACAACGTTTCTGATAACAACGTTTGATAGCAAATGTTTAATAACTAACGTTAATTACAAACGCGGTGACGTTTGCTAGCAATATGGTTTTGCATTAATGAATTAATTTAGTTAACTTATAGTTTGAGGTATGTTGTTTGCAATTGTTTGCTGCAGAGCACAGTAATTTATGTGAGTAAATAAAAATCAACTCCCTATTCATACGTTATATGAAACTTCCCCAGGAGCACTGTTAAAGTATTTTGGAGGAGGCAGTGACTCAGTCCAGGGGCAATCCACCTCCTCAGGAGCAGCCCAGGCTGATGAATCAGGTAATCGAAAAACTGTCACCATATATATTTAATTTCTAGTCAAATTATCTCATTAAGATGTAATAATATCAGATATAATCATATGACAAGGGACATGTTTTTCATCTCAGGTCCATCTCTATCCTCTGCTACATCCACTGTGCCCACTGTCCTCTCTGCAACCTCAGCTGTACCTGGTAAGTTAACAACAAAACAGTCTTTATAATTGCTCAGTGTACTGCAGAATATTCTGAGATTAATAATTTTGTCCAAAAATATTATTTTAATTTCCCTATAGGTCCTTCATCTTTGGTCATCGAGAATGATCTTCTTCAGCATCCAGCTTGCAGCAGGGATCAGCAGCTCCGCCAGCAGACCCAGCTGAGTGTCCCTCTTTCCTGTCAGACTCAGAAAGGACTGAACAGGTATTAAGAGGGCCACTGCCTATAAAGGACACATTCACATTCCCGAAGAGACATTTTTACATAGTTTTCAGACGTAATTATTTAACTTTCTATTTTATTTGATATTTCTTTGTTTATTTTATTCAATGCTGTGTTTTTTACATATAAAAGTCAAATGTTTGAATTACATATTTTCATTTTATTTAATACTGTCTGTTTTTGTATATATGGTGTAGCAGTTTATTTAAAATAATAATAATAAAGCAGATTGTGTTTACAGTAAATGATTAGTTTATTTTGTTACTTTTAATTGATCTAGATGACATTCAGTATCCCACTTAGTACTATATCACTTTAATATTAAGTGTTAATCAACCCCAGGCTGCTCTTGTAGCTGAATTTGCTACCATTTCAGATTAAAAACCATAGATGGGTAAAACATACCGGGCTGCTCTTTGAGGTTTTATGTATTGATTCTCTGTGTGGCCAGTAAGGGGAGTTGCTAACTTTGCCAAATATTAATTGAAAGATGTTTCTGTAAGTTTGCAAATCTGGTGTCTGCTTCCATTGCATTAATCACTGTTGATTACAATCTAACTACAACAAAAAGTTTTCACATTTAGTTTTACAAGTGTATTCATAATGACGGAGTAGAATAAGTAGAATACGTTTATAGTAGGTGTGTGAATGATCAATAATCATTATTATTGGCAGTAATAGAGGGCCCCAAAATCAAATTTTGCTTAGGGCCCCATGGAGGCTTGGGCCGGCCCTGAGTATTTGTTTCCACTTGCTTGTGTGGGTGTTTAACTTGTGTTTGACAAAGTCTTCATGCCCGACTGAGCCACTTAAAAGCCAGTCAGCTAAATGTAATGTAATGTGTGGCGATGTTTCACTCGGGTAGAACATCTATATATTTCACCACGCTCGATTTGAACTGATGAACTGTCGACCTCCGACGTTAGCGGCCACGATGATCCATCTGCATTCTGGGTATTTCTCTGCTGTCATTATTGATCACTCCAAACAAGGAAAACAGTCTCAGTCTCCCACTCTGCACTTTCTCCTTCTCTGTGTGTGTGTGTGTGTGTGTGTGTGTGTGTGTGTGTTTCTGTGTGATGCCAACAAATACAGTATTATATTTTGGGAGAGCTATACCAAATTTTAAGGAGTATAAATATCAATTTCAGGGCACTAAATCAAACGTGAGTATTTTGAGTTAAAACAAATTACAACAAATATCATATTTGGCGTGTGCCACACACATTTAGAGATTAGTGAGAGGTCCAAAAAGTGTAGGAAGTGTAGCAACATTTTTGAGGTGCTATAGAAAATTTGGGGATTTAAGGGGTTATTAAATCCTCCTTAGCGTACCAAAAAGGCTTGTTTTAGCCCAGTGTGTATGTGTGTGTGTGTGTGTGTGTGTGTGTGTGTGTGTGTGTGTGTGTGTGTGTGTGTGTGTGTGTGTGTGTGTAATCCAGGATCTATATGAGCCTGTTCAGTCTGTTCGCCGTGCACTTCATCACGCTGAGCTGGAACACGCTGGAGTTGTTCCACAAAAGCCGGAAGGAGGGAACAAATTCAGACCAGCCAACTGAAACAGCAAAGCTTTATGCATGGATGTGTGTGTGTGTGTGTGTGTGTGTGTGTGTGTGTGTGTGTGTGTGTGTGTGTGTGTGTGTGTTTTCATGTGAACACGCAGACTTATATGTCCGTATATGTGCCTGAACACCCCCCCCTCTCTCTCTCTCTATGATTGTGTGTGCATCATATTAAACAGTAACAGGAGTAGATGATTAAAGGACTGTGTGAGTTGCTGCTTTCAGCACTCTCACTGCTGCGTAGCGACGGCTTCACTGACCTCAGCTCAGAAAAGGACAGGCTGACAGTTTAGTGCCGCAGGTACAGCAGAAACAGTGGACACACAGGTCACATGTTGTGTCTAAGTAGAGTCTAGATTGGGACCCAAAGGTGATGTTTTCTATCAGCCTCAGGGTTCAAACCTGCAAACTATGATCACCTTTTTCATTAACTGTGTAAAAGCTGAAATAAACAAGGTGGTTTTATGCAAAAATGAGTCTGGAAACTAATGCAGGGAAATACAGAATATATAAGTAACATCACATATTTGACAAAGGATTTCCTAGTAGTTCCAACCTGTCCTCACAGTCTTTATTAAGTTTTTGTGTGGGGGGGGGGGGTTAAATTGTAGTTTTTATTTTAATTTCAGTTTACTAAATTATTTTTTCATTGCTAGTTTTAGTTTTAATCTTAGTTTTCGTTCTCAGTCAAGATCAGGACCCCAAACTGCTCCCAATGGCTCTGTCACTGTAGTGCTGTGATGCTTCTGGAGAGCATGTTGGCCCCTTACATGACAGCTTCTACCATCAGTGTGTGAATGTGTGAATGTTGGCTTGTATTATGAAGCACTTTGACTGGTCGGTCAGAGTAGAAAGGCTCTATATAAATATACTATGTATCAGCAATTCAAATAGATCTGGTGCTAATTGACAGCTGTTGCAGAGGTTTGTAGTACAGCTGCTAATGACAAAATGATTCAATTATTTTCAAGCTCCTTTGATTAAGGTCTAACAGAGTTGAAAGATTTTAAATATCTGTGATGTCAACCTCATCTCTCTGATGCTGTGAGTCTGATTAGTTTGTTGTTTCGTGCGCTCAGGCGTCCGCTCCGTCACCTGTGCTCATTTTCTCCTCTGTTTACTCCCTCGCTCGCTGCTTCATTTGTTAATTATTCATCTGATTCAGATAATAAGTTCATTTAATTATGTACTTATTCAATCTCTAACTCATTATTTGGGTTTTTTTATGTTTATGCATCTGTTTGATGCGCCGATCAGCATCTGCGGTTCTTTTTCACCCCTGAGATTGATTTGAATGAAAGTTGTTATTAGTGAACTCTGCGTGCTGCTGGGAGAACAGAAGCCCAGCAGCTCCAAACTGCAATAAAACTCAAACCAACTCTTAAACTCGTGTGTGTCTGTGTGTGTGAGACTGCATGTGTGTTTGTAGGTGGGTGTTTACTGCAGTGTTTTACTTGTAATTATCAACAGCTCGGCAGGGGAGACTGATGGTGCTTGTGTGTGTGTGTGTGTGTGTGTGTGTGTGTGGTTGTGTGTGTGTGTGTGTCTGCCTGTGCATGAAGGAGACGTTGGAAAGCTTCAGCGTGAAGTAACATCCAGCTGTTAGCAGGATCATCAACAGTAACCCTGCGCTGCACTGATTCAGACGACCACGATGTTTCTGTTTCAGCTGAAGAAATTTAACAGCCAGAACAGAGAACACATACAAGAAATATGATATTAACAATAACAATAATACTAGAAATATCAAACTGTGACACAATAGAAGAAGATTATCTCGTCATTCACTGTTTAAGATATTATAGTTTCTCTCTTTTGTTACATCGGACATATTCTTGAATTCAGCTTTGCTCGTTTTAAGATGATTTTAAGCCATTTCTTTCACTTTTCAGCCTTCAGTGTTGGAAAAATATGTAAGAAAAATAATCCACGGACAAAGTTTGTATTTACAGTTACATTTGAGGGGCACTGTCGCAAATTTTAACCTCCTGTGACCTTTTACTTCATTCTGCTTAACTTTGAACTGTCATCCTCATTCGTACACACGTTTCTGTGCCACCTAGTGGTCGTAAAAGCACATTACAGTGTAAAAAAATCAGTGTAAAAATGAGACGGCTGGAAAAATGTTGTTTATTTATGCTTAATAAAGTCTGTAGTTTGATACAAATTTGACTAATTTGAACAAAAACAACAAGCTATGACACTGCTAATCAAGACATTTGAGGATATTGGGACTTTATTATTATAATTGGTGTAAATGTAAGGAAATAAATAGCTTCATACACTGGGGAATTATTTGTGTTAAACAGTAAAATAAACCCATTGTCCCCCCGCATGAGGGCATTATTTATTTCAAAATCTACATCCTGTTCAAAGACGGAGACTACTCCCAGATATCCACTGTAGGAGACATTTAAAAAGCATGCTAAATAAAAGCTTGGGTCCCAGGAGGTGAAGATTTGAGAAAGCTCTAGAAAATGTTATGTGTATAATTACCAACAGATTTTGGAGCAGTGTTCCAACATGTAGAATTTGGGGCATTTGATGCTTGTTTTTCCTCAATGGAGGTTTTAAAAGCTGATTTTAGCTCTGCAGAGGAACCACCTGGACACTCCACACTAACACTAGCTAACGTCTCACTGTCATGTATATGGACAATAGACTGTATATAGGAAATGGACGTAACATCTGTGACGTCACCCATTGGTTTGTGGACTGCTGCTCGGAAGCCAATAGTATCGAATCTAGGCAGCGCCATCTTGAAAATTTCAGGTGCATGCTGGGAAAAAAAAACACGGATTCTACTTATATGGGTATGAGGCGGAGTCATGGACGGACGTATGGGCGGGACCAACGGCGGAGCGGGGAGGCTGCGATTGGTTGCGAGGGCTGGATCTCAAAGACATTGGGCAATCAACCTGTCAATCAGGACGTAGCCACGCCCTAATGCATACCCTGCTTTATCATCAAATATAAAATCAGGGAGGCCAAAATGTCCCAAATGAACATCATACTGCATTGAAGAAGGCTTTAAACTAGCGATTGAGACCATAAACACATTTTGAAAACGTTTACTGAGGTTAGAAATCAAGTGAGAAGTTGGTGAATTCTCCATTGACTTGTATAGAGACGGTCGCCCCCTGGTGGCCTTTTGATAGAATGCAGTTCTAAGTTACTTCCGCATTGGCCTCATTTCAGAGGACAGGAACTCCCTGCCTGATTTGGACTGAAGCACTGAACATGCTCTCAGTTGTTAGTTACATTCAACTCAAGTTTTGTACATGGATTTTTAAAATGAGAAACAGAAAAGGCAATCCCTAAAATTCATATAATGTAAGATGAATAAAATGTAATTGCTGAAGTGCAAACTAAATAATTCAAAAATGACATCATCAATAAAAACTGCTGCTCCATTATCATTTACAGTCTTACAGCCACATTCCTACAGGAGAGATTTAATTTCTCACTTATGCTGAAAGGAAATTTTAACATAAACTAACATTTCTGGATGTTTCAGTTTACATGTAATTTGGATCAGCTTGCTTCTCTTCCTTCTCTTACGTTTAAAGATCCACACACACACACACACACACACACACACACACACACACACCTGCAGGGATCATGTAGTATTGACTGTTCCCTGGCTCTGGCTCAATTTAAATAAGAAGATGGAGTAAAGATATAAAAACTAGAAGTATATAAAAAAAAGAAGGAGGAAGAGAGAAAGAGAGAAGATGAAGAGAGGAGGATCCTAAGGAGGAAGGAAAGAGGAAAGAGAGGAACAGGCAGGAAAACGGATAAAGTCGAGGAAAGCATGAGAGGGGGGAGAGGAAGGATGGTTGAGACTGTCGGGGTATGAAGAGGATTGGTGCTGCTCAATACAAGAGCTACACACACACACACACACACACACACACACACAGAGGAAGACAAGAAGAAGTGGTTTTAACTGTGATCTTTCTTTGAGGAGTGGCAGTGACAGGATGGTTGACAGGCATTTACACCAGCCAATCAATGAACCCAGATCAATATGTGACTGGACCAATCGAAGGCTACCACAACCCCTTTAAGACACAAGTACACACACACACACACACACACACACACACATACACACACACACACACACACACAAACACACACAAACTGCCATTACACGCCCCACTTGAAGCCATGTCAAGGTAGACGCTACATAAATTGTACATTAAAGTGTGAAATAAGTGCAGAATGATAATAATGATCATATTTCACAGCATATAATTGAATTCATTTATTTTTAATACCGATGTGTTGCTGGACTATCGGCCGTAGAAGGAGGCCTAGTTGGATTACGCTGAGTATATTACATATATCAACTGTGAAATTCTGTCTGGTTTTCATGTTAAATTTTACACAAGCTTTTAAATTTAAAAGCTGTGATTTCTTATATTAATTATGCTACTTTGAAGTTATACACCTGCATTATATATCAATTGCAATGATGTAATTTTAAAGTTGCATACATCTGCTCAGAGCCATTTTTTAAAAAAGCTCTCTTTGTGCTGCAGATATAAGAAGATAAAACTACAGAGCATTGAAAGAGGTGATATCTTATCAGTGCTGCACTATCCTTTACAACTGGGACATTAATAGAAAATAGATAGGTCAAATACTAAATGATAATCAGGTGATACATGTGTAATATTCCATGTGAGGGTGTGGTAGTGTGGTCTAAAGTATGATGACTTGAAATGATATGTGTTTGTATGATCAGACCCAGCTGTAATCTAGTTATGTTTCATATTATGTAGCATTATATATTCTCCATCAGCCCGTCTGGTGACTCCTTAACTCATGCTGTATGTGTATGGTTTGTAACCAGTTCAATAAAAATGTATGAGACCAGGTTTTTCTATTCTCCTTATCTGTTGAAACTCCTCTGGTTTATCTTGCAATCCCTTGGAGGAGTCCCGAGCCTCAGGTTGGGAAACAAAGCCCATGACATCTCACTGCTTGATACTATCAATAATATAATTAGTGTACCTTCTAAGAGTTACTTTCTGATGAGGTTGGACATTACTTTTGTTGTGAAGCCATTTTTCTTCAGCCGGCTTTGTCTGCCTCTACTGAGACATAAAACAACTAACACAATGCAGCCAGCGGTGCAAAACACAACACCATCAGCTGTGTGTGTTAAAGTGTTTCAGGCTGGACTGTTTCTTTAACTTTCACTATCCATGCCTGAAATATATGAGGGCTTAAAAACTCTGTCTTTAATCTGCCTCCTCCCCTTCCTCGCCACCTCGCCTTCACCACTGAAGTGGATTTAAGAGGTGAAATCAATGAGACATCAGAGCTTCACTTGGATCCACCGTCTCAGTCTATTTCAAGGAGCAGCTCTGCCTCGTGTTTCAAACACTCTGTGTTTCTTCACAATGTAATTCCCTGTAATTCCCTGCACTCATCAACAAAGCACAACTACAAAAGAAAAGTGGGAATTTGGAGGAAAACAGTGCGGCAAAGGGACAGAATCCAAGAGCATTGAGGCAAAGTAAGCACCAAACAAATCTAAGCAGGTATCAGAGCAGATACAGCTGTAACACTATGTGCATGTGATTGTTTCGACATGCAGTCGTCTCAGAGGCAGAGTAGGACGGTTAGCTGAGGCGCTAGCTACGGTAAAGCTGCTTAGCATCACTGTCACTCTCCGCTGTTGTAGAGCACCGGGGTGCTTCAGAGCTCAGGTTCCACATCAGCAGATTACCCACAATACACCAAGGGGATTTCCTCGCCTCAGAAAGCTTTCTGCTGTGGTTTGTGCTGTTTGTTAAATTCAGTGTAAACAGTGGTAGACGTGACGGGAGTCATCATGAGCTCTCTGACTGAGAAACTTCTTTGACCGCAGAGCCAGAGATCAAGCTCGAGCTCGGGAGATTAACGTGTCTCTCCTAAAGGACTTCAAAATGTCCTGTATGATCGAAAAATCAATATTGTCAAGATGTGATGAGAAGTGCCTAATTCAATTTAAGGTCTGTAAATGTTCAGACATCCATACCTCGGTCAAAGTTTCAGAAAGTCAAAGTGTCACAGCTGGTTATAGTCCAGTTATATTGGCCTGAACAGGTATTTATACTTTACAGATATATATATATATATATATATATAGAAGTCAATAATTACAGTCATTGATAATCTGATAATTACTGCATTGGCCCGAATGTCAGTTAATCCTTTAGTTTGGAAATGAGGTTTGCAAAATTGGAGGTGGTCTTATATCCGAGAACTAGAACAGAAGATGAGTTGAATTTATTTTTGAATGGAGAGAGTACCGGTGCAGCAGCAGCTTTTACAGAGAGTGTTGCATTATGGGTTGTTCATAGCCTTGAGCCATGATTGTTTCTGAACTAGAAAGTGCCTGCAAACCCATTTATAGTGCAGGGTTTTAGACTCAATAAGGTCTAAAAGTGTTTTGTTAGCTTAGTTTAACCTGCACAAGGTTGTAACGTCTGTTTGAGCCACAGAGGAAATAAATTCATGAGGAGTGTAAAGGGGCTGCAAGCATCTTCCAATGTCTTTAGTGCAGAAAAGGACCATGGACTGAATCATCTGTCAAGCAGCCAAGAATTACTGCTGTCACAGATGATGAGAGAAAAAAGGACAAAAGAGGAGTCTGAAAAATGCTATGTGCCAGAAAAAATGATCCTGACCATTTCCATGAGCCTGAGAGGAGAGTGTGTGAGAACGTGACTGATCGACAAGCTACGCAGATGTGGGATTTATGTTCTGCTTTAATGGTATCGTTTCATGTTAATGGAGCAAAGGCTTCGAAGGTAAGACTCTTCTCCTTGGATTAACCGTATCTGTGAAAATGTGTTGCATCTTCAAAAAGTCTTCCACGATAAACAAGTGTTGGAAAAGGTTTGTCTTATAATTAGGGTCATCTTATATTCAGGCCAAGAGGGTAATTATGTTAAAAAAAACCTGAAATTGGAGAACAAGCCTGGTTTAAAACCTTTGGCTCACTGCCCACAACTACAGTTGTTGTTGTTTTTTCAGTGATTAAAATAAGTCAGGTGCTTGTGAGGGAAATATACAACTATGACAAATGCTTGTGTGAAGTGCTGTAATGTTAAAATGCTTAGTGGCAGTTATAGAAACCATGTTTTTGCGCCTGAAGTGTATGTTCCTGTGTGAAGGAGTTACATGCTGAAGCATATCCTGCCATGTCTGATTGGGTATAACCACATGTAGAGTCGTCACAGGAACTTAGAGGTTGGTGAGGCAGAGATAAAGTAGAGTCGTCACCTCAGTCTTCAGGGCTCATTCTTCTGTGTCTGTATCAAATGTGAGAGAAATCTGAGCATTAAACAAAGTGGTGTAAGAGGTGAATTGCATTGACGGTTTGAGGGTTTGTCCAGTATGCCACACTCATCCCTTCCTTCATCTGTTTCCAAACAGGTCAAACCTGTACGCAGCTGGTGAAGGGACTACAAGACGCTTGAGACCCAGAAAGTCTCAAGTCAACTCCCCTGAGGAAGGCCCATAAACCACTCCCGTGAGGACTGCCTATGAGGATTTAGACATGGGTTTGAATGGCATGGTATCTAAAATGAAATGCGTATACAGTATTGAAGACTATGAAATATGTCTCAAAGGTAATGACATTCCACTGGGGACGAAGGCCATTTAACAAAGGAAATAGTGAATATCAACTGAAACCAAAGCAGTACACAAGGTAATAATATGAGTAAAGGTCAAATGAACCAAGTACCTATTTTTGTACCTAGTTTGTAATCAGGATATGCAAAAATAAATAAACCAGAGATTTGTAATCCAGTTGTGGATTGAACGCTGGGTTTTCTGAAAGTCTACATTACATTTAGAAAAAGAACCTTGCCAAATAAGAAAAAGGGAAAAAGAAATGAAGTGGATTTCCGTAGATAATGCAGCCAGAATGTAGAGACAGACAGCAGAAACAAAACAGACAGCATAAAACACAAAAATCAAAGGAAGCAGAAGAGAAACTAATCAATGTCTCCAGTTCTCACTCCAGAAACACTTGGACCTCCTCCTAATGCCAAAATCCAGGTCCTCTTTCAGACCAGACACCACAACCAGAGGCAAACAAACAAGACACAGGTCCAGGCCTCTGTGATGAGGTCTGAGATGACCTGGATCAGATAACGATGGTTTTTAGCCAGTTCTTCAGCCCTCATCTAACGTCTCTATATACATTTATATACATAGATATAACCTTTCTAAACCCCCCTCCAAACGCAGCGGAGGAGAAGAAAGAGGACAAATGATAGAGGACCCCTTCCCCAGAGAAGATGAGAGAGAAATAATACATGTCAACCATTCTTGGACACGCAAAGAAATGGTGGCAAGTGATCTTCCTGACATACGCAGTCAATCAGGCCGGGAATATGTAATCATCTTGTCCCAAATCATGGAGCAATACAAGACAATGTTACCCATGCTGAAAAGATCCAGAAATCAGAGACCAAGAGGCAGAAAGACTCAACAGTCACCTCTCAGACAGATGACTGTGACCCAGCCGCAGAGGGACCAGTACTAAGATGATAAGGGGAGGCAGAGAAGGCCGACCCTTCTGGTGAACACATCCCAAACACATTCAAATGACAAACAAACAAAAACCAAAAGGTAAAGCCACAAATAACATTATGGAAAATAAGAGGAAACCCCATCTAACATAGAATATGAATCCATAACTTGCTAACATCTATTCTCCATAAAGATTTCTGTCTGTAAATAAGATGCTCATCCTAACAACACTGGCTCTGTTTCAGGGAAATGTGAGAGCAGACTCTGCAGCGAAGAGATCTAGAAAGCAGGAAGTCATGCTTCAAATGTCACAGCACACAGATCTAAAATCAGGAACCCTTACATGTGCAGCCTCAGTGAACCACCTTTATACATTTAAATCATCCACCGTCACTGCTGTGCAAATAACTGAATCAACAAATAAGGGTTGGCAAGATGAGCAATTCAAAAATATGTTAAAAATTAGTGTTAAAAGCAGCATCAGGTTTGTTAAAATGTACATTTAGTATTTTTGTTGGTTTCATTATTCATTCATTATTTGAAATGACATTTACCGTTTTTACCATTTTTTACCAAAAGTAAGTGGATTTATACAAATAGTTACTTCATTTTAAAAAGAAAATGTAAATGTTTCCTGATCTCCATGGTTACCCAGATTAATTGTAATATTTAGAACAATAGTATTCCATTAGCTTTATTTAATATAAAAGTTATAATGTAAGATCATGCCAAACTAGTTGATATGGTGTTTTATTGACTATTTACTGTTTTTAAGCAACGTTCAATTATTTGGTACAAAGTTTTTACATTTTGACATACAGTTTGACATTTTTACCATAATCCTCTAATATATTCTCTCAAAATGGATTAAAAGCAGAAATTTGATGCTGGGTCCATAAAAAAAAAGAATGTGTGCAAGTTATTCATACGTTTATTTTCACATTTTAACCCTTTAAATTTAAACTAAACCACATGGACACTAAATAACCCTCATTGACCCGTATATGTAACATAGACATCTAAAAAAATTAACTTTTTCTCCATTTCTTGTGAAAATGCCTATTGATTTGTAAATCACCAAAACAGTGTTTACAAGAAGCAGGAAAATAAACTAACGCAGCTAATGATGTTAAAAGTTTTTGGAGGTCAAATGTGTGTTTTTTAAATCCCAGCCTTTTTTCCAGAACATCAGTTCAGAGCGAATCAGAGCCTCAAGGGTGTTTAATGTTTCCTCCATCTGCTTCTGATACTAGACACTGTGAACATTCATCACTGGAGCAGGTAATCAAATAAACAAGGATGACGAGGGGAAATAAAATCATTTAGTGTCAGAGTTCAGAGGGGTTTCTTTTTTTGGGGGGGGGGGGGGGGGGCTTCTGATCTGAGAGGGATGAAGAGCATCGTGTAGGAGGCAACAAAGCTAATGCGGTGATTAATGTTTAGCTGCGTGTTGTGATTCATGGTAACATGACTAAGTGGTTGACTGAGTGTGAAAGGACGCTGATGCTGGTGTGTGCACAAATACACTAAACACACACACACAGACACACACACACACACACACACACAGATGGAGTTATTGAATGATTGCATGATCTAGTTAGAGATACATTTTCAAGGATCACTGGGTCACAATCCAATGAAATAATTAGTAACCAAATCAGTGAACCGTCTTTTTTTTCTCTTCTTCTTCTCTTTCTCTCTGACAGCACAGGCTTGTGTCAGGTTGCCGATGGTTACGAGGAAGATGCCTCCATTTTGGAGCGGTGACAACAAAACACAGGAGCGTTATCACATCTCCCATCCTGGCAAAACAAAAGAAAATGATAAATGTGTAGAGTGGTGTGGTGTTCAGTGGTGCTTCAGAGGAAAGAGAAGATGATCATTTTACACCCTTTTAATGTCACTGCTTCAACTCAGTGATATTTCTCTCATAACCGGTGGACTCTGTAATCTCAGCCTGTTATGCTGTCTGTTTCCTTCATCTCTACACAAGCACTGAGCGTTAAAACACTTCTCTGGTGCTGTCAGACAAGTTCCTTTCATGCAAACTACCTTACAAGTGCATTTGAGGGATTATAACAAAGGTAACTTCAAATCATTAAAATTATACTTTCTCACCTCATTGTATGAAACCACGGAGATATTGTTGGGTTTATTTGTAGAGATGAACTTAAAGGGGGCATATTGTGCTTATTGGGATTGTCTGTAATGTATATACTGTTAGATGTTACAGGTGGTCAGAGAAGTGAATGAATGTGAAAATCCCCATACATTCACTTTTCAGAATAAAAGCACAGACTGAAAGTTCTTGCAGTGATTCTGAGGAAGTATAGTTTTTTGGCACGCTTAATCAGAATAAATAAGAATAGTATCAACAGTGGATTATGGAGAGATTTTTATTTTTGTGGGAAAGAGAAACTGTTCACTAGAAAACTGAATATCAAGTTAACCGTGACTGAATCCCAACAAAAAAAAACATAAGCAATTCATCTATCTAACTCACACATCAGCAGTTTATTCAGCACTGTAGTTGAAAATAAGGTGATTTTTTTTGTTCCCACCACTCAATTGCCTCTTTATTCCTGTCTAAAAGTCTGTGTAAAGTAAGAATAAATATGTGTTCTGAGTTTGACATACCACAGAAAAGTGTGTTGTTAACCACCCTGCCAAATTTGAATGATTAAAAAAATCGCCAAATATATGAAATTAGGCTTCAAAGTTGTGTAAAAATCAGCCTCTTTCTCTGCTACCAAACACTGGGCCTCCGAGTCCGCTGAAACCCCGCCCCCTACCAAGTGTCACCTGTCAATCAAAGTCACCACCTCTACCAGAAACATGGACGCTACATCTGAGAGCTTTCTGCTGCTAACTCAGCTGCTAGATCGGCGGCTAACTTGGCTGCTAGCTCGGCGGCTAACTCAGCTAACTGGCTAACTGTAGACTGTAGTAGTAGTAGTGTGTGCTGAATGTATTTCTACCTCTACAGCAGCAGGGGCGGGTTTATGCTAATCACTAAATCCTGAACACAGAAATGTTGAAACACAGTTTGTGAAGCCTAGCTCCACAATTCAAATCTAAATGGTTGAAATGCTTTTTACACCTTTTTTAGAAATACATTTATTACCTACTTAATGTGTACACAGCTAAATGACTGGAACCAACTGCAAAATGCATATTTAATCATATTTTGGAGAATATATAAGTGTAACATAGATGGACGCAGTGCTTCTGTGGACTGGAGCTGACCATCTTTAACATAACTGCATGCTACAAACTTTTCTGAGCCACATTTAAAACCCACAGACTGAAAGCATTTGACAGCCAAACAGGTTTTAAGTGAAAAATATGTGACATATATTTGGAATTCACATTTAGTAAAACTACATTTAGGGCCATTAGATAACAAAGTGTTTTTGTTATCGCTGCACCTTCAGAAAACTTTCTTGTTCTGCATTGTATGAATCGGTTTTGTTATCATTTACGCCGTTTATCTTAAATTGTACGACACATTTCCTCTCTGTTTCCCTTTTGTCTTGCATTTGAATGGTTTAATTACGCTGTTCTTGTTGCCATATCAACCCACCGTGTCGTACTGTAGGACATGTTTCCTCTTTGTACCGTATCAGCCCATTGTCTTCATGCTTGGATCTAATCCCTGCGGTGGAGCGGCTGTTGGACTTACAGGCTGTCTGTCTGTCGGAGAGCAGACGGAGGGAGGTTCCCCTGTTCACTGAGATAATAGCAGAGCAGTGGAGTGGAGTGGTTTACACACATACACACACATATACACACATACACACACAGCCTCTCAAGCTCTGCATGTGGCAATTATCTCTCCTCTCAGCAGCTTGTGGCATCTTCCTCCTCCACCTCTCCCTCTCTCTCTCTCCTCTCTCCCTAATCTCTTGACTTTTCTCCCTCTCCTTCTCTTACAACCACCTTCTCTCCACAGTATCTCCCCCATCTCTCCCTAAGCCGTCTATAGCTCTCCTCTCATCTCTACGCTCCCCTCCTCTTTTGCTCCTTCTCCCTCAAACTCGAGATAGTGACAGAATAAAATAACATCACCTGATCCCTCCTCCTCCTGCTGCAAAAAAACAGTTTTTCTTTCTTTTTTCTTTTTTTCTTTTTTTGGGGGGAAATCAGTGACCGCAACACAAAGATAGATGCAACCCAACACCTGACTGAACAGGCATTTTGAACATAAAGTGTCAAAATCAGACAGTCTGACACGCAAGACTGTATAAAAAGATGTCAACCGTAGCCGGGAGTTTGTGCTCGCCTGCCGTCACCAACTCTGGAGATAACCAAAACCACAAAAAGTTGAATTTAGGTGTCCTAATTTTGATTTAATGAAATAATAACTGTCAAAAATAATTAAAATCAACACACGCACGCAAAATCTTCACATGGAGCAAAACAGCAAAAAGTTATAGAGGCTGTGTCTTCTGCTTCATTTGCTGCTTTAGTAAGTAAATACAAGCAATACCATCTGATTCATATTGTGACTTTAACCCAAAAAATCCAAGAACTGGAAACCCCCGAAGAAGATACATATGGTAAGAAATGGGTATGCAGCAAAAAGAAAGAAGTATTTGCTACATTGAAACAGTTATATATGTAATAGTAGGCCCTCATAGATGTCCAGTTTACACTAAAATCAGGTTAACACTACACTCCTTGCTCCCCTAGAGATTATAAGCATGTAAAACGTGCCCAAAATCACAATAAAATAGAGTGAATTAAACCTGCATTACAACCGTGTACCAGCTGCAGTCTCTTCCTACCAGGACTTAAAGTCTTGTTGGATTTCCAGATTTCCTCCAGCCTGCAGGCTACAGGGAGTCCAAGCCAGCATCTTCAGGTCAAAAGCTCACTTCTCTAATCTTCAGGTTATCGTTGGCCCCGCTGGGAAAATAACAGACCTGGAGCCTTCCTCTCTAAACCCGCTGTGCTTTCTCTACTCCAGCTTCTTCCTTCAGAGTGGAAATCTGCCAGTTTCTCTGATATCGATGTGTTTCTGTACTACATTACCCAGAGACCACCTGTCAAACACTGTGGATTTTGAGTTTTTCTACATTTGTCTGCTCAGTCACGGTCAATATCACTGTTCATATTAGCTACACACTTGTTTGCTTGCTTGTTTTAGTACTTCCAGCTGAGTCATAACCATAGACTGTATAAAAAAAACGGACGTAACAACAGTGACATTACCCATTGGTTTGTGGTGCTGTTTGGAAGCCAATAGTTTCTAATCTAGGCAGCGCGATCTTGAAAATTTCAGGTGCATGCTGGGAAAAATAAAAACATGGATTCTACTTATATGGGCATGATGCGGGGCCATGGGCGGAGCTGGAAGGTTTGCTATGTTTGCGAAGGCTGGATCTGGAGGACATTGGTCAATCAACCTGTCAATCAGGACGTAGCCACGCCCTAATGCATACCCTGCTTTATCGTCAAATATAAAATCAGGGAGGCCAAAATGTCCCAAATGAACATCATACTGCATTGAAGAAGGCTTTAAACTAGCGATTGAGACCATAAACACATTTTGAAAACGTTTACTGAGGTTAGAAATCAAGTGAGAAGTTGGTGAATTCTCCATTGACTTGTATAGAGACGGTCGCCCCCTGGTGGCCTTTTGATAGAATGCAGTTCTAAGTTACTTCCTGGTTGGCCTCATTTCAGAGGACCAGAACTCCCCGCCTGGGTTTAACAGGATAATTATGTTATTGTAAATACTGGTAATAGTCACGTATCATAGAAATAACTGGGAGGAGTCTGCTGGTAATATTAGGTAATAATCTCTAGAAAGAAGAAAATGTACGTTCATATTAGTCGTGTGACTGTGTGAAGTTACACAGGAGCAGAAAGTAAAGGAGCTGCTGTGCCGTCTAACTGCATCGGTGCTGGTTGTCATGAGAAATGTCCTCGCTGTCACTCGACTAACTTCAAATAAGTTAAAAGTACAAAAGAACTGAACATCAACTCCAGCTGAAAATGTGCTTCATGTTTTACCGTCTGTCTCTGAGAAATGTTCCTCCACTCCCTCTTTGCACTGCTCATGTTCAATATTTGGGAGACAACCGATAAGATTTATGATATTGAAATCCATCCATCATGCAGGGTTTTTTTTTTTTGTGCTGTATCATGTTTCCAGTGCTGGCTGCAATATGTCGAGTCGACTCATGGAAACTCTGAAGCATTGAAAGTCTGTCAGATGCTGAGTCTCATTTGCTTTTTCTTTTATTACATATGACTGTTAGTTTGACTTCTTTAGCTGCTATTGTTATAATAAAGTAGCAGTAGAGGCGCACATCTGGAGTCAAAAAAGCAAATTTTGGATTTCTAAATATCTAAATTGTGCTTTCTCATCTCACAGGTAATCTAGGCTTGTAGACGTCCGGATGACAGATTGCAGTCCCGGACCTTCTAGCTTCATTGTTGATTTTCATTGCGCTTCTCTCCTCTATCCTTCCTTTCTCTTCTCTCAACCCCAACCGGTCGAGGCAGATGGCCGCCCACTTCTGAGTCTGGTTCTGCCTGAGGGTTCTTCCTGTTAAAAGGGAGTTTTTTCTTGCCACTGTGTCTCATGTGGGAATGTTGGGTCTCTTTAAAGTTAAAACCTGAAGAGTTTGGTTTAGAACCTGCTCTATGTGGAAAGAGCCTTGAGATAACTTTATTGTGATTTGGCGCTATACAAATAAAGATTGATTGATTGATCTAAATCTGTAACGGCAGGAAAAAGTCCACACACTGTAGCTCCCAATGCAGGTATAATTTAATGTGATATCCCATTAAATTTAATTATACCTGCATTGGGAGCTACAGTGTGTGGACTTTTTCCTGCTGTTGCTATTAGTTATGATAACATGATGAAACATTGGTGCAGTTGAGCAGTTGTATGGTTTTGGTATCTGCACTGCTATCAAAATGACATGTAATTATTTATAAGAAATGTATTTATAGAAATTGTTGAGTCTTTTAAATTAAAAAAAAGTAGATGTTTGACCATCTCATTTTCAGCAGCACGGTGTCACTGTCTGACGGCTAGCCTTACTTCACTTTCGGCTTCAATTTCTCTGCTCCCTCTTGAAAGATCGGAGCCAACGTGTAGGAAGCCCTTCAGTGAGTCTGCAGTAGAGGAGAAGGTGTTTCTAACAATACCAAACCTCGGTGGTGGTCGAGGATTTTTACTGCAGTTTGTTTCTTTCAGGGTTTTTTTTTTTCTTCTCCTCCATCCTATATCAGTGTACGGGGTGCTATCATTTTCCCTGCCAAGCGCTCCCCCTGAGATCTACAGCTATACAGTAACTGAGTTAACAGATAATCACATAACACTCGACACACACACACATATACACACATATACACACACACACACACACAGACACACACACACACACACAAACACAGAGACACACACACGCCCTTCATTGCTGTCCTATATGAGATAAATGAGCACCATCAACCCCCTACCTCCCTGCTAACAGATTAAGCGTATCCCTGGTTTCCCCCCCTCCCACACACACACACACACACTTCCCACTTTCTCTGTCACACACACACACACACACACACACACACTTCCCACTTTCTCTGTCACACACACACTTCCCAGCCCACCTAACGTCAGCTCGACAGCAAAACTGTCCAGAAACACAGCAGATGATGCAGGCAATCGATACGACACGCACTTACGCATATTAGCACACACATATGGACATGAAGAAACACACACACACAAACACACACACACACACACACACACACACACACACACACACACACAGTTGGAAGCAACAGATAAGCTATGATTGAGTCAGACATCATCTTTGGGATAAGTCTTCAAAACATCACACACACACATACACACAGACAAACACACACACACACACACACACACAGACAAACACACACACACACACACAGAGTGATGTAGGTGCCAGTTATGCTAACAGATTTTAGCTTCCTACGTGAGTCGTGGAGCTGTAACCTGCTGCGTTCACCACCACCAGCTGCTGCTGCTGCTGCTGCCGCTGCCGCCATCCAGGACTTAGTCATGTTCGCCATAACTGCCAGAACAAACAGGCGCCCAATTAACGCCCACATGCAGCTTCCTATTAGAGAGCTGGGTCACCACAAACTGCCTGCTACCCTTTAATCACGCCGTGAACAACAGCTGAAAGCCACGCCGTCACTGCGGGAGAAGGGATGGATGTTCCAGTTGGACATGTTTTGTTTTTGAATTTAACTTCATTTTTTGTTCTTCTGCATCAACAGAACGTATAAAAACATATGCAAATAGATGTAAATTGCTAGTTTAGACATTGTCAGACACATTTTAGCAATATCTGTTTAAAGGAAAAAAATCCAAATGCTTATATAAACTCACTAGTAACAGACAGAGCTCTAACAGCAGGCCTGTAGTGATGGATGGATTCATACACTGAGCCCAGACTGGACCAAATGTAATGAGGAGAACAGTGATGTACAGTGAGATGTCATTTAGATCTCTCACAGAAATTAAAGGTAGAATCAACTTTTTATCTTTTTATATTTAATACTTACAAACATGTTAAATAACTTAATTTTATTATTTTGTTTGAATATTATTTTATTTTATTCTTTTGCTGACGTCATCATGTATGAGTCTGTGTGTATATTGTTATATATAATCTGTATGGAGCCAAGGAAGAACAGCTGTTACCATTTATAATAGCTAATTTGGTCATGGTCAACAAATAAACTCAGATCATCACACAGAAAGTAGAAAATAAAGGGATTCATCTTTGTTTTTTTACTTTCAACAAATCATACTTTTTCCTAATAAAGATGTAAATATTTAAAAATGCCACCAATATATAATAGATGTGCAAGGGACTATTTTCGACTGTGGATGAATACAAACTTGGTGTGATATGGCAGCAGGATGATGTCAGAGCACTGCAGTGTGTGTGATCATGGTAATGAAGGAACATGTCACTCAGTATAACAATGTGACTCACTGCTGTGTTTTAACAATGGAGCTGTACAACACACAGGAATAAGATAAATCATGCTTTGGATACAGAGACAATGCTCGTTAGTTAATCAGTTCATCGTTAGCTTGGAAACATATCATTAGTAAACTTGTATTTTAACTTGACTTCAATCTATCATGACAGACTTGAGTTTTTGTGGGTAAAGTTTCAACTTCACAGACTTGATTTGAGATTCTACTAATGAGCGTGGAGTTTCTAAACCTATCAGATAAGTCAGGTTGAGTTTGAGGGGAAATGTGTGTAAATCGATGCGCTGCACATCTAGAAAATTACCATCTGATATGAACACAAAACGCCTCGGGCATGAATATTTCACTCAGTCAAGATATAAACTAAAAGCACATGCATAATATATATATATATATATATATATATATATATGTGGAAATGTCATTCAATGCAGAAACTCTGAAGCAAATTAAGGAATAATATAGAAGACTCATCAAAAGTACAAAGAGAATGAAGAATATATCACATAGTATGAGTGCTTTGGTGGTGGGGGGACTCTGTTTGGGGCTGAGATTGTCACTAAAATGAGAATAGCTGGTCCACCTTAAATGTCAGTCCACCTTAAGTGAGCCTGGTCAGGTTAGGCTAATGTTCTTCACTTTAATCAGCAGGTAGCAAAAAAGACATGGAGACTTGGTTTTAGTCTTCAGGAGTCGCATCATCAACTGTACACACACACACACACACACACACACACACACTCAGCTACATTCACAGCTGTACTGTCTGCTCTGTATGTGTGTGTGTGTGTGTGTGTGTGTGTGTAACTCAGCTTGATCAACACACACACAGACCTGCTGCTCCATGACACAGAGACAGAGGAGAGAGACAGATACAACGCCATGCTCTGCACTGTTATTGGCTGGAGGCTACACACCTACTGCTGCCTTTATTGTTGAGTACTGTGGAAACAACAAACGCAGAAAGGTGTGTGTGTGTGTGTGTGTGTGTGTGTGTGTGTGTGTGTGTGTGTGTGTGTGTGTGTGTGTGTGTGTGTGTGTGTTTGTCCTACATGATCCCAGCCCGGTTACACTGGACCTCTCTATGCTTTCCTCGAGTGCCTGGAAGTTTTTATCTCCTGAAATGTGTAAGAAGGCGGCTGCTGTCAAAGCGGAGAGCTCCTTATCTTCTTGCCAAGCGTCTTTCCAACAGACGCGGAGGCTGCTCGTCTAAGAGGATTTCTATTTTGGTGTTTAATTTAATTTCTACGCGGACAGACGGATTGTAATTTGGCGTTTTTTTTTTTTTTTCTATGAAAACGTGTTTGGTTCCATAATCGAAATTTGTTGTAGCACAGATAGGGCATTAATTATGAGCTCAGAGAACGGCTGCTGTGCTACTGTTTGACTCTGTGCTTGTGTGTGTGTGTGTGTGTGTGTGTGTGTGTGTGTGTGTGTGTGTGTGTGTGTGTGTGTACATACCTGTAATAATGAGAGTGGATCTGTAGTGTTGTGTGTGTGTGTGTGTTCAGATGTGTTATGCCTCCAGGGCAACAGGAGTTTTGGAGTGTACTGATTAACTGTGTTTCTATGTAGTGCACTGTGGACAGACCCATGCATCACGCTGTAGACTGTGTGTGTATAACAAACATATTCCTCCACAGGTCAGGACACACACATTACGCTGCTGTGTGCTTCTCACGCTGTACAGATACACATTCACCAGTTTTTCAAGCTAATATAGGATCTCACACACTGATCCAGATAAAAGACATGAGCAAAAAGTGTATGGTACATATTTTTCTGTGTTTCTGTGTGAGTGTATTGTCACACACCTCTAAGTGGGTTTTTGTGTGTGTTGTGTCATATATATTTCTGTTTGTGTAGTGTTTTGTGTGTGTGTGTGTGTGTGTGTGTGTGTGTGTGTGTGTGTGTGTGTGTGTGTGTGTGTGTGTGTGTGTGTGTGTGTGTGTGTACCTGTAGTGTCTGGTGTCTCTCAGAGCTCTGTTGCTGGGGATACGTTCGCTCTCTCTCTGGTTGAAGGCATACAGGGTGTACGGGTCGTCGCCGGGCTTCCAGCGTCGGGCGTTCAGGTAACTCCTCTCATCGAATCCCTCCAGCATGTCCTCCCACTCTGCATCCGAAATCTGTCAATCAACCAAACAGTCAGTCGGTGAGTTTTATAATCAATTAATCAGTCAATGTAAGCAAAAGTTGAGAAGTTAGAGAACATTTCCCCAGCTCTTTTATTTGCTTGTTTTAGATAGAATGATAGAAAACACAGAAATGCAGCTCATTACATACGATCATGATAAATAAGTGAAAGCAATTTTAACCTCTCCAGACCTCACCTCTTTTTTTTTTTATTGAAGCCTTATTTTTTTAACCTGAATGAATCAGCTGCCCAAGAGTTCAAAACTGCAAACATGTAATTTGCTTGATTAGTGAAGTTTTTTTCTACTACTGCAGTTAATAGATGAAACAATCAGAAGCTGTTCAGGTGGATCAGTCAGTATGTTGATCTTGGTCCCAATCTGTTCGTATCAGAAAGACGTTTATTGGCAGGTCATGTCTAATTTTTAAAAAGGGTGACACACATCGGGGGATAAACACACCCACACTCTTTGTTTTCTGTGTGAGCTGGCACACAGCAGCGTGTCTCAATGCACATCATCAGGATTTTATGCACATCACCGCTTCAGGAATTGTTACTGTCCTGTTTCCCAGCGTTGACGTGTGTGTGTGTGTGTGTGTGTGAGAAACAGTTTCATCATTATTGTTACACCTTCTGTCCGTGTGCTACATGCTTCAAATGACGCAACGCTCATCAGACTGTCTTATTGAGGCACACAAAAGAATCATCAATCAGGTCATCAGGTGTTCCAGGTGATCAGTGTTGCTATATTCATATACAGACAATCCATCTCATCTTTCTGTCAATAAATCTGTGAGCTGATCTTGCTGCTGTGGATCCAATCTATCAGTCAGTCAACCTAATCAATCAGTAATCCATCAATCACAGACCAAAGATAATTTAGTAGTACATGCACACTATTATTCTGAGTGATGTGAATTCACAGAGCAGTGAGTTTTTTTTTTTTGTTGACTGACATTTTCTTTGCATCAGTCATCAGACCGGATGGCGAGTGAATGTGAGATTTAGTCATGAATGTCACATTCTGAGTCTCGGACTGAAACATGTCATTATGTACTGACGGCATGGTGTGTGTGTGTGTGTGTGTGTGTGTGTGTGTTAGTGTGTGTGTGTCCACGACGGGCGACTTTTTTAATAGCACTTTTGGAGGTCATTTCACATTCAGAGGGATTTTAACTTCCTGCTCTTTTGGTATTTAACAAGATGAATGTCGGACAGTTTTTCATCCTCTTTGTTCTCTTTGTTTTGGGAGCTTTTGTTGCACTGATCTGTGCTTCGATGGAGGTTTTATGATGGTTTGTGCTTTAAAAACCCCATCCTAAATTTGTTGACCATGTGTCTGTAAATCTGAGCGAGCTGATCGTAATTCAGAATATATTCCCTGCATGCTGTGAAACCAGAATGATGTAATGTAGAAAGCTTTAGACAACATTAATGACTCAGAACCAGTCAGTTCATTCATCAACAAATCCATCAATGAATCATTAGATCAATTTCCCAACACAGTGATCGGGCTGCAGGCTGGTAGTGTAGCGGTGTATGAAATGTTCTTTACCTGACTGCTAAACCTTGTCGTAAAGCACGGGGAACGTTTTCACACCTGTAGTTTGGTCATTTGGCTGCACATTTCAGTTCTGCTCTATTTTCTGTTTTTTCTGATGTATCAGAGAAAATATTCACACTCGAGCTTAGAGAATCATTTCCTTGACAGTTGCCACGATCAACAGATGGATTCAGCAGCAGTTTAGCTTTTGAATCCAAACTGGTATCACATGAAGTCTCACAGTTCTCAGTCCAGTAGTTTGACAGCTTTCATACCAGCCTGAATGAACTGAAACAAAGTGGTGAAGGAGGACGACCAGAGACCAGAGACATGTTCTCCCATTTGTGACGTGAAATGCTTTATCCACGTCCAAAACTCTGCCCGTCTTGGATAAACTGGTAAAAACTGAAGCCTCAGGTAACATGAATAGGCTGGACGTCAGCGCTCCATGAAGAAGCTCTCTACTTTTTGTTCTTCAGTTTAAAGCATTCATGCATTTTCTGCCCCTCAGTTTCTTTTCGAGAAAGTGTTCCATCCAGTTTGTTTAATACTAGGGCTGTTTCTACTAGGCTTTACATGATCAGGATTTTTGGGGCCGATCACCGATCAGTGAGTTTAAATAAACCGATCACCGATCCGATCACGTCTTCTTTGTCCACGCTCCGTTTCTTAAACTCGGCTTCTCCTCCTCGTGTTCCCTCCAGGTACATTTGTGCTGTTGAAACATTTTGCAGATGCTTCCCCACAAGGTTCTTTAGTGTTTTATCTGTCTGCCCACAACACCCACATGTTTGTTTGAATCCGACAGCTAATGATTCAAGATTCAAAAAACTTTATTGTCCGATCGATAAATTAAGACATTACAGCTGATCTAACTAATTACATAAAATGCTAAATATCAACCGATCCGATATAGCTGATCAGATTGGCGTAAAGCCTAGTTTCTACTGCAGGAACTTCGGGGTAATTTTACTCCATAGCAGGAACTGACCCTGAAGACAATCTCCTGGAACTTTTCTGGGGGAAAATGAGTCCCTGCCTCGAGGTATCTACTCTGTACGGCCCCGAAAAATTCCTGGGTGGGGCTTGTGGTTGACTCGGTGCTGATTGGGTATAATCACGTCAACAGAAAGCGCCATTTTTAAAACCCAGCAGAAGAAGAGTAGTAGTAGTTGAAGAGATGGACAAGAGTTCCTTCTGTGTTGACCTCCTCATTGTTGTTTTCTTTGTTGAGTTGTTATGCTTTTTGTTTCGTTGCCACGGTGACGTCACGGTCAAAACTGTCGCACAATGATTACAGAACAATTACATCACCTCCAGAGTCCGGTGGGTCCTATCAAGGTCCTACTCTGCAATGGAGACACCACGGCTGAGAGTACCGAATAAGAGGATGTTCCAGGAAAGTTCCCGCCTCCTAAATTTTACCCGTTGCAACAGTGGAGTCAACAGACCGTTCCACATCGGCGGAGGTCATCTTGATGTTTTCACAAAACTGCATCCTCTCTACAGTCATCGTATCAAACCTGTCGCATATTAGATAAACTGTTGTGATTAACCCGACCTTGGCCAGGCTGGAAATCTGTCTAATAGACTCTCTGAATGAAGCACCACACAACAAAAACTTCACCTTCAAATGAGATCAAGCTATCTAAATGTTCATTACAATGGTTTCATAAGGTCAGAGTAGTTGAGGTTCATTTTCTTACCATTTCGAATAAATGGAATTCAATATTGCAGCCTGGAAGGTAAGAAACTAACCTTCAGACTTTAGAAAATAGGTAGCAATTATATCAAACATATGCAATTTGTAGTTAATGGGCTAAAACATGCAGAAGCAGCAGTATGACACTTTACAATGCTCAGAGGCCTAGTTCTAGATGTCAGTCCCAGTTTAAGTCAGTCCTACTTTCTGTGTGTTTTTTATTATTCAGAAGCACAAAAAAGATTCAAGGAAAAAAAAGCAACTCTGCAGAAACCTCCACTTCTCTGGGAAAATACAAACGTAACAAAACAAGATATAAAATGTTAATGTGGCACATAAATCCTGCTCAGCTCCTAACAGCTGGCGGAGAAAAACACAAGGTGGCAACTACTTAAAAAAAAATAATATAAATAAAAAATAAAAGACTACAGCTGCACTCTCTGTCTGTCGGAGCTCTCCTGTGACTGTGTGTATCATTTATGATACAGTGAAGATGCCTGTTTGCATGCAGGAAGGAGTGTGTAGTATGTGTGAGAGTGTGTGTGTGTGTGTTTGTGTGTGTTGTTTGAGAGACTAAATGTGTTTGTGTGTGTGTGTGTGTGTGTGTCATTTATGAGGTTGTGTGCTTGTAGGTATCGTTTAAGAGGCTGAGGAGTGTGTGTTTCAGATGATAGTGTGTGTGCTTGTGTAATGCATAAGAAAGAGAGAGAGAGAGAGAGAGAGAGATAGAGAGAGAGAGAAAAAGAGAGAGAAAGAGAGAGAGAGAGAGAGAGAGAGAGAGAGAGAGAGAGAGAGAGAGAGAGAGAGAGAATGCTTCTTTGAGGGCGAGAGATATAAAGTATGCACATTATCATTCTCTCTCTTTCTCTCTGTTTTCTCCCCCCCCCCTCCCATCATAAACATAACACAGGAGCTTCAGCAAAAACCCCGGAGGCCATATTTCTCCGAAACGACCACACACACTGGCGGGTAGTGGAGATAAATGGACACACACACACACACACACACACACACACACACACACACACACACACACACACACACACACACACACAGGGTCACGGTGTTGATGGTGTGTGTAACAGAACAACATTTATGGTGAAGCGGCAGTCCGGATGGAGGGATGCAGAAAAAAAAAACGAGTGGCGCTCTCCCCCACACACACCCCCACCCTCCCCTCCTCATCTTCTCCTTCTCTTCTTGTCCTCCTTCTTCTTCTCTCCTCATTATTCAGCCATACGACTTGCTGATGCGACACATTGTCTAAATGGGGCCATTAGAGGGCTGGGAGTCAGACTCTTGTGTGTGTGTGTGTGTGTGTGTGTGTGTGTGTGTGTGTGTGTGTGTGTGTGTGTGTGTGCGTGTGTGTGTGTGTGTGTGTGTGTGTGCGTGTGTGTATGTGTGCGTGTGTGTGTGTGTGTTAGTCCATGTTGCTAGTTCTTCCCCTGGTGGCTGTAACAACGAAGCATGAATAACAAGAGGGAGGGATGGAGGGAGGGGAGGATATAGAGGAAAATAATGAAATACAGAACTGAGGAAAAGATGACAGAAAAAGAGAGCAGAGTAAGGGAGAGAAAGAGAGAGAGAGAGAGAGAGAGAGAGAGAGGGAGAGGGAGATAGAGAGAGAAAGAGGAAAGTGGAGAGGTGGAGGAGAGATGAGCAGGGTGAGGAGAAAGAAACAATGATGAAGAAAAAAGAAGGACAGAAGGACAGAATGGGAGAGATGAAGAGGGTGGAAAATAGGGGGAGAAAAGGGGGAAGTAAAAGAAAACTGAAAAGAGAAAAGAGGAGAGGAGGATAAGAAAGGTAAAAAAAGGAGAAGATAAAGAAGTATTCGAAATATTAGAAATGGACGAGGAGTGAGGAAACGTGTGAGAGAAAATATGTTTAAAAAAAGGAAGAATGAGAAGAAAATGGGAAAGAGAGAGAAGGGAAGAAAAAAAGAAAGGCGGGGACAAATGGAGGAGAAAAAAGATATCGTACATTTATTGTATAATTATGTTTCTCTGCCACTGATCAGCATTAATGCAGGCAGTTTATCTGTACAGCTGTCAGAAGAGGAGGAAAAGAAAGGAAGAGGAGGAGGAGGAGAGAGGGAGGGAGGGATGAAAGACCTAAAGGAAAGTACAGAGAAATGTTTTTTAAAAAATAACGTGACATATTGAAGAGGTAGGAGAGAATGAAAGCGAAATGCTGCAGGTAAATGAAAAATGAGTTTGAAAAATTAAAAAGGGAACGAGGGATGAAGAGGCCTAGGAAAGACTAGGGAGTGAGGAATGAAGAGGAGGAAATAAGAAGAATAAGAGAAAAATGATGAAGAACTGAGCGGGGAAAAAAATAGGAGAAAGAAATAAAGTGATGATGAATTATTAATAGAGGATGAAGAAGAAAGAAGACAAGAAAAATGAGATGGGAATCCAAATGAAGGGAGGAGAAGGAAGGTAAAGTAAAGGAGAAAAGTAGAGAGGAGAGGAGACGAGAGGAGGAGAGGAGAGGAGGACAAAGAAAAAAAGAGAGGGACAAGGGGAATGGAAAGAGGAGACGATGAGAGAAAAAAACGAGACAACAAGGACAAGGTGCGATTAAGGTTGTCTGAGTTGAACACACACACACACACACACACACACACACACACACACACACACACACACACACACACACCTGCGGCCTTCTCTCCTCTCTGTAAGATTTGTTTGCGTCTCGTCTCGCTGTTGGAGCTGCGTTCAAGGTCCTCTGGATTCTATCCTATTTATAAGACGCACACACACACACACACACACACACACACACACACACACACACACACACACACAGAGCTTGTCTTCCTAATGCACCGTGGCATCCTCTCAATGCCTCTCACGGCCGCTTACATGAATACAGACATTCAATTAACGAACCTGGAGCACACCAACCTCTGGACAAACATGATGTGTGTATATATATGTTCTTGTGTGTGTGTGTGTGTGTGTGTGTGTGTGTGTGTGTGTGTGTGTGTTTTGAGTCAATGCCACCAAGGATCCTATTAATTCATCCAGACGAGACAGACTGATACATTTAGAATCATAATGAGAAAGCTGAAGCACGCACACACACACACACACACACACACACACAGTCATTGCATATGTTTTGACGGCTTTTCAGACAGACAGCAGAGGTAAAGAGGTAGAGAGAGAGAGGTAGAGAGATAGAGGGAGAGAGATAGAGGTAGAGGACAGGATTGAGAACAGAAGGTAATCTTTGTATTTAAACCTACAGAGAGGTTGTTAGTTTAGACAGCTGCTTAGTTTAGTTTACTAGTGATATCAGTCAGTGTGCTACAAGTTAAAGATAATATCCAACACTAAAAACTATAGTCTGCATTTAAAGGAGGGTTCAGACCAAACTTTTAAATTCTGTGGAGTGAAACCAGACGTGAATTTTCCCTGTGAACTGAAGCCATGACCAATTTCTCAACAAGAAAAAAAAAGTGCACTTATTCTGACAATTATCTCCATCATTAATTAATATTTAAAAGATAAAATGTAAAAAAAAAAAAAAATGCATATACAAATAACTAGTTTTGTCCAACTAACAGTGAAAAAACCAAAAGTAATCAGTTTCCAACAGGGAAGTCCAAACTATTCCATAAAAGGTCATAATGTGGCTGAAGGTTTTCATCCCAACCAAGCAGGAGCACACCATACTGGACTCATTTAATCAGCTGATCTCAGTCTGCAGTGTATTAGTTGAATCATGTGCTCTTGATTGGTTGAAACAAAACCCTGCAAGCCCACAGACCTTTATGGAACAGTTTACACATGCCTGGCTTTCAACCATACAAGACAAAGATAATTAGAATATTTTTACACAGTTAAAGACTTCATAGTTACCATGAAAACCACCGTCCCTTCCTATGAAAGCTGTTCAGTTGTGAATGAAGCCAAACTAATTCTTCCTCTTCCACAACATTGGATCAATAGAGCAAATGCATTAACGACTCCAGCTAGCCGAGCCAGAAACTTCCAGTTGAGCCCTCCAGCTAACTTGAATGAGGATCAAACAACCTATAATCATGAGGCTATTCTGGACTTCCGAAATGTGATTGGACCACACTGATCGAGCTCTGACAGTGAAACGAGTCATTTCACTCAGTAAATTGTATCAGCTTATTTATAAATGTCTCTTTCACAATAGAAGTCTGTGGTAAATAAAAGTCTTTTGGGGCTAAATAGCATCATGTTATGATGTAATTACACAGTTTGGCCACTTTGTCAAATTGGCTTCAAAGCCTTCCTGAGGGCTTGTTAGTGACAGGATTCAACTTTCCACATCATTCACAGCCTATTGGACCAAGATGGCTCCAAACCAGGCGGGGAGTTCTGGTCCTCTGAAATGAGGCCAATGCGGAAGTAACTTAGAACTGCATTCTATCAAAAGGCCACCAGGGGGCGACCGTCTCTATACAAGTCAATGGAGAATTCACCAACTTCTCACTTGATTTCTAACCTCAGTAAACGTTTTCAAAATGTGTTTATGGTCTCAATCGCTAGTTTAAAGCCTTCTTCAATGCAGTATGATGTTCATTTGGGACATTTTGGCCTCCCTGATTTTATATGTGACGATAAAGCAGGGTATGCATTAGGGCGTGGCTACGTCCTGATTGACAGGTTGATTGCCCAATGTCCTCGAGATCCAGCCCACGCAACCATAGCAACCTCCCCGCTCCGCCCATGGCCCCGCCTCATGCCCATATAAGTAGAATCTGTGTTTTTATTTTTCCCAGCATGCACCTGAAATTTTCAAGATGGCGCTGCCCAGATCCGAAACTATTGGCTTCCGAGCAGCAGTCCACAAACCAATGGGTGACGTCACGGATGTTACGTCCATTTCTTTTATACAGTCTATGCTCCAAACTAGTTATGATGTCACAAATCACGATGGCAGGTACTCGTGTTAAACTGAGAGTTGATGTGAATGCAGAGATGTTCAACTTTTCAGCAGATCAATATGAAAAGGAAGAAGAAAGAAGAAGAAAAACACATTTTTGAGTGGAAGGCATCCTTAACAATGTTGCCAAAGCTTCAGTTATTTATTTATCTATGTTTACTGACTGGACCTCTCTTTATTTTCGTGTGTGTGTGTATGTGTCTGTGTGTGTATCTACAGAAGAGGCAGTTACAGTATAAATTTCAGATTTTCTATCTGGCACAACATGACAAAGAAAATGGGAGCCACAGCGTGAGAACAGGGTGCAGCCTCCGAAAAACAGACATTACAAATCAAGTTTTCAATTTGCTGCCGCTGTTATTTGTGATAAACCACACACACACTACTGAGCTCTCTCTAGCTCTCCTCCACACTGTCTCTTAACCTTAGTATGTAACCCCGTCACTTGATGAATTGCCCATTATATCCCAGGCATAAATCATGTATGGAGTGTGTGTGTCTTCTTTATTATCCCCTGTTCATGTGCACCTTCATGAACAATAACCCCCCCCCCCCCCCCCCCCCCCCCCCCCCCGCTCACATACACATTAACACTCATGTCATCCCCTCTCTCATGTTGTGATGTATCACCCATGTAACAACTGTAACTACACCACAAAATAAGTTTGATCTCTCCATTATTTGATGTTTCTTCTTAAATAATCTGTTTTTTTTCTAAACCCTGAGAGCTGGAACTTATCAGTGGCATTGAGAGATAGATCCTTCATCTGCTGAAATTTCAAAGTTATATTACAGATTATTTTTCTCCTCCTCTGTGTTTTATATGTGGTTCAGTAGCTTTTTAGTTTTCCTCTTTTCCTTTTTATTTATGTTCCCTAATCGTCCTCCTTCAGTGATTGTGCAGAACTACCTAAAAAAGAGAGCTGTAGATCTCAAGAGTACACTGGCTGAGTAAGGCTAATTAATAATAATAAGGGTAAGTCAGAAAGGAAGACCGACTGTAGAAAGAGGCAGTTTGAGTTTTCGGTTGTGGAGAGAGTATGTAGCCCAAATCCTAATAGGGGACCAATTATGCTAATTTCCAGTTCGAAATTGTCATGTTTGGACTTGACTAGAGCAGCTTCGCAAAATTCATAGGTTAAAAAAACTCCTTATTTATCTTATACTGGCTCTTTATGCAGCCACACTGTTCTGATTGGCCAGCTTTCCTGAAGCCTGCCAAGGGGAAGACATATCAGAGTTGTGTTAAGTTACAGCTGGTAGAAACGTAACATTTCCTGCTTTACTGTGTCAAATTAAAAACCTTTAAATGACTAAACAGCAGACTTTTATTGTGAAGAGTTGGACAGTCGACACAACAACATGTGGAGCTATTTGTTGAGGAATAATACGAGCAGAAACAGTGATGATGATGTTTGACGAAGATGACCAGCACACCTAAAACGGGTAAATTACTTTTTTTTTTCTTGCTGTGCTGTGTAATGGAAAAGCTTAACTCGAGTCATGGATTAGCATGATTACCCCCAAAACTATGGAAAAATGTCATGTTAGCATAGTATGTGTAGAGAATCTGTCACCAGATGACATCAGCTCGGGCTGAAAGTAGAAAAAAAATGTGTAAACTCAGCATTTAGAGCTTTTTGCTCACAGGGGCTTCTACCTGATTTTTTGACACCTGGCCACTTTATACTGAAAATAAAGAAAAGCATGATAGCTCCCCTTTCATTAAAAACAATCTGACAAAAGAGAGGTAAGAAAAATGCATTTTGAAGACAGAAATGTGAGAAAAATGAAATGTGGGGTTGGCTGCAGCCCAGTTGGGTCACATGCTACACAAACCATGAATGTTTTTAACAAAGCAGACGTTTCTGCAGGATTCTCTACATGACTCAAAGCAAGACAGGCCTAATTTACACGGACGCTCTCCTAATCCTGTTATCTCAACTTTGCCAATTAGTTTTTGTGCCACAATGAGGTATCAAACTTTGTTATCTTCGGGTCAGGACTAACTATCTTGTTATCCCATGAAAACTGAAAAGTGTTTTTGTAAAAAGATCTTGATTTCAGATCTTTAGATTGACTTCAGAGCGGCTCCGGCTGACGTCGCTTCTGGTCTGGCTCACTGAAGAGAAACCAAAGCAGTGGAGACACAGTCAGATAAAACCATTGATCAACGCTTCACATCCTGCTTTAATCAGGGTGGAACAGGCAGAAACACATTTCTATTATAGATAAAACTCAAAGTTCACTCTAACTGATCACTTTTATTTATTTATTTTTGTGCTTTCTGGAGATAACACGATGATTAAACCTTGATCTTGGGAAAATGCTGTTTGATATCTTTTAGTAACGATAATTAATTTGTGAAAATGTATGCATACATGTGAGAGAGAGAGAGAGAGAGAGAGAGAGAGAGAGAGAGAGAGAGAGAGAGAGAGAGAGAGAGAGAGAGAATATGGACACAAATTAATGTTGCCCTCAATTAGTAGAGAAGTGTGTAAAACATTGCTTTATAGCGCCTCTAGTGGTTAAAAGCACTACAGCGTACCTTTAAAGTGACACCTGTCCAGGCTGTGTATGAATAACTTGTCAGATTTATGCAGAATTCTGTCAATCACTTTTTACCTGAGTGGTTTTCTCTTTAACACGAGACTGAACACGCTTTAAAAAGATCTGTTCTGAATCTGTGCATCAACACATGATTACTCATCTGAGATTAGAAAGAGTCATTCATGGTCACATCAGCTACATGGGAGTCATTTATTTTCCCTTTCCTCTTTTCCGTCTTCTTAATTTTTTCACTCAATTTTCCCCACTAACTGTGCTCTCATTTCCTGTCCTCCCCCCCGCCTCCTCCCCCCCCCCCCCCCTCCTCCACTTCTCCTGTCATTTCCTGATGTCTCCTTCATCATCACTTCTTCTCCTCGGTTATTCTACGCTGCCTGACTCTCTCTCTCGCTCTCTCTTGCTCGCTCACTCTCTCGCTCTCCCTTCCCCTCATTTATTTTTTACCTCTTCATCTTTTCTCCCTCCTGTGTAAGGTGGTTGCTGTTTGTTTGAAGTCGGGTTCTTATTGAGCTCAGGTCTGGAGAGAGCACTGCTACGTCAATACGACACACACACACACACACACAAACCTTCTCCTCTTCTCCCTTTAACACTGTCACACACACACACACACACACACACACACACACACACAGCTCAGTCATCAATTAAGGCCGTGTATAGATCTCTCCCTGCAGCAGCGGTGCTTGTTTGGTTTCTACATTGTTTTCTGTTCCAGCTCATACATCTCTGTCTATGACCCCAACACGCACACACACTCATACACACACACACACACACACACACATATATACGTACTAATACACAGCCGGCCCTTTTTGAACACAGGATGTTTTCCAGGAAGCTTTTCAGATACTTAGGAACTCTGGATTTTGAATGCAGGAACTCATCTTGACGGCGATCGTATTTTAAAGAGTGGACCTCTGACTTGATAGCCAAACACTGCAGGTGCTGTTTCATATTAACGATTAGTCAGCTGATCAATTCTTCAAGCAAGAAATGCCAATCACTTTCCATCCTCCATCTTCTAAGTCATGAGGGTTTAGTGTGTTTCTAGTGTTTTCCCTCTCCTCTGTGTTTCCAGCGCTGCCATCTGTCTGTCTGTGCCTTCCCGTCTCCTCCTTCCCGGCTTCCTGCTCCACCTGCACACCTGCCTTCAAATCGTCTCATCTCCTCCATCAGTCCACACACCTGCCACCCATCAGCTCAGCTCCTCTCCAGTAAATCCATCCTGGCTCTTCACCCGCTCTCCTCCAGATTGTTGTTCCAGCCTCAGCGGTGGTAGAAGAACACATTTCTGGGCCAATTTAGTCGGTGAAATCCTCGTGTCAAGATATCTGTTGAATGCTAAGTTGTTTTTCTTGTGCTGCGGGATCTTCTAACTCCTGCCTGCCTGCAAATCGCCTCATAACTTCTAAGCTACGCCTGCCAGCTGCTCTTCACATCATTCCTCCTCTCTCCACCTGCTGCTGCTGCCTGATCCAGTTCTCCATCATCAGATAAAGAACCAGAACTCTGCTGTAATAAAGTTCACTCTGTCTTTGTCCTGTGTTTCAGTCTCTCCTGGTACTCAACAATAGTAAATAATTGGACTGTTAATTGGACGTAAGGGGGAAATGAATGACATCATGTTATTGAGGCTTTGGGAAATTGTGATTGGCATTTTTACAACATTGACACCTTTATAGACAGAATTATCAGCTAATCTAGAAAAGAAATGACTCTATATTGAAAATAAGGTCAGGACAGATTAGTGCCTCATATCATTACAGACTCCTAAATTAACCATAGACTATAAAAGAAATGGACGTAACATCCGTGACGTCACCCATTGGTTTGTGGACTAGTTTCGAATCTGGGCAGCGCCATCTTGAAAATTTCAGGTGCATGCTGGGAAAAATAAAATCATGGATTCTACTTATATGGGCATGAGGCGGGGCCATGGGCGGAGCGGGGAGGTTGCTATGGTTGCGAGGGCTGGATCTCGAGGACATTGGTCAATCAACCTGTCAATCAGGACGTAGCCACGCCCTAATGCATACCCTGCTTTATCATCACATATAAAATCAGGGAGGCCAAAATGTCCCAAATGAACATCATACTGCATTGAAGAAGGCTTTAAACTAGCGATTGAGACCATAAACACATTTTGAAAACGTTTACTGAGGTTAGAAATCAAGTGAGAAGTTGGTGAATTCTCCATTGACTTGTATAGAGACGGTCGCCCCCTGGTGGCCTTTTGATAGAATGCAGTTCTAAGCTACTTCCTGGTTGGCCTCATTTCAGAGGACGGGAACTCCACGCCAAGCTTTTTAAACTAGTTGTGGTTCAATTAGGATCTTCATTAATGCCTAATCTCTGCCTTTGTCTGGTCTCTATCTCTCAGTTTAAATCAGTGTAGACTGATGCTGGCAGGCCAAAACAAAGACCATACCGCCACTGTGCTTGAATCCCAATTTCACTTTGATTTAATGCTGGTTGGCATCCATTAAGTAAGGTAGTGAGTGTGCACCAGCCTCCAGGTTGTGCAGCTCTGTGTCTGAGTCCAAACTCTGACCTGCGACCGCCCTGCGGAGGCGAAGAGGCAGAGTTTCCCCCCACCGGGATGGAGAGAGGATCACATTGCATATTCATGGTAGTGCGAAGAGCCGGGGATAAAAGCATCCACCATAAAGCACACACGGACAAAGAGAGAGTGAGAGTGGTAGAGAGAGGTGGAGATAAAACACACAGAGAAAGGAAGAGAGAGAGAGAATATGTTTGTAGGTGTTTACATCTAAAATTCTCCTTGAATTTAAAGTATTTTTTCTCAGCAAGGCTTTCTGTCTCCAAGCTCTCGAAAAAGTGCAGAGAAAAACAGCCGGGGCCGTTCATGTGTGCGTGAGTGTATATGTGCTTTATGCATGCATATGTATGAGGTGACAGATGGGATGTAATTTAAACGTTACCTTGTACAGATGCACAATTTACCCTTCGCACACACACACACACATACACACACACACACACACACACACACACAAGATGCTTCAGCTTAAAATCTGATGCAAGAAAACACACTGACATGTTTACTGAAATATCATCATACACAAGAAATAGCACCATATGCTGCAGGAATAGTCACAGTCTACTGATATACTGTCAGTCAATGGCCACAAACTACAGAACTACTATTATTAACATGATTATAAGAGGCACACAGGTATTCTCAGCTCTCAGCGTGTGTATTTTACTGCAGCATGTCATCACCAACACTGCAGGTTTTATCTGTTCTGAAACTACAGCTTCTTCTCTGAGGTGTAGAAGCACAAACGTTACTGAGTGATAGAGGGACTGTTAGAGGTCAGGTTAGAGCTTATCTGTGCTGCAAGGTGACGGGTTATTAATGAAAGCTTCCTTAAGTCATCAATTACATGACTTCCTGTTGTATTGCTTGTATTTTAATATGGATCAATATGGATTTTAAAGTTCTATTCAACTTAAAAAATATGTTTTTTTTTCTTCTTATTCTTTCAGCTCAATGATTTGTGACATCACGACTAGTTTGGAGCTGATCGTGGATCAGTGTGATGTAGAAACTTAAAGCCTTCAGAATGAAGTAGGAGAAATGTGTGCAGCAGTTATTTGATATTAATAGATTCTGTATTTTACAAAGTAGTAGCGCTGCTCGATTATGGAAAAAATCATAATCACGATTATTTGGATCAAAATTGAAACCACCGATTATTAAAACTTTTTTTTTTTTTAACTTTAGATTTCGCCGTGTGATTCAGCTTCTGTCTAACTAACGGTGCTGCGGCTTCCGGTGGCTTCCGGTCTAAGCTTTTCAAAATAAAATTATTGAGCGCTATCTCATTATTATTAAAAATCGTTTGCCCCCGATTTTATTAGTTTTGAGATCGTTTGGCCCCTAAATCATAATCACAATCAAATTTCAATTAATTGAGCAGCTTTACAAAGTAGTGGATAGATTTGAAGGATTTTAAAGTGGTAAACCCAAATCAGACACATGTTATTGTTCTGAGCAAAATATTTTAACATGTCTTAATATATTTCTGGAGGGAATCTTTAAACAAATAAAAATAATTGTTTTATTTTACATGATTTTTAACATTTTATCCACAGATTCAGACAGATTCAGTGTGTTTTATAGATCCATTAAATACATATTTTTAATCTAAACAGGAGAGTGAAGAAACATGCACA
Source organism: Scomber colias (assembly GCA_021039105.1). Lineage (NCBI taxonomy): Eukaryota > Metazoa > Chordata > Actinopteri > Scombriformes > Scombridae > Scomber > Scomber colias. The sequence goes on from JAJDFG010000341.1 coordinate 219,804, forward strand.
CTGTGGAGTTAATCAGCCTCCACATTAGAAATGATTCACAGTTCATCTGGAGTTATCATTACATGTCCATGAAGTTAAGAAGCAATCAGGCGACTACAGACATGAACCCTTATGTTGGTGTTCAACATTAACCCTTTCCTAAACCATTACTGCAGTATATGACCATCACAGTGCTCCCTCCCTATGGAATGTCTTCAAGTGTTTGTTAATAAAACCTGGACATCTACAAAATCACACTACATCAACTATTCAGGTGCTGTTGTTGCTGCCATGGATATTACTGCTCGCTCACCCTCTCTCTCTCTCCATCTATCTCTCACCCTCCCTCCCTCTCCCTCTCACCCTCCCTCTCTCTCTCTCTCCCCCTCTCTCTCTCTCTGTCTCTCACCTTCCCTCTCTCTCGCTCTCATCCCTTTCTCTCTCCCTCTCACCCTCTCTCTCTCACCCTCCCTCTCTCTCTCACCCTCCCTCTCTCTCTCACCCTCCCTCTCTCTCTCTCCCCCTCTCTCTCTCTTTCTAATCCATACATATATCCCAGTGGACAGCAATCTGGGAAACTGTTTATCCAATCCCAGCTGCTCAAAAATTCCTCACCTTCTCCCACAAAACCTACCTTCACTGGTGAATATAAATGCATAGACCTGTGTGTGTGTGTGTGTGTGTGTGTGTGTGTGTGTGTGTGTGTGTGTGTGTGTGTGTGTGTGTGTGTGTGTGTCTGTGTCTTGCGGTGGGGGGGATGCTTAGTAAACACTGCAGAGCAAGCAGTCTGGAAGCAGAGCAATAATTCACCCTGTGCAAAAAGCCATGAATAAAAACAAACTTAAGAGAAGCAACAAATACAAAATGCGCTTCTTCCCCTTCTTCTATTTCTCTCTGTCTGCTCTTCTTCACTCCCACTTTCTCTCACATGCACACACACACACACACAACCACACACACACACATCCTCTCACCCTCGTTTCTTCCCCTTTGCTTTACATCGAGCCGCCCTCAAAGAAAATACATTTTAGGAATTTAAAACCCACGTAACTAACTGAAATTAAATAAATATGATACTGAAGCAGCAGTGGCACACACACACACACACACACACACACACACACACACACACAACACACACACACACACACACACGCACACACACAGAGCGAATTTAACAAAAAACCAACAGGAGAAGTAATAAAAACTAATAACAACAGAGAAGTCTGCAGAGAAACACTCACACACACAACTACACTAACACTGCAGGCACACACACACACACACACACACACACACACAAATCCAGATTCATTATTAAACGTCTTGACAGTAGCTGTGTGTGTGTGTGTGTGTGTGTGTGTGTGTGTAGTTGTGAGGTGTGTGTGAAGTTTAGAGCTTTCAATCTAATACTTTCCTTTATTGGCCCGCAGCAGCAGGGCTAGTAAGAGAAAACACAATAATGTGAATGTGTGTGTGTGTGTGTGTGTGTGTGTGTGTGTGTGTGTAAGATTTAAGTTTTCAGAGGGGAGTTGAGCAAGGAGGATGAAGAGGAAGAAGAGGAAGATAGAGGAGTGCTGGTTTAAATCCTCCTGGTAATATTGCTTTCTTCGGTGTCTCGGTGAGGAGATTAGCTGCTAGCGGAGAAGCGATATCTGCCGTTAGCTTCCACGAACAACAACAACACACACGGTCATAGCGAGGATACGGAAACGCAGCGCTGTGTGAGCATCATGGCTGACAGTCTGAACAAAGAAGTCCCAAAGTGCAGCAGCTGAGTAAGCCTAAACACTGCAGGACTTTACTCTCCGACTCCAATCAGACATAAAAGACGACGGAGACTTTACGTGAAACTCGACTGTTGTGAGATTTCATCGAGACGAAACGAGTGAAGAGCTGTGAGACTTCAGTATTCAGTCTAAGCTGCTTTTTACTTCCTGTCAGATAAATGACATGAAAACCTTTGCAGACTTACTTTAGAATTAACTTCCTCAAAACTCAACATGAGACTTTAAAGAAAAGCACTTTCACTCTCAGGTTTTGACTGTTGGAACAGCAGAATAATAAAGATGAATAAAGACACTCACTGATTTCTAGGCACACTTTGATTATTCAATTTATTAATTATGATTTGAAGTATTGAAAGATGTATAAATGTCGTCTCATCATCTCGAGTAAAGTCAAAGACTTAATTAACGTGTCCAGATGTTCATCATGGGTTTATTGTTGGGCATCATTTGAAGTTTAAACCATAGGACTGTATAAAAAGAAATGGACGTAACATCCGTGACGTCATCCATTGGTTTGTGGCTGCCGTCTCTCTCTCTCTCTCTCTCTCTCTCTCACTCCCTCCCTCCCTCTCCCTCCCTCTCCCTCTCTCTCTCTCTCTCTCTCTCTCTCTCTCTCTCTCTGCTGTCTGTTTTTCCGTCCATGCTCATCTTCCATCCGTTTTCCTCCCTTTCTTTTTGCTCTCTCCTCTCCTGTTTTTTACATCTTGTTCCTTCTTTGTTTCCCCTCAGTTTCTGACTTCCCTCTCTGGTTCCCCGCCACCCTCCCTACTATATCCCTCTCTCTCTCTCTCTCACCCCTCTGTTATCTTCTCCCCCGCTCCCTTTATCCTCATTTTACCCTCAGCTCTCTATAAACTAGATTGATGGCTCAATCCTACATGCATCAAGGTGAGAATTACAATTTTCACACCAGCAAGCACGCGCACAAAACACACACACACACACACTCGAGGACTCATACAAATGGCTTTACACAATGACTATTCACACACTTTACCCCACAAACACACACACACACACACACAGGCCTTTCCTCTCTTTGACTACAGCCAGGAGTTGAGGTTTAAGGTGTTTACATGCAGCAGGTCAGAAATCAGTTATTTTCCCTCTAAAGTCTGATATGTAATGTAAGGTGTGTATTCAGATCATCAGGTCTAGGTGTGTAAAGATGAACTGATACATACAGAAAACTGGATCAAAGGTCAGGAGGAGTTTTTGGCTTCACTGGCTCAACACAGAACTGAACATTAAAATGCAGACAGTCTATCAGATTATACACATCTCTCTCTCTCTCTCTCTCTCTCTCTCTCTACTATGCTTCTATGTCAGCTTGAGTATCTCATCATGTCTCTCATGAAGCCATGTGATATTTTACTCAGAGACCTGCAGCCATACAGCCAAATGCTCATGTTTACTACTGCTTGTGTGGAAGACATCATTTTCTGAGGAAATAAATGAGTGATTTTAGATTTTACACTGAACAGATAAACTCTGATACTCAGGACACCTCAAACATCGCTTTACTCAGTTTCACTACCATCCTAAATCTGTGAGCAAGGTATATTAAACTGCAGGTAACCATACCCAACTGATATATTGGTCGACCGATATTGGCCTATTACAGATATATCAGTATTGGCATATATGTTTTCTGATGTGTGCTGATATTTATTTAAAAAATCAATTATGTAAGCAGCATTTTATCTATATGTTCTGTTTTTTTTAATTATTGTTATTTTAATGATTAAATTCCCAGCGTAGTGTACTGATGTCATTTTTTTTAGGCAACTAAAAAAGAAAAAGAAAAGGTTTGGAAAACAAAGTCAACTTCATGGTTAAGAGGTGGATGCTTCCTGTCATTATTCACATGTGTACTGATACTGATATCAGATATGGGTCTGATATTGACTCAAGTATTCAGTAGGTTTATATCTATGTGTTTATTTGTTATAATTGGTTTTACAAAGTTAGGAAAGTGATGTTTAAGTCAAGCCTGATGTTGTCTTAAACATAAAGAATGATCCACACAGAGAGAGATACAGCTTATTGATTCAACACTGGGATGAGATCAGTACTCAGGTATCAGGATCAGGACTAATCAATGCAACCTTAATACACACGACCTGAAGAAGTCGCCTGTCATAAAGACATAAACTGTTTTTTTTAACTCACTGTCGTTTTTCTGATGAGCACAGCTTCTCATTTTTACTGTAAAACCTCAGAGAGCAGACTTGGAGGGTTTTTTTAATTCCTGAACTTGATTATGAGACAGTTTTTCTTTCCTCTCTGGACAGCCGACGGTAACCTGGTCCTTTAAATTCACAGTAACGTACCGTCCCTCCCGTACACACTGTAAAAAGTCATGTGCTGTGTAGCGTGACAGAGTGCTGCATGTCTCGTCACTGACAGTCTATTTGCATTGAATGTTTATCATTTACACACAGAGACGATGTGTGTGTGTTTGTGTGTGTGTACTTGTAGCACACACTCACAAGCTGACACTCATATTAATATAACATAACAGAAATATGTACATATGAATGTAATTTAAACACATGCACAGTTTTGATTTATTGACTCTGTCTGAATGACAACGTCCCTGAAACTAGAATTATCAGCAGCTTTCAGCCTCTCCATGCCTGTGTTTATGTTTATCAGTATGTGTGTGTGTGTGTGTGTGTGTGTGTGTGTGTGTGTGTGTGTGTGTGTGTGTGTGTGTGTGTGTGTGTGTGTGTGTGTGTGTGTGTACATGTATGAGAGAGACACATACACACACACACATAGTGTACTTGGATAATTTTGCAGTCAAAGATGCTTGATTATGCCGCATCTTCAACTTTAAAAAATCCCACTTATGCTGATTCTTGCTGTTTCTTTCTGAATCGTGTGAATCATTTATAAAAAAGAGGAAGGGATGAGGAGGAAGGGGAGAGGAGGAAGGGGAGAAGGGAGAAAAAAAAATGCAAAACGCACTTTCTGGAGCTTTTGTGAGAAACGTGCTTCTTAATGCGGCAGCGGCACGGTGATTGCAAATTGCCCGTCTGTGTGTGATATCAGAGCGACTGTTCATTTAGCTGAAAGCCACAGAGGAGCTAAACATGAAATCACTGCAGTCGGGGTCAAAAAGCTACTCACTTATTCATCTCTCATTTCCTCGTCGAGCACCTCTCCACCGTTCCCAGCATTAACCTCTGTCTACTGTACTGTCTGGTAATATTTGACCTCTGACCTCCGGAGCATTGGCTGCTTCAGACCGCTAACAGCAACAATCAGCTTCAGGTAAATCCCGGTTGTCGCTCGTTAAGTATCATGTGACTAAAATGTGTTTACCAGGTGAGCTAGTTTAGAAAGTGACTGCAGGATGTGAGTAAAGGATGTTTGTTTCCTCAGCAGGATGCATATACTCTCGACACACAGTTTCACAGTTATTACTGAAATGATGGCACATGAATGGAGGCTAGACGGATGAATTCAACATTTCTCTGATGCATTATTTGGCACTTTCATCCAACCTTGCAAGAAAACAAGGACAGCTGAAACAGTCTGAATGCCTCTTTCTCAGCTTTTTGACACATCATAACATAAAATCCTGGGCGCCTCACAGCATGAAGGTCGTGGGTTTGAACCCCGGCTGTTCCCCCCCCCCCCCCTCCCCTGTATTTCACGTGTTTTCACCGGGTGCTCCATGGAGAGAATGATTTCTCGGCAACCAAAAGGTGAAGAATTGAAGACAATCAGACCACAAGTCGATTGTGGATTTGGTCGGTTTATTCATGCATGAAGGACAAAACACAACACAGGCTTTCTCCCCAAACAGAGGAGAGTTCACCCTCTCACAGTACTGAGTGGGAACATGCTGTCACTTATCTTTTAGGGGAGCTCACATTGTTCTGGGGGGGATGGGAGGGCACTGAGTGTAGGTAACATATGGTAATCAATTAATGAACACATAGAACCTCCACACGGGTATGAAAAACAAACCTCACGATAGATAGAATGATAGAACGATAGAACGATAGATAGATAGATAGATAGATAGATAGATAGATAGATAGATAGATAGATAGATAGATAGATAGATAGAACGATAGATAGAACGATAGATAGAACGATAGATAGATAGATAGAACGATAGATAGATAGAACGATAGCTAGATAGCTAGATAGATAGATAGATAGATAGATACTATTCAGGTATCCAGTAGGTTAAAAACGAAGGTAAGAGCAGATTAAAAACTTTGAGGAGAAATTAGGATGTTAGAGAGTTATTGCAGAGCCCCGTGACTATCTACTGATGTTACTGTTATAAAGCCTGAAAGCCAAGCAGGGCACAGTACACCCTGCAGAGTGATGTATTATAGTCTGTAGTTTATCAGCACAAATAAGACCCAGAGAGGTCGAGGTGTTGAGCAGCTGACTACCACATAACAGAGAAATGAATACTGCCGATTCGGTGTGCAGAGTAGACGGAGTGATATATAGGATATTGTTAGTATTTTAGAGACCCCCCCAGAATTTCACCAATCATGTTTTCAGGGGAGCTCATGTGTTCTGTTCACCTCTTCAAAACTCACATTTATAGGTAGAGTTTTTGTTTATTTAATTATGATGTTATTTCTATGATTTCCTGACTATTTTTTTTTGACTATTTTATGAAGCATAGAATCAGTACTTGTTGACTTCCAGACTAAAGTCAACATTTCCTACAGCTACTTTACAATAAACTCATTGTCTTTGCCCTCAGTCTGATTTCTGGAGGTGGTTTTACATCTGTTGAGATAGCAGTATGAGACAAATATATATATTTCATATAAAAAAACTAAACAAACACAACAGTGATACTACAGGTTGAACAACAGCTGATACATGCAAAGGTTAATGCCACCCCCTCCCCCCATTGTCCTAATAGATAAAAATGGTAATCTAGTGGTAAAAAAATAATGATTTAACACAAAACTAAAATGTTAGGAGATGAAATATAAGAATCCATATTAGGTTTAGTGGGAGAGTAAAATAATTTAATTTTCTGTTCAAATTAAATGTTTGAATAATGTATTTCTTAATGTGCTCAGCTGCACATTTTATTAATCAGATCACCATTTAGTCCCATTTGTCATAGTGAACATAAGCTTTTTATATGCTTTAAAAGGCTGGACTGATTATCACAAGAAAACAAGAACGCAGCATCGAGTCAAATTCAGCTGTTAAATTACTGAAAGTGAATACTGATGTTTTAGGGGGGGGGGGGGTTTTTGCTTTTCTCCAAATCGATGCACTCCGGCTGTGACTTTTGCGATTTATCAGCCGGTGTAGCTGTTGAACCACTGACAGGTTCGTTTCCCCCTCGGTGGTAAGAGTGCTTCACAAATGAGGCCCCCGGTGCCAGAGGCCAGTCTAGTTAGCCAACCTGTGGGCCCTGCTGTTCTGAGAGCCTCATATAAAACATTATTATTATTCCCTCCCTGGGAGCTGGTTATAGCTGCTCTGAAAACTCATTTCCCTCTCCTCTTGTCCATGTGAATACCTCCTGATAGGGAGAGAGAAGGAGAAAGGAACAATAACTGCATTTCATATGATGGGGAAATGAATAATTTCAACTGTGTACGTGCAATGTGTGTGTGTGTGTGTGTGTGTGGGTGTGTGTGTGTGTGTGTGTGTGTGTGTGTGTGTGTGTCATTGTGGAGCGATTGGGCGTTGTGATACACGAGGCGAGCACAGTGATTGGAGCATCGATCTTGTTTCCTCGAGAAGAGAAAGCGAGAAACTGAGAGAGAGAAAGTGAAAAACGGAAATAAAGGTTCTGTTGCAAAGAAAGTTACAAAATAAAGATATACACGAGTTAGAAAAATTAAAAAAAGAAAAAGAATACATTCGCTAACTCTTTGTGATGATTGATCTCTTGTCATCACATCATCTCACACAAGCTGGAAATCATACAGGGAAGGAAGAGAAGATTGGACAGCGTGAGACATTTTCATTTTCACCTGTCTGTCAAACAGCTTCAGACTAAATAACTTCATTTTAATACAGCTGAGACTGTTTTTCTGTCTTGTTTAAGTTGGAAAATGACACTAATGTACAGTACCTGCACTGGTCTGAAACTGTAGCCTGAGCGGGATTGATCGGAGCCTGAGGCCGGCAGCTCCCGCCTGAACCTGAACTGAAGTCGATACTTTGCAATTACAATGTTACACTTTCATTTGGCCGACACTTTTATCCAAACTACAAACTCATGAGAGTTAATACAACAAGCAAGGAGCTCGATGAGAGAGAGAATAAACAAATGAGCTATAAAGCTCAGTCCGGGTCTGATAGGACGCAGGAATACAGTATAAATCCATCCATCCATCTTCTTCTTATCTGGGGTCAGGTCACGGTGGCATTAGACTTAGCATTGAAACCCAGACATCGTTCTCCACCCTAAAGCGTTCCTGGGCCAGCAGAGATCTATAATCCCTCCAGCGTGTGTTCTGGGTCTGCCCCGAGGTCTCCTCCCAGTCTGATGTGCCCAGAACATTTCCAGAGGGGGGCGTCCAGGAAGATCCTGACCAGGTGCGCAAACCACCTCAGCTGGCTCCTCCTGATGTGAAGGAAGCAGCAGCTTGACTCCTGGACTCCTCCAGGTGTCTGAACCCTTAACCCCATCTCTACACCAGGCGGGGAGTTCTGATGTCAAAAGGACTTCCACCTGAAATTTTCAAGATGGCGCTGCCCAGATTAGAAAACTATTGGCTTCCGAGCAGCAGTCCACAAACCAATGGGTGACGTCACGGATGTTACGTCCATTTCTTTTTATACAGTCTATGCTCTACACACACTCTCAGAGGAACTCATTTTGGCCGCTTGTATAGATAACATACACACACATCAGCTGTGGAGGTGTTCATAAAAGAGGTGGATATCTAGACTTTTCTAAAAGATGGAGAAGACTCTGCAGATCAAACAGAGTTGTAGTTGAGAGTCTGGTCAGTGACTTCAGGTCCTGTTGTTGTTCAGACACCTTTGATTAGCAGAGCGTAGTGAGCGGGACGAGGTGGAGCTCAGGAAGGCAGGAGCTGTTTCAGTTGCTGTTCTGTAACTGAGTGTCAGGGTTGTGAACAGCAGAGTGATGTGCTGTTTCAGGCCAGTTGAAGACCAGATGTTCAGAGATTTGAACGTATACCAGTAAGGAGCTGCAGTGGTCGATATAAGACACGATGAGAAGATGTAGCAGGAGCTGTACTGCATGAACAGACAGGAGGAGTCATGTCTGATCATTTCCAGCTTATCAATTTTATCCCCATCATAACTGAACCACTAAAAAATTATAAGATACAAACAAAAGTAACGTCAGCCTCACTTAACAAACACAGAGATAAAATCTTTACACCTCTCCTCTCTGAAAAAAACACAATCAGATCAATAAACCAGTAATCAAATAAAACCGCTCTGATTCAACTACAAGACAAAAGATTATAACAAAAACAATGTTTACATGCTCTCCACATTAGTATTTACTGCACATTATTAATGAATAACCATCTAACACACAGTAAAAACCATCAGCTAACAAACCTTTCAATGCATTTGTAGTTTGAGTCAGTGACACGCATGTAACTATGAAGCCTTACTGATCATGACAACAGTCAGCTGCTGAGTTTAACGGTGTCAAGTGTCACAGTTCATGAAGCAACAGTGTTAAAAAAAATCTGCTGAGACACACAAGAGTAGTTTTACTGACCACGCTGTCTCTGAGCTTAAAGGCAAGCGTCCAGAAACTAACTGGAATTCCTTTAATTGCACGACATCCGGTTGTTTCGCCGTCTGGTTCATCGTACAGAGCATCCTGCCTGAATCCTGATCTAACATCTGCCCTGATAGAGAGAGAGAGAGAGAGAGAGAGAGAGAGAGAGAGAGAGAGAGAGAGAGAGAGAGAGGAGAGAGAGAGAGAGAGAGAGAGAGAGAGAGAGAGAGAGAGAGAGAGAGAGAGAGAGAGATGGCAGACTGTCCTTCAGTATTCAATGAACCAACAGATTGTTTCCTCTCATGTTTGGACTTCTGAAGGCGCAAACTCCATAAAGACCCCCCTGCCAACCTGCCTGAGGACACAGGCACACTCCAAGCACGCTGCTTCAAAGGCTCTTTCAGTGTGTGTGTGTGTGTGTGTGTGTGTGTGTGTGTGTGTTTCAGTCTCTGTGCAAGAAATCTTGTGTGCACATGCAGATGAGGGTGTGATCATGCATATAAACATTTCATAGTGTGTGTGTGTGTGTGTGTGTGTGTGTGTGTGTGTGTGTGTGTGTGTGTGTGTGTGTGTGTGTGTGTGTACTATAGCGTGTACAGGAAGTAGTCGTGCTAGGTAAACAGGAGTGCAGGCTAATCCTGTGAGGAATGGGAATTCTGCATTAGCATCTGAATAGCGCACCGTGCCATGAGTACTGCTGACAAAACTAACACACATCCCCAGTGCTGGCTCTCTCTCACTCACACACACACACCACACACACACACACACACACACACACACACACACACACACACACACACACACACACAGCTTAAGAGGAGTATTTTTATAGCAGTATAAGATGTGGAGACTACCTGCTGATAGTTTTTTAATCACTGGAGGCGTGTGAGCTCCAACCTGTTTAAGATGTTCTCACCTCTGCAGATTCTCACCTGCAGGCTGCCCAACGCAACCAAACGCTACATTTACATGCACATTAATAATGTGATTATACTGTAATGAGGCCAGTAATGAGGGTAAGAGCCCATGTAAACAACATTTGATTACATGCGAGTGTGCATAATGACGGGAACATGTGCCTGCGTCTGTCTCAGCTTCACCACCTTGTAGAAATGATTAGACTTACAGATGCTCCTGCACTATTTTTAAAACTCATAAAGGGATAAAGGTCCACACACTTTTCCAGCAATCGTTTTAGGTACTCAGGAGTTTTATCTGACATGGTTTCTGCGCCCCCCCCCCCCCCCCATCCCAAATGACCCAGCCGTGGATTTAAGGGCCCATTTATGCTCAACGTACGTATGAAAATGTATCCGTCCTTTTCAAACGATGTTACTGTCACTGCTCACATACTTCCATGCGTCCTTTACGTTGGCATGAGTGTTAACCAATACATCCACCAGGGGGCAGCACCGAGTCAAAAACAAACATGGCGACTGTGGAGGAGATCTTGATAATGTTCCTCTTGCATAAAAGACAAGAACGATATGTTTAAAGTTTCTAACCAACAAAGCCGCAAAACCTTTCCTCAAACAGTTCCTCCATTGTTATTTCTTCTTCGTGTCTCACTAGAGCTACGTATCGAGTAGTGACAGCAACACTGCCCCCCCCATGGTTTCCAGTGGTACTGCTCCGTTTGGTCCGTATCCGTAAGCTTTATGGAAACGTGCAGAAATACGAACGAAATGAACGCAGAGCACGGACAGAAGGCTCCGTCTGTATCCGGATCCATATTTAACGTTGAGCATAAATGGACCTTAACCCTTTACATACTGTTCATATTCTGATTCATAATTAGTATCTGCACCAATTCAAATTGATTAATTCTCTTTACTTATAGAAAACATAACATTCATAATCACTATTTTATGGTCCAGGTGAACATTTTATAAAACATGATGAATACAACAATGCTGATTTTTGACTTATATTATGTATACAGGTCAAATTTGGACATTTGCATATTAAACAAAAATGTGTGTGATGTTTTTTTCTCTCTCCTATTCTATTCTGTTGTATGTTTTTACAGCTCTCAAATGTTAAAATGGGTCAAATTTGACCCTGAGCAGCATGTAGGGGTTAATGATGAGCCAAGAACTGTCAGAGTGGAGACTGAAAAAACAGCATACATCCACACAGAGTGAGCTCAGGCTGTCAGCAGTATCAGTATAATGAAGTGAACTTCCACACTGGTGTTAAAAGAGAATTTCCGGTTGCGTACTAAAGCAGAAAAAATAAACAAGAAAACACTCAGCAGGTCGTTGATCCATCTGCCTCTCTGACATGTTCCATCTTTTCTGGCCTCTGCAGGACTCCTACTTTCCAACATCACAGCTGTAAAGTCAAAAGTCGCAGTAATAAATGACTGAAAGCAGCGAGATTCATTCTGTGTTGTTGTCTAGAATCACGTCTCAAACAAAGACCTCACTTATTATTCTGTTAATCTGTCCGGTTCACCAGATCTTCACAGTTCTTCGGATGGTAACAGAGAGAAAACAAACAGAGGATGCTCAGTTTGGTCCGAAAGAGGCAGAATGATGAGCAGCAGTCAGCTGTTCTCACAACAGGTCAACCATCAGACTCCATGTGTATATCCAGACTGGACTGTTTTATTACTTTCCAACAGAGAAAGCAGCCCAAATACTGGAGTGATGCTGGTTAAATAGTCAGATTTACTATAAAACTACAACTACATGCATCTGCTTACACAATTTCACACATTGGTTGGTAGATTATACAGTACAAACAATCTTAAAGTGTGTATGGACCCCGCTGGACGACACGCAGACCCTTATATTATATTTAGCATTTAAGGGCTGTAGCATCAAATACTGCACAGGACCATCAGGTTTTCTCATTTAGGGTGTTCCTTGTTTTCCAAAGAAAAGTTTTAGTTTTGGTTTAAATTAATTAAGACTGTATCGCTTCCTTTTAAACTGGTGTTTTAATAATATATCACTGCACCAGAGAAGAATCCATTCATGTTTCTTTTCATTATGATAGGAGCAGTGTGTGTGTGTGTGCGTGTGTGTGTGTTAATGATGATACTGGGCGGTCTGCACCTGCTGACAGATCTCTCAGTTTTACACTGGGCTGAGAAAAACTGTAGGATTAAGTTGGCAAGTCTGTATCCGGCACGGGTATTAGCCGAGGTGTGTTACATCATGTGTGTCCTGACTGGAGAACGCACACACACACACACACACACACACACACACACACACACACACGACATGCACACACACCGACTGCCCTGCTGAAAGAACAAAGATTCTCTCATTAGCTTGTAAGGCTCACACCTCAGCGAACAATTCCACACAAGAAACCACTGTCTTTCTTTCTTTCTTTTTTCTTCTTCTTCTTCTTCTTCCTCCTCTACTTCTTCTCCTGATCGTCTAAGTGGTTGCAGCTGTTTCTGCCTCTCCGACTCAAGTAGTTTAATTACATTTCAAATTTCATATTTGAGGCATTTAGCTGAGGATCTTATCCAGGTCAACTTACAATGAGAGCAACAGAAGATTAAGCTTCAATGCCTGAATTATCCAGCGTTTGAAAACACCTCCTACTCATAGAAAATTAAGGCGAGCCAAAGTGTGGCTTTTTTTCTTCAGGAATTCTTGACGTCTTAAGAGCTTCGCTGACATGTAATAATGACACTCAGACTGGATTCTCTATTTTTCACCGATATCAAACAGCTCTTTGCATATATTAGGACTTTTATTCTTCAAACGAGCAACAACTAATAAATGTGATCACTAAAATGTAACCTCAGCTCTTAACACACGTATTTGTTACGGCACATGATTTTGGCCGCAGGTGGTCTGGTATTAATGTGTGTTTACTCTGTTTACTCGCTCCTTTCTGAAAGCTTTCATTCTGCATCTGATGTGCATTTACATTTGACTCGACACTTGAGTGAGCTTCAGTTACATAAAGGTCAGAAAGGTCACACGGGATCATCTTGTGACTTGAGATTATTCATAGGTTTAAAGCTTTGCCGCAGCTCTTTAATGTGTTTTTGTTGTTTACTACATAAAAACGTGTCACTTTGACACAGACTGCTGAGTCCCGGCGTGTGTCGGAGGAGCTCAATACGCAGCAGTCCTTCCTCACACACCAACAAACGCATGCAAACGCACAGATATATAACGACCTCTCATCCTAAAATCTTTTATCCCAATGCCTCGTAAATATTCATGTCTTTAAACTACATTGAACTGAGTGGATTTTGCCTGTAGTGTCGAGTGATTCTAGTACAACATTTCAGTATACTGTCAATGTAAGATCACACAGACTCTTTACAAGAACTCACCTACAATATACTGGTCATGCTAATTAATTAAATGTTATACTTTATATTTCTATGTCTGGTCTCACAAGTGTTTCCTGAGTATAAAGGCTGATATATTTCTAGTTTTATATATGTGTTTCTTTCTTGTAGTTCAATAAAACAAGGTAAGAGAGGCGGGATCAATACAACTTAGCCCACCAGCCACAGTCAACACGCTGTGGGTCTTATGCATTACAGACATCCTGCAGTGCACGCCGGGCAAAGACATTAAGCTGAAAATTAACCTAATTATCGTCAAAGGAACCACAAAAATCTGATAATGAATTTATACAATGATCAGAGCCGCTTTAGTTAATGTACGAGGACATTATTGGGGTATTATAGGAAAACTGTTATGGTATTATCACAGGAAATATAAAATAAATGGGAGTCATTATCTACAGATCTGAGTAATGTGGGATTTAATTGTACTATTACTGGCATGCAACAGCAGCAAATAAGATTAACGTTAAGACAGATTTTCTTGAGTCTACACGTAACAAAGTCCAGAGGCAGAAAATAACTAAGACCATTTACTCATAACTCGACTTAACTTCTTAGGATTTGGCACTTTTGGTTATATTTAAATTTGGTGTTTGAATTTTCTGAGACTTCTTACCTTAATTCCTCCACATTTCAGGAGATTATGAGCTTAAGTTTCTACACTGAACTGCAGAGACTTCACCTTCAACGTGAAGAAAAAACTAAATATAGGAAACCCTGCAATCATTTCAAACTTATTAATATTGCCAATTAGGGATGGATAAGGGTACTTTTTGCAATTCTGACTTGTTCACCATATGAATCCAATACATTATATCAACACCTAATATCATTATGAGATGTTTCCTTGTTAAATCAGAAGACAATGCAAAGGGAAATGGAACATATATTAATGTATCTTGTGTTAAATCATTTCAGAATTGGTAGGTTTTGTTTTTGTTTGTTTTGTTTTCTCATCAAAAAGGTTAAAAAACTAGTAGCCTGTATGTTCACATGTCATTTTAAACAATATAACTTACACAGTTTGCATATACTAGTTATAGCTTTAAAATAAATTAAAGAATAGAAAAAGTGATAAATGCACTGGACTCTAGTTGCATCTGGTCAAACTACAACTCATGAATTCCTCCTCTTTTTACTCAAGTGATTCACAAACTATCATCGGTGTTTGTGAGAATACACAGATATCAGAAAAAACTCTCTACAGGACTGCTACTGCATAAAACAACCAATATCACCACTATAAAGTCATTATCGGAGGACTTTAAGTCAGGATATTGCTTGTATTAGAGGGATACTATCGGACAAGTGACTACTGTGAACTCCACACACACACAATGATATCACAGTCATTTATCTTATGGACACACACACACACACAGCATTCACAGCAGGAGAGGTGCTTATATTTTACTTCACCTGGTTGTACGCTTCTCCTCCTCCCGCTACTCCCGCTACTGCCCCGGTTCCGAGCTCCGGTAGCTTCCTCCGGCTCAGCACCAGCAGGTAAACCAGCGCTCCCAGCCATACCAGCACCGCCACGGCCACCGCCAGCCTCCGACAGAGACGCTTCATTTTCCGGTCAGGAGGAGCCGGCGGCGCCCGCAGCCCGGCTGATGTCAGAATCCCATTTTTTATAGAAGCGAGAAAAACAAAAAGAAAACACGCCGAGCAGCCGTGGTAACACTCACACACACACTCTCTCTCTCTCACTCTCTCTCTCTCACACACACACACACACACTAGTCTGTCCAGTCCCGGTCCCGGTCCCGGTGATGGTACAACGCGGACTATACACAGCGCGCGCTCTTCTCTCGCTCTCTGTCTCAACTCACAGAAGCTCGAGCGCTACTCTGACACGCCTGACAGCCGCGTGTGTGCGTGCGTGTGTGTGTGAGTGTGTGTGAATCAGTATGTGTGTGCGTGTGCGTGTGTGTGTGTGTGTGTGTGTGTCACTGAGGGAGTCCTGGACCCTCCTGAAGGTTTGAAAGGGAGAGCATGGAGCTCCACCTGCCGACACCCACAACTACTCCACCAAAGTAGAAGAGAAGACAAGAGAAGAGAAGAGAATAGAAGAGAGTAGAAGAGAAGAGAATATAATTTAAACAAAATAGAATAGAAAAGAGTAGAAGAGAAGAGAATATAATAAAATAAAATAAATCTCAGAGAAAAGACAAGAGACTGCATTCAGTCATTGACTCCTCCCTGTATAACAGACACTAAATATTTCATTCAATATTGAGCTGCAAATCAAGATATGGGACACCAGGAGTGGATTTAGGAGATGAGATCCGGGGCTAAGACCAGAGCACCCAGAGCCAGGGTCTACTGCAAACATGAGTATGAGTAGTAGTGATTTATTTTGGTCTTTATCAGAAATAATCAAAAAACATAACATAAAGAAATAGATCAAAAGGAAAACAACAAAAATATTACATTTATATTATATTTAATATTTAATTATTACATTTCAAATCGTATGTCACTCTGCCCGAACTGAAATATCTTAATACGTTTCACTCTTAATCACAATTTTAATACATTGACAGATTCAGTCAGCAGCTGATTCAAGTCATTGTTTCGAAAAGAAATAATTTTAAAAATATTTTTAAATAGATTCAGGGATTTTTGTGAAAACATTCAGGGCTGAAGCCCCAAAAGCCCCTCGCCCCCCTAGCTCCACCCCTGTGGGACACTAATTAATCATCATCTTAACAATGTTGAGCATTACACTGAGGGACTGTTAGCAGAGAGTTTACATTTGATCCATTGTGTAGTATTTGAGGGTGTTATAAAGTGTAGGTATTTACACACTAGTTAAAAGGGACTGTTGCACAATCACAGTAGTATAAACTTAAATAAAACTGAATGAAGCGCAGAAGGATGAAGTAGATCAGTCCAATACTGTGATCATGTATGTAAACTTACTGCAGTGTGAACAGACTGTATTCATATTAGCTCCTGCCTAGTTTTCTGACCACTCAAAGCGCTTTATAGTGCAAGCACCAACTCTTTGCTGTCTAAAGCAAGAACCAATTACGTCAGCGGACCCGGGGCGGAGCTAACGTTTATTAGTCAGCTAGCGGGGCTAACGTTTATTAGCCGGCTATCGGGGTTAACGTTCATTAGCAGACTAGCCTGGCATTTACAGATAGTTAAAGACTTCTTCTTCTTCTTCTTCTTCTTCTTCTTCTTCGTTTCCGGCAGGCTAGATGCCTTGCACCATTTTGCTGCCTCTCACTGGTGAATCATGGAAGTGCTTCAAAGGCGCGTGCTGGTTATGTTATATAGTGACGTAATCACGTGGCTCCTTGCCGGTGGAAAAGCAACAGGTTCGTAAGAGGTGCTTGGATTAGCTCCGAACCAGCACTGGCTCCAGCTCGGTGGAAAATGACATGCAGACCGGAGGAGTGGGGTTCAAACCTCTGATCTTATGAAATAGTGATCTACGTCCTGAGCCACAGCCGCACTAAATGTTAACCTGTCGTCAGTTGAGCAGGTAGGCGAAGTAAAAGCAACGTCAGCAGTCTGGAGATATTTTAGTATTAAGCCATGACGACAAAAGTAGAGCAGACTGCAAACTATGCTCTGCTTAAATGTCAAGAGGAGAGGTGTTAAAAATAACAGAAGCTCCTACTAACACTGCTCCTGATGACCAGCTGTTGTCAGTTATTTCGTTGTCGTCTTCTCAGCGTCCTGTAGCTGAAGTATGAGATTTCACATCAGCGCATCAGCAGCCTGTTGCAGGAACATTTCAGGGATGTAAATTCACAGCTGATATTTAGACTAGCAGTGTCAGCCTAATGTCTCTCATCAGTTTAACTGCACAGCGGATTGATGAGGATTTTACTCCCCAGAGAGCCATCCTCAAAGCAAAGCAGTTTCACAGTTCGGACACTAGCCAAGCCGTAACAGTCCTGTTTGATGATTGAGGTGGAGTTCCGGGACTACGCCAAAATCATGATGGAGGCCATGAGTGATGCTGGACTCTCTCATTGTGCTGCATGTCTCACACACCATCCAGCTGGCTGTTAACAAGGGTATTTAGGCTTTAGGAGAAGTGTAGCTGATGCAGTGGCAGTCAGATGTGAAATAGGACCTTTTAAACATTTGGCCTTAGCGTACTCCCACGTGGAAGACACTCAGCACCTCCAGCACTTCACTGACACTGACATAATCAATTTACTTCATTAGTGAGTTGAAGGCAATATACTGAGATTCATTCTTCCAATATCAGACAAGCTTCTCTGTTATCAGCTATAAAAGATGTTTTTTTTTCTCAAACAGGTCGAACAGCCGGTGATGCTGCAGCTGCAGAAGGCGTCTGGACGAGAGGCAGACAAGCAGGAGGGATCTAGGGGGAACCACCTGCCAGAAAGCTACACAAAGCCCAGGAGCAGCAGCAGTCTGGACAGTGTGTCTGATGAGACAGCAGATTAAGCATCAACAACACAGAGCGATGCAGCCATTCAGTTAGAGACACACGTTGGAGACCACTGCAGGACTGGGGTGGTGGGGGGGGTTAACAAGGTGCAGATTCCCCCTCTGGCCCAGATGTCAGCATGCAGTGAAAGGATGTTTACCTCAGTGTCACATATTGTAGATGAAAACAGAAACAGGCTCACAGCTGATAGTACAGAGAAGCTTCTCTCCATCAAAAAGACGCTGACTCTTCACTTCTCTGAAAAAGGCTCAGCCCTCACAGACGGCACTAACATATGATAACGCATCATATCAGCTGTATGTTGTGTGAATGTGTTCCAGCTTACATTAAAGTGAAATGTGTGGCAGTGCCATGTCTGTTGTATATTTAATGTGTTACAGTCAGAAAGTGAAGAACATCTGATGAAAGTTTAAAAAATGCCATGATTTGTGTTTGGTGTAATCTGAAAAATGGGTTTAAATTTAGCATAATGCTATATGACTGAAGAAGTCATCAAAGCCAAAATGAATACAAAATGATAAACCACGAATGATCACAACAGTATGTTAAATAGCCAAACTTGAGTGAATAGTAAGTGAGGTGGTTAAGAGGAGAAGAAAACATGAAATAAGAGATGGACTAGAAATTACAAGAAGATAAAAAAGGAAAGAAAATATTATTAAAGAGGAATAGGAGCAAGAAAAGGAGAGAAGCAGATTAAAATACAGCGAGAGAAGAGAGGAAAAAGAGAGGAGAGGGGAAGCAAAGCAAGAAAAGCATGAAAAAAAGTGACAAAAGTAGATGAAGATGAGTGGAAGAATGAAGTTAAATGAAAATGAGAGGAAGACGGGAGAGGGGATCATGAACTGTCACATGAACAGACAAGTCAACAAGAAGTAAATCAGACACACCACTGTGCACGAGTCCATCTTAATGTTATTAAAAAAACAAAACCTAAAAATGATCCTTACTGAGTGAGAAAGAGATCAACTGCCAGAGAAAGCATGTCTTTACTGTCTTAGTGTGCCATCTAGTGTTTGAGCAGAGTAACTGCTTTATCTGGTGTATTTAGTCCTCAGAGACAGTAAACTGGTTATTTTCTGGTGTATTTAGTCCTCTGAGACAGTAAACTGGTTATTTTCTGGTGTATTTAGTCCTCTGAGACAGTAAACTGGTTATTTTCTGGTGTATTTAGTCCTCTGAGACAGTAAACTGAATATTTTTGGGTCGTGGATAAAACAAGACATTACAGAACATCATTTTGGGCTTCAAGAACAGTCAGAGTGACATTTCTCACTTTATGGACCAAACAACTGATCAATTAATTGAGAAAATAATCAACTCAGATTAACTGATAATGAAAACCGCAGCAATAGTTGCAGCCCTAAATTTGCTTCATGTTATAGGAAACTGTCTCCTCTCAGTCACCAAGACAACTAGACCAGTGTGTTCCTCATGAGATTATCTAATCTGCTGACCTGAACAATGTGTAGCCAGATCAGTATGTCATGTTCAAAACCAATACTTCTTTCTTTTTAAGAATCATGACCAAGATATAAAGCGACATTTTTACAGCTGTTGAAGCTCTCTGCTGGAAAAAATATGAAATGAAGACTCTGTTTGTAGATACTTTTTGGCCGAAAGGGTAAACAAACTGTACTGAATGATATAGCACCTCTCAAGCCTTTTGACCACTCAATGTGCTTTTACACTACAAGCCACATCCACACACACACTTTGGGGTCCAGTATTTTGAACAGTTCAACATGTGGACGGGGGGGGGGGCTATAAGCAGTCAGCTAATATCAGCTAAGATATTATGGCCAGTACATTTCCGATTTATAATGTAGTCGTTGATTCCTAAAATAACAGCCGGAGAGATTTTGTGACTGATGATTGATTCAAAAGCAGAAATAAAATGTTAAAAATTAAC
Organism: Scomber colias; assembly: GCA_021039105.1. Lineage (NCBI taxonomy): Eukaryota > Metazoa > Chordata > Actinopteri > Scombriformes > Scombridae > Scomber > Scomber colias. The sequence continues at coordinate 239,988 of JAJDFG010000341.1, forward strand.
CTTCAGAATTGAAGCAGCACCTGACTCTAGAGACACACAGAACCATCTACTGGATTATAATGCAGGAACATATAACTATAAACTCAAAATGCAAACAGAACTTGAACCCAAATCAAACTGCAGTCCATATATGAAGAGTCTGTCCTCAGACTGGCACAGAGAGCTTCTTTCCATTCTGCCCACATCCTCAATCCAGAATACCAACTGTTACCATCTGGTAAACGTTACAGAACCCCCATATGCAAGTTTAACAGATTTAAATATTCATTCATCCCTACTTCCATTAGAATAATAAATAAGACTTTGTAAACAGTGTGAGGTATGCATTGCTGTCATGTTGATGCTGCTATGATTGGTGTAATCCCCTGTGGGAATGTGCAATATGTGTACTTATCATATGCATGTATTTATTGAGGCAACAGGTAGCATTATATCATTTATTGTTGCGCAAATGTGCAACTTTACTTTTATTTTCTTTGTTCTTTTAACTATGGCGGCAGCGGTCTCAGCACTTAGAGCCCAAGATAAATTTCCCTTCGGGGACAATAAAGTACATATCTATCTATCTATCTATCTATCTATCTATCTATCTATCTATCTAAACCTGAATTGATTGAGTTACTAGAGCTTTCAGAGCTGCATCAGCTCTCACACAGAGTTCAGCTGAGTCACGATAATTATGAAGTCAAACTGTACTATCGTTTTAGTCTTGGTGCTGTCAGTTTAGCAGCTAATAGAAACAACCTACCGTCCTGTCCTATGTGAAGTCTGCAGCTTCCTCTTTCAGTCTGCTTCCCTCTCTGTCTCCTCTCTGTCTCCTCTCTGTCTCTCTCTCGGTTTGTGTTCAGTGCTGAAGACAATCTGGTGAAGAAGCTTCCAGCAGAGGAACCCTGAGTAAGAACATGGAAACAGGCTAGAAAAAAAGTCTTAAAAAACCCCATTACATATCATTACTCTAATCCTAGAAATACATTTAAAACAGGTCCATTAACAGTTATCTGTTGTTGGCACATTTTCATTCTGTTTACCAATAAGAAAAAAAACTTTAACTTGAGTTTAATCACCTTAACATTTAGTTACATTAAAAGATATATAGTATGAGTATGTTTGAATTAACTAGGACTGCAAGTAACAATTAACAATTAACATAAAGGTTTGCTAGTTAGTTAGCATCTTGCCAGACTGGTAGATAAACGGCTACCGGCTGACCTCGACGGTAAATTATAACGACTGACCTCAACGGTAACTATACCGGCTTACCTCAACATTAACCTAACGGTTGACCTCAACGGTAACTTACCGGCTGACCTCAATGGTAACGATACCGGCTGACCTCAACGGTAACTAAAAAGGCGGACCTCAATGCAGTAACTTACCGGCTGATATCAACGATAACTATAACAATAAGTACCAGACTACTTTAGGAGAAACTTTTGGAGCAACAGTCCCTTAGCCCTTTGACCCTTCGCTAAGCCCCGCCCCCTTAGTTACTGTTGCTATGTCTGTCAAGCTTTTGCTCCTACCATAAGAAATTTGGAGTTTTCAGTGATATCAATAAGAGATATTCTAAAGTAAATTACAACACATTTCTGGAAACACTTTACATTAAAAGATATAGAGTATGAGTATGTTTGAATTAACTAGGGCAGCAAGTAACAATTAACAGTTAACATAAAGGTTTGCTAGTTAGTTAGCATAATTAATTTTGCCAGACTGGTAGATAAACGGCTACCGGCTGACCTCGACGGTAAATTATAACGACTGACCTCAACAGTAACTATACCGGCTGACCTCAATGGTAACGATAACGGCTGACCTCAACGGTAACTATCCCGGCTGACCTCAACGGTAACTTACCGGCTGACCTCAATGGTAACGATAACAGCTGACCTCGACGGTAACTATCCCGGCTGACCTCAACAGTAACTATAACGGCTGACCTCAACGGTAACTATAACAATAAGTACCAGACTACTTTAGAAGAAACTTTTGGAGCAACGGTCCCTTAGCCCTTTGACCCTTCGCTAAGCCCCGCCCCCCTTAGTTACTGTTGCTATGTCTGTCAAACTTTCGCTCCTGCCATAAGAAATCTGGAGTTTTCGGTTATATCAATAAGAGATATTCTAAAGGAAATTACAACACATTTCTGGAAAAACTGTTTGGTGATATCAGAGAGAAGCTGACAGAAGGGTCTTCAGTATGCATTTGAGAGATACATCCACAATATCATCTGCTGGCGGAGTATAAATGTTTGTTGTTGTTCTGATCTCACTCAGGTAGATCAAATTAACAAACAACAACAACTACCCGATATAAATATTTTCCCACATAGTCACCGGATACCAGCGGAGATAGCCAGACCATCGGGGCCTCCGTGGATGATCATACCGAGTGGCAGGCGGCGAAGCCGGCGGAGGGAGCGCAAGCAGAAGCGGGGCTGCCGGGGCGGCGCTCTTGCTCGGCTAAAGAGGAATCCCAGGAGACCACCAGCCTCTTCCTTAACAACAAAATGGATGAACTATGACTTCACTTATCAACACGGTCACTGTCCAGGAGAGTTGTGTGATGATAATCACTGAGACCTGGCTACACTCGGGAGTCCCAGACGCAGCTATCGAGCTAGCGGGCCGCGGCTAGCTAACCGCCGCAGCGACAGGAACAGTGACTGGTAAGACCCGCGGAGGGGGCCTGTGTGTTTACACTAAGAACAGCTGGTGTACAAACACTGCCATTATTGAAAGACACTGCTCTCCAGACTTAAAGCTCTTGGCAGTCAAATGCAGACCCCACTATCTGCCTATCTATCTTACCTTGGAACAAACGTAGGTGTTTTTATTAATCTTTGCCGGATTCAGCTGTTCCCGTGGTCTTCCACACTGTTTAATCCACGTGTGACATCTCTCTTCTTGGGGCTTGGAGAAGGTGAAAACACCACCTTCGACACTTTGTGAATATCCTGTATGCGCTCAGCTTCGACACATCCAGTCTCTGGGCATATCAGCGTCTACTGAAAGCTTGACAGACCTCTCGGTTGCTACACACGGTTGCTAACTTAGGATTGGACAGTAGCTGTTTAGGGGAGGGGCTTATCTTAGATTTTCCCCGCCCATGGCCGTAGCCGTAGCCAATGGGATTGAGTTCATTGTTGCCCTTAGTAACAGCAACTCACAAAAGATTCTCAACTCAAGGTCCACTCACTGGCTTCTTCTGAGCATTTTGACCATTTTACACGGTCTTCTTCATCAGTTTGGCTTCCTTCTTGCTGTGAATCTCTTCCCATCTATCCTGAGAGTCCTGTATTGAACCTCACTTTCTTGACAAAAAACCCCAAGGGAAAACAGTCACAAATCAAACTCAACTCACTAGCTTGTTCTAGACCTTTTGACCATATTCTCGTGGTCTTCATTCCAAAAAATAAAAATAATCTACTAACAGATTGGATTTACTTTTATCCTTAATACTATAAAGATGTATCCATGACAACTTTCCCTAAATAGTTTTTTTATATTCTCTATTGAGTGACACTTAATTACTAATTACTAGTCCAACCAATAGGCTATCTAGATATCACATTTTAATTGGTCCTATATTTTAAAAGGAAATGAATAGTTTTAAGAACAATTCTGCAATTTTTTCAATCACATTTTAGTGGTAACCAAATTCCTCGAGAGCAAATCAGCTGAAACTTATGGCTGATGTTTCATTTTGGAAAATCTACCCAGAAAGTTTATCCTTGTTACTGAATATCTTCCTTTTTCAGCAGCCAAACAGATATATAATAATATCATATAAACATAATCACACATCAAATATTATACAAGTGTTTTAATTTCAAAATTTGATCAACTCTAACAACACGACCAGAGAAACAAAAAAATAAATGTAGTTGTTCAATAAAATAATGAATAGGCATTATTATTATCATTAATAGGCAAACTCTGATGGATGGCATTCTGTTCATGGTTTATTTTATAGTAATAAGAAACACACATATAAACACACACCACATCCTCTAATCCAGTTTATTTTCCTCAGCAGAAAATGGAACACGATAAAATTAAGGAGAAATAGGACAGAATTATGTTCTTGCTTTTTTATACATATAACTAAATATGCCACTCTATGCTAGGGTGTAAGTAACTCAAACTGATATAAGGTTAAATAATTTTTTCTTTAAAAGGTACAGAAAGATATTCCATTACTTCAATTTCTCATTAGCACTCAAAAAGGAACAGGATTTCTTTTTTTTCTCTCAAAATATCAAAATAAGAACCAGCCGAGACATTGCTCCAGACTCCCTTTATCCTTCGCTGTGTTCTCATTGGAGAAGATGGGAGGTGGGAGGAGGTGAGGGGGGGGGGGGGAAACAATAACTTGTGCATGAGGATTAGCATAGTTCAGTGGTGTCTGATTAAAAGTGCACTCCACCTGAATCAACCTTTCTGTAGTTATTTTGCAAAATAATACAATTTAAAAAAGACACTTCCTGTTTTTCCTGTGATTTAAGGAAACCTTCAGCTTAGTTCACCAGATGGGAAAAACAATAATATACAATTCAGCATCATTAAATTACATTTCCAGTAATGCTGAATTTTATAGATTCCCAAACTTGTATTAAACTATTCACAACTCATTTTTAACGCACCTACATTGTGTGCTAAAATGCCCAAATAAAGAAAATAAAACATTTTTTCAGCTTTTTGCAACGTCACAAACAAAAAGTTAATTTTGGTGGAATACCACTTTTAGGAGTAGAAGGAAGAGAGGTGTGTAACTGAACAATATGCACAGCACAAAGTCCAAGCAGTCAGACTGTGTAGGCTGATTAAGAGCAAGATCTGAAACAATGTCAAACAATGACAAAACAAAACAAAAAAACTAATGAGGAAAAAAGGGAAAAACCACTCAATTTGAGAATTCACATGTTATTACTGCAGCCAAAAGCAGCTGAGGCATCGTGAGACGCTGGAGAGCTGCGACAGTTTCAATCTGTGTTGTCAACAAGAAAATATATATTCCTACTGTGTAAACTCCAAAAACAAGTCAGTTACCTGCAGAGATGACACGTTGAGAGTGCAGCCACATCCAAACACTTCATATTTAGATGATGGCTGCTTTTATTTCACTAACATTGTTTTATTAAAGTTAACCAGCTTTTGTTTCATTTCTCAGCCTGAAACGACCTCACAGATTCAAACTGTGGAACCGTCCTGTTCTCTAAAGATTAATGACACCCTGGGCAACAATCAATGTAAAATAAAATTTAAAAAAATCAAAAAGAAATTATATAATATTTAAAAAGGTATTATGTTCCAAACAGATATCCCAAATCTGAAGAAAAAAAAAAAGACACCTAATTCTACCCCCACAAAACACAAAATAAGAAATAAATTATATATCTATTTAAAGGGTAGTAGGTCATTTAGGTACTCTTGACTGATCGACTCTGGAGATACTCAGTGATGAACTTGGGGTGTTTGTTTTTCCTTAAGTGAATACGCTGCGTTTTGGCCAACAACTCTTCATCTGAATACAAAAATTCAGTCGTATTCCCCTTAATGTATCAAGAACAACAGTACCACTCAGTATATTGAAAAGGGGGGAGGGGAGAGAGAGGGAGAAGAGGATCTGCTACACAGAGGATTTATCTGAGTGACTCTAGTCCATTAGTGTGGAGTTTTCATTTCCTTTTTTCAATATTTATTTGTATTTTTCTTCTTTTTTTTTCCGTCAACAGTCCGTGTGAGCAGAGGCAGGGATTGGCTGTATTGTCCTCCATGATACCGTGGTTAAGCAGTAAAAACAGAGCTGATCACCATGACGGCCACACAGGGGAGGGGGGAGAAAAAAATAAAAATAAATCAAACCATGACAGCATCCTTGGACTGCCTCACATCATCAACCCTGCGCAAATACACTGTCGCTGGTACCATGAACGCATCATGGACCTGAACGTTGGTAAAAAAAAAAAAAAAAAAAAAAAAAGAAGAAAGAAAAGAGGAAGGCGAGGTTACAGGTTTGATACTCCAACCCCCTTTGATGACGACCTGAGGAGCGGTCGTGGGATAGAGCTGGACCCCTCATCCGCGACCGAGAAAAATGAAGGAAAAAAAAAAAAAAAAAACACAAATAAAAACCAAAAGCTTTGCTGTCGAATGAGAATCCAAACAGATCAGTTCAGCCCGAACGCTACAACAGTTCATCTTCTGTCATTTCCTGTACTGACAAAAAAAAAAAAAAATGTAAAGAAAAGAAAAGGAGCGTGAGCAAAGAGGAGGAAAACCGTGGCGAGATACTGTGGAACTGTGCACAATGTACGACTGACTGGATCTGGATCTGGATCTGGGGGGGGGGGTGGGGGGCGTCCTTCCTCTCCTCTGAAGACTTGGGTGTGGGTGAAGAGGGGGGTGGGGGGGTGAGTGGGGTGGGGTTAAGGCTGTGTGTGTGAACATGCGATACTTGAACGTGGCTCCGCAGGAAGAGCCACCAGACCCCCCCCCCCCTCCCCTTCCCTCCCCCTTGCTTTTGTCGCCCCCCCCTCCCCCGAGCGGCCCTCGTCCAGAGCGGAGTCCAAATAGACGCTCCGGGGCGGGAAACGGGGGGCAGCGTCAAGCTCAGATCCAAAAAAAATCACCCGGTCAGATGCTGGATGTTGCGACCATGCTCCCCTCCCTCCCCTCCCCCTTATTCTCCTCCACCTCTTCTTTCCTCCCCTCTCCCCTCCCTCCTCCCTCCCCACCTCCCCCCCACCCATCAACCCATTTGTCATTTCCTCCTAGCTCTCCCTCCACCACCACCTCCTCCTCCTCCTCCACCTCCTCTTCCTCTTCCTCTTCTTTGTAAGCGCCTCATCTCTTAATTGGATGGCTGGTCACGGCGTTGGCCAATCAGGAGCACTCCTCCCCGATGCGTTGGCACGAGCGGCCCACCTTGCGGTCCAGCTTCACCATCTTGAGGACGGCCTCCTCGCGCCCACGGCCCAGATGGTCGAACAGACAGTCGTGCTGCTCGGGGAGACGGTGGAGCATGCAGAATACGTAGCCTGGGAGGGAAACCAAAAAACACAGAGCGGTGAGGGAAGAAGTGACCCCGTTAAATGTTTAGCTGCTAAGACAACATCCCATAATACATCCCATACAACTGAATGTACGTCTCTAGCTGATCTGAGCTGATCTCTTTCATCATACATTTAAAATACATACATATTATTTTTGATGTGTTAAAATACAGACAGGAAAGAGTTATGTTTTTATTGAATTACACGCAGCTCAGAGCTTCAATCTTTATACCGTTGGAGCTCCGTGAGTCATGAAATGTCTTAAAGCTGAACTAGTAATAGTGTGTAAAGTAAGGATGTAAATGTCAAAAATATTTACTACATATTAAAAGTATTTAGAAATGCAGAAAAGATTAAATTATAGAAAAACTTAGCTGGATAACTGGCTCTCTGTTATTTATAGATATGAGGATTTTTATCGACCTTTTGTGATCAAAGTATTTGTAAAAACTTTCACATAATAAAAATTCCTTCTTTACTTATAAGGTAATGTATCTATTTTTATTTTAAAAAGGTTGGCATGCTGTCTTATCTTATGGCATTTTTTTCCCTGTTAAAGCTCTTACCTATTATTTTTGTTTTATTTTACTTTGTTAATGTATTCGTTTATTCATTTTTGGTACATTTTCTTTCTTTTCTGCTTTTGAGGGTCATGGGTGGTGGGTGGGTGGGGTATCAGAGTGAGTTGGTGTTCTGTTTCTCTTTCACTTTTCATGGGGGAAAAATATAAAACTACTGGAACATATACTGGTTTCTAACAAAGAATTTTTTATATAGTTTTTGAACCCTTCTTGTATGGAGATAGATACATTACAGTGTACAGTGTACTTCAGACATGCTATAAACACATGTGTCTAAGTATTTTGATGGTTTGCTTTACTTGGGTTGGGTGGAGCATTAGTGGGTTTTTGCTATATATAAACAAATCAACTCTGAAACTGTGAACTGCACTTATCTCAGTCTGATGTCAGCAGTGGTTTGTGTTGGTTTACTTTTACAGTCTAACAGTCAAACACATTTTCAACCACAGCTAGGCGCCGAATCAGTAAAATTAGAAGTGTGTGTGTGTGTGTGTGTGTGTGTGTGTGTGTGTGTGTGTGTGTATGTATGTGTGTGTATGCTGCCCCTTTTAGTAGCGATGACACATGGCTTAGAGCTCCAGTGCATCGTGGTACATTACAGTCCATGTTTTTTAGGACTATAAATGTAGGATGTGTTCACCTACATAATAATAGAGTCTGACTACTGCCATCAATCCAGATCATGTCCTGTTTTTACTCCTTTGATTGCACAAAAATGACATGTTCACATATTTAAACCCATCATAAAACATTAATAACTTTGATTTACTTGTAAGAACAGTCACTTACATTTTAAAGTCAATTCAAGTCTTGTTCTTTTATGTATTTATTTGCTTTCTTCAGCAGCTGACTTTGTTTTTTGACATATTTGTTGAACCACGCTCAGTGAAATGAGCTGTGGTGGTGTTCAGGTGAAAGAGTGTGTGTGTGTGTGTGTGTGTGTGTGTGTGTGTGTGTGTGTGTGTGTGTGTGTGTGTGTGTGTGTGTGTGTGTGTGTTCTTTTTGCTCGTTGAAAGCCACAGTGATGTGTGGGTACTGACCACAGCGACAGGAGCCTAGTTCCTGCTGTACCAGCTCTAGTTTGGTTTGGCAGCGATAGCAGCGCCGACGGTTTTTCTGCTTGGGCGTCCCGCGAGCCTCCTCGCTGCTCCCCTCCTGCTCTTCTGTGCGTGGCCGTTTCTCTGGCGTCGCCTCGCTCTCTGAGCCTGAGGCTGCAAAATAAAAAAGAGAGAGAAAAAGGAAGTGTCAGGGTTTGAGAGAGTGTTGAGCTCAAAGTGGGGCAGAGTGACGGGCAAGAAGAAGAGGCTGACTGTACCTGATTCTCGTGGACGTTTTGTGGGTGTGCAGAGTGTGCCTTGGGCTGTTTCTGTGCACGATGCGCCTGCAGATAGAAGAAGAGACGTGAGAGATAGGATGTGAAACTTCCAGTGCAACAAACCACATTTTAATCAATTAATGTGGCACAAACTCCAATAAACATACAGTTGGTAGTTTAGTGCTATTGAACGGTATCTTCCAGTGACAGATGTGAACAGTTGGTATTGAAGAGTCGCTGAAATATGAACTTATCTCTTGAAACCTGGACAAATAAAACCCTGAGTGAGTATCTGCTCCAACCGTAAGGAACTCTCTTCCTCTTGGTTTATGACCTGCAGCCACTGTAGAAACCAGGCGGGGAGTTCTGGTCCTCTGAAATGAGGCCAACGCGGAAGTAACTTAGAACTGCATTCTAGCAAAAGGTCACCAGGGGGCGACCGTTTTGGTGAAAAACTTCCATTTCGTCCCCGCCCATGGCTCCGCCTCATGCCCATACAAGTAGAATCCGTGTTTTCATTTTTCCCAGCATGCACCTGAAATTTTCAAGATGGCGCTGCCTAGATCTGAAACTATTGGCTTCCGAGCAGCAGTCCACAAACCAATGGGTGACATCACGGATGTTACGTCCATTTCTTTTATACAGTCTATGGTAGAAACACACCTGTATAAATGGACTTTTCTCTCACCTTTAAATGTGTTAGTGCTTGTTTCCATTGTGCGTTTCCTTTTGAAAGTCCTCTATTTGTTTGCTTTTATATTTTTATGATCTTTTATGTTTTAATCTGGTCTTCATTGTTTTTCTTGCTTCTGCCTCACTGAATTTAAGTTTTTATTGCTTTAGTTTTAATGTGTGCATTTCAAGTTTTATTCCTGTGAGACAATTTTGTAGTATTTTTAGGGATGTCAACACCTCCTACTACTGGAACTCTCCATTTTAATAGATCACTATTATGTCGTCCCACATTAATGATTTTAGCAAAAACAAACAGAGAAATAGTCTGCCAGCAGGATAAGAGTCCATTTCTTTCCACAGCACTTTGTCTTTTTCAGAAAGTTCAATGAAATGATCGTCAATACCTAAAACAATAGATGACAGATGCCTCCACTGTTGTGTGGACAGACGGACGTTTCAACAACGCTCTTTGAACATGAAACTAACTGACTTACTTTCTCCACTGGTTTTTAATAAAGTTGCTATTTTAAAACTCCATTAATAGTCTGACTTCATATCCCAGTGTGTTACATAGACAGTTTTTATCAGTTCTGAACGTCCAGTATGTTCAGTCTCTATTGTACCTCTTGTTCTGTACGTGTGTTCCAGTTCTCCCAGTATCATCACTGTGAACTGGTGCACTGCTACTGTTGCTGTTACTGATTGATAACTGTGTTTCTAAAAAGGTGGAGAAGGCTGCTCGGCCTCAGTTCAACCTTCAAGACTTCATGCTACTCTTAACTATGAAGAAATACTGCTGATGTAGTCTGAAGCTCAGCGATTTTTGGGTGAATTTTGCTTCTTTGGTCATTTCAGGTGAAGATTCAGCCCCCTCTGCTTTGTGACTAAATCCAGTCAGAGCTTTACCTCCTCTGTTTGTCCTGCTCTCTCTCTCTCTCTCTCTCTCTCTCTCTCTCCCTTTCTGTACTTACTCACTGAAGTTAAAGATGACAATTCATCAGCAGTTTGTAACCGCTTGCCAGTGTCGTATTTATCAAGTCTGTATATAGAACACATCTTTTACTCCAGAGTCAAGGCTCGTCCACACCAAGAACTACAACTATAAATATATAGTTTTAAAAAATCGGTCCAACTCCAGTGGATGATGGAGTCCACAACAATAACTACAACAACATCGACAGCGGAGAACGATATCGTCGGATCACTTTCAGAGCGATTTGATGAACGATAGAAACGCTGACAGCCAATCGAAATCCTTTCTATAAACCATACAGCACAACAAAATCTGCATCCAGCCTGATAGTTACAGTAAAACTTCATTCTTTATATAATTATATTCATTTACTTTAATGCAGCTTTGCTCCTCTCTCATCATGGAATGATGCGCTGTAGATTGGAGCAGAATGACACCCAGAGGTGATTTGTTATACAGTTATTATACAAAATTATTGATGGTACAAAGATGCTGAAACTTTGTTTGTATTGTAGTGTGAAAAAAATGTTGTTAGCAAATCTTTTAGACTTCAGATCAGTGCTCGGACTGTATGCCACAGCTCAATAACAGCTTCAGTCTGCTGCTGTCTAACAGTAGGGCTCGGCAATATATCCATATTGTACCAATATCGTAATAAAGGCCCATTTATGCTCAACGTTAAATACGGACGGAGCCTACTGTCCATTCATTTCGTCCGTATTTCTGCACGTTACCATAAAGCTTACGGATACGGACCAAACGGAGCAGTACCACCGGAAACCACGGGGGGGGCAGTGTTGCTGTCACTACTCGATACGTAGCTCTAGTGAGACACGAAGAAGAAATAACAATGGAGGAACTTTTTGAGGAAAGGTTGTGCGAGTTGGTTAGAAACTTTAAACATATCGTTTTTGTCTTTTATGCAAGAGGAACATTATCAATATCTCCTCCACAGTCGCCATGTTTGTTTTTGACTCTGTGCTGCCCCCTGGTGGATGTATTGGTTAACATCCATGCCAACGTAAAGGACTCATGGAAGTATGTGAGTAGTGACGGTAACATCGTTTGAAAAGGACTTATACATTTTCGTACGTCCGTTGAGCATAAATGGGCCTTTAGAGACTAGAGATATCGATATAGAATTATGGATATCATCATATTGGATATTGTCATGACATAAGTGTTGACTTCTCCTGGTTTTAAAAGCTGCACCAGACTGTTCTAATTGTTCTATTATTTGACTTTACCCACATTACTGATGATGAAATTTCTGTCTCACTGTGTAAATATTGTGTGAAAGCATCTCTACAACATCGATATTGAGGTATTTGGTTAGAAGTATTATTCCATATTGCCCAGCCCTCGTCTACAGGGGCTTATCGTTCTTAGTGTGGACGGCCTTTTAATATTAGCATATATCTAAAACTTTATCCTAACGTTTGTAAACTTTTTTCCCCTCAATGTTCTCTTCGCTCTGTGTTTTTCATCAAAGCATAAACTGGCATATTTTGGTTGTTTTTGATTCCCGATTCATATGGATATGATAAAAAAAAAATAAACAAATAAGTAAAGAGCGTGTGTGAAAGCGTCGGCCGTCTCGTCTTACCTTCCCTCGTGCTGGGAAACGTGGGCGAGGGCTCTTCGGTTGACGGCTGCTCGGAGCTGGAGGGCGGCGACGACAATAGAGACTGGCTACTGCTACTGCTCGTCTCGCTACTGAAGACAGGTGATTGGCTACTCCCAGTGCTTTGGATAGGCTTGGAGGTGCAGTCCTCCCCCGGCTGCTTCTTCTCAATGTCTGTGGTCAAGAAGAGTGAGTTAGCGAGGAGAGAGAGAAGAGAGAAGAGAGAGAGAGAGAGAGAGAGAGAGAGAGAGAGAGAGAGAGATGGAAAAATGGGACAGAGAGAGAGAGAGAGAGAGAGAGAGAGAGAGAGAGAGAGAGAGAGAGAGAGAGAGAGAGAGAGAGAGAGAGAGAGAGAGATGGAAAAATGGGACAGAGAGAAGAGAGAGAGAGAGAGAGAGAGAGAGAGAGAGAGAGAGAGAGAGAGAGAAAGGGAGAGAGAGAAAGGGAGAGAGAGAGAGGGAGAGAGAGAAGAGAGAGAAGAGAGAGAGAGAGAGAGAGAGAGAGAGACAGAGAGAGAGAGAGAGAGACAGAGAGAGAGAGAGACAGAGAGAGAGAGACAGAGAGAGAGAGAGAGAGAGAGAGAGAGAGAGAGACAGAGACAGAGAAGAGAGAAAGAGAAGAGAGAAGAGAGAAAGAGAGAGAGAAGAGAGACAGAGAGAGAGAGACAGAGAGAGAGAGAGAGAGAGACAGAGAGAGAGAGGAAAAGAGAGGACACAGAAACATCAGAGTCAAATCATTCAAATATGGACTCGTGTGCTTGTTGACGGTTTTGGGAGCAGATAGAAGATATAAGATCTACTGCCTCCCGTCACTGTGGCTGTAATAACAGCTTTTATGCAGCTTGTGCACATGTGTAGAAATCTGTGTATTTTATCTTCCAGAGAGGATAACATGATATTTATACATCATCATAAAGCTGCATCCTGAAATATGTTTATGTCAAAATATGAAGGTCTTTTTATATGCAGCAGCAGCAGCGTAGTGACAATCAATCAATCAATCAGTATGTATTTGTAAAGCACTTTTCATGCATAGTAATATTACACAAAGTGCTTTATATAATAAAAACTAAACAAGATATAAAGAATGACTCAATAAAAACACAAACTGAGGAAACGCTGTCATAACTCTCATGAATCTGCAGAGGTTTGGTAGGATGAAAATGTCAAAATTCAGAATACCCAAAGAAAATAATTAATAAAATATTAAATAAAAAATATAATAAATAAATAAGAAAATAAAGTCACTATAAGATAAAGTGGGTAAAAGCAGAAATGTGAGGTGGGGGTATTAAAAAGAAAATAAAGATAAGAAGAAAAGAAAATAATAAAGAATCTAAAGAGGAAATGTGTTAACTAGAGACCCCCCCTCGCCTCTTATTTTTAAAGGACGGTTTCACTCATTTTTCACTGTGTAATAGAAGTATGTATATTTATATATTCTCACTTTAAACCTGAGCAACAATCTCAACTCAGGTATATTATCACTCAACATCAATATTACTTATTTACTTTTGTACATAATGTTACTATTATTTACTGTATTATTTTATCACTATTGGTTTTTATTGCTTTTGTACTCAATATTTATTGTTCTTTAATCTTTTTATTGATGGACTAATAAAGGATTATCTTATCTTAACACAATAATCATGTGTCTAATGAATACTGACAGATGTTTTTCTTCCAGACATTGTATTTAACAGCTGATCTGAAGCCGATATGTTTCATAGTTACTGACTGCTGGTGTCAAATGTCCTCTTTTTGTTTGGATCCGTCCGCTGCAGCTGGACAGGAAGACGCTATTTATTATAACTAAAGGAGACAAACCGTGTAAGTTATACGCTTTATTTACTGAATATGATCTTCAGATTCACTTTTAAACATGGACCGTGGATTCATCTCTGACATAATCAGACTACCTGCTCTGTGTGTGCCCTTCACTGACATCACGTTAAAAAGGACTTCTGACTGTTTTGGTCTCAGTGTAGCATAAAAACTCCCAGCCAGTACAGCTGAGAACACAAACTCTTCTTTGTTGGTGCATTAAAGGATCAATCCGTACTCTCATTAACCTCACAGACAATTAACTGATTCATTTGATTGAAGAAAAGGGATGTATTGATTTAGCCTATTGTTGTATTTATCGATGCTGTTGATGATGTGTTTTATTATTAGAGTAACTTTTAAAGCAAAAAACTGTAAAAACTAGAGCCACAGTCAAATAATGAGTTCGTTGATTGACAGAAAGTTAATTGGCAACTATTCTGACAATCAAATTATTGTTTGAGTTGATGATGATGTAATACTTTTCTTTGTCCTACATGAAGTTACAGTGAACATCTAATAATATAATAATATAATAATAATAATAATATGATCTAATAGTTATTTAAAAAGGGCAACTATCTAACTTTTTAGAAACAAAATTCACTGATTGATCATGAAAATAATTTGTAGACGAACAGATGATGAAAATAAACATTAGTTGCAGCTCTGATAGAAACTTCCCAAGTTTTACCTTCTTAAAATGTGCTGATAGTCTGAGTGTAGAAAAGAATATTTGGATTTTGGAGCGTTGATCAGACAACATGTTATAATATTCTCTTTTTCACCATTTTCTGACATTTCATAAACTAAGTAATCGATCTACTATGTGATTAAGTAATAAGCAGATTCATTGATAACCTAAATGATAGTTATTTGGATTAGCAATTCTGTTGAGCATCTTATTTTGAAGGTTTAGATGACTTTATAACTTCACTGTGCTGAACTGAAACCTGACACACGAGGAGAAAGACACGCTCCTCTCTGATGACTCTGCTGCACTCAGACCTCTTTACATAATTATAATCTCAGACTTTATCGATCCTCCATGATGTTGTCTTCACTTTTTTTTTTCTCTCTCTGGGGAGGTTGAGAGAGGTCAGCCTCGATTTGAGTCTCTCCTCCACATGTGGGCTAACCCACTTCTGCTCTGCTTTGGTACTCGTGTGTATTGAGTCTATTCTGAGCCTCTGTGATGCTCCAACTCAACGCGGGGGCCCTGAGGTCCTCGCTGTCTGCCATATCCTCGCTGGTTGCCATGGACACCGACGGGGCTGCAGCTCACCTTCAACCCATCCTCTCCCAAACCAGACCAGAGGAGTCATTGAGGAAAACTTGATGCATACTGTGACATTTTTTTTTCTTTATGTAGGAATTTGTCACATTGCAGGAAATTAAAGCTTCTAAATTTAAAAGTATTTCAAAGTAAAATGCTGAATGTGTGACTCCATTAAATCAGCTGATTCTGCCCTTAAAACACATCTAATGTAACTTTATGGTTATATATACACACACACTAGGACTATATACTAGCTGTATCACGTTGAGAGTGTGAGGCTGTTTACTCATCCCTCCATTTTCCTCCAATGACTTATTAGCATTGTTAGCATTCCTCAGTGAAATCAGCAGGCACACCTAGCCTCGAGCTGCTGCTAGCTGAGCCGCTGTCTGTCAGGGAGAACGGCTCTGAGTGCCAAGAAACTACTTCACGGTTTAAAAAAAACAAAAACAAACGTGGAGCCATTTTCCTCACGTTTACAATGTGACACGTGAACAGCTGAGTAACCTTCAGGAGACTCACACACAGAGACCGGAGACATGTGATGGTCAAACATGCATTTCTTTGACTTTTATTATTATTATTGTGTGTGATATTATTTTAATTCTATTTAGTTTAAATGATGTATGAAGCACCTTTTAATGAAATAAAGTTAATTATTGTTATTCTTATCTTGTCAGCCCCCCCCCCACCCCTCTGTTTTTCCAGATGTGTTTAGAAAGCATCTGTACTTTAAAAGGTAAACTACTGGGAGGTAAATGATGTACAAACTTGATCAAATCATTTAAAGTTCAATTCAAAGGTCTTAAAAAACTGGTACGCCTCAAATGTGTCAGTTCATTTTTTTTTAGAATAGAAGAAGGAAACCAATGATAACGCAGCGCTCTCTTCCCAAAGTGAGAATGAGGAACAGGACACCGCCTCTCCAAATACAGCCGGCGGTTTAAAAACAGCGAGTATTTACAATCCTTTTAAAATGATGTCGTGACAAGTCTGACTTCAGCTGCACAGTGAATTTATGAGAGGGGGAGAGAAAGAAAAAAAAAAAAAAAAAAAAAGTACAGGCCGTAAAAAAAACAAACATATGGTTATGATGACAGCTCTGCTAAAAGTGGAAATAGTTTTTATGACTAAGATTTAAACTGAGGAAGGTGAAGTTACGTAGTTACACAGTAATAGAGGCAGCAGGGAGGTCAACGCTTTCTCATTTCTGTTTGACCCACTGTTCATTTTATTATGTTCACTGTCATAAAATATAAAAAATATATCTATATCTACTGTGTTTGAAGACTTACCAGCAAAACATTTGGAGCATAGGTTCATGGTTTTACTGGACCTGCAGAGACACAAGAGAGAGAAAGAGAGAGTCAGTGATTGAATGAAGGAAAACCTCACATCCTGTTCATATTCTACCATCACAGTAACAATCTCCTCGTTAAAAGTGTTCATACCAAATGTTGAAGCACACCAATAGTCAATCTGACTGATCAATAAATGTCTTCTTAGTTAAACATTGACTAAGAAGAGAAGAGAAGAGACACACTTCCTCCGTTACCAGCTGGACCTTTTTACCAATAACTCAAAATCATACTTGCATCACATCCTGAGCGTCAAACACATCTTTCATAATCAAAAGTTCCCTCTCAGCAACCTTCGTCCTCGTGCATCGTTTCAGCAATCAAGCTTGTGTGTGTGACTGTGTGTGTGTGTGTGTGTGACTGTGTGTGTGTGTGTGTGTGTGTGTGTGTGTGTGTGTGTGTGACTGTGTGTGTGAGACTGTGTGTGTGTCTGTGTGTGTGTGTGTGTGTGTGTGTGTGTGTGTGTGTGTGTCACCATAAACTGACGCTGAAGATGACAAATAAAGGGAAAGTGAAAGGATGATGTGGGGACAACACTCACACCCAGCTGCTGTTAAACACTAACACAGATCACTGAGTCTCTCTGCAGATAAAAGCAGCTTTAGCTTTAGATCACTTTGTCTTTAAGATTAATTAACAAATAAAAAACACATTTAGTCGTTCTGCAAATGCAAATATTTTAAAGTGATGAATCTAAAATCCATCATTCGAGCAGGACGAAGAGTTTAGTCTAATCTTAAAGACTCAGACCTGAGTGTCAGATGTCCGATAACGCAGAGATGTTCCACGTCTTCCAAAATAAAAGTACAGCAGGAGTTTCATTGCACTATAAAATGAACAGTGGTAACTTTAAATAAAAACTGAACTGAAAAGACAAATAAAAGACACACCTTGTTAACAATGTAAATGTATACTCTGTATTTATGTTATCAGGATTATTTCATTATGTATTAATGTCGACGATGTATTAATTATGCTGAATATCAATATTTATGGCATTATGTTATAGTTTAGTGCTGTTTTTTATGATGTCATTCTCTTAATAAAGTGTATTTAAAGCTCTTTCGGACCTTTATAAAAAGGACTGATAAAACTTGGTTCATAGCATTGATTATTTCTACTTTTACCTTTATTACTTATTATCTAATATAGCTCTTTTATTCCCCCATACACCATATCTAACAATGTCTACACCAGAACCAGAACCAGCACCAGGACCAGGACCAGGACCAGTACCAGCACCACCAACCCTGCATCCATGGGAGTTACAGTATATATTTAAAAAGCTAAAAACAGCCTCCATATCTCACTATCCTCTAAATGCTTCTTGGTGCCTCATGTAGGGCCCTGTGATTTAGCCGACGCAGAATATCGTGGAATTTGACATAATTTGACTGAAATGCTGTTTTCGTGTGGAAGAGGAACGTATGTCTGGGGAAAACTGCACCGAGGGAAGCAAATCTGGGTGGCACAACAAGCCCCCCCCCCCTCCTCACCCCTCCACACACTAAGCCCCTCCCCCTTCAAAACAATGTAAGCATGAAGCGGCTGAACATGGCTCTATCCTCAGTACAGAGCCGAGCAGCTCCTGAAGGACTTCTATGTGTCAGGTCAACTGTTGTTTTGTTAGTAAAAGAAGAGTAAAAGGTAAAAAACAGAATCCACAAAAATTAAAAACGGAAAAAACAGAATTTGGGAAAAAATTAAAACAGATTTTATAGGGCCCTACTTATGTGAGACAGCAACAGGCTACTTCAGAACATTTTAGGACACAAATACTAATGTTTTATCATTTTGTAACTGTAATAAAACCATTTTAATGACTATAAAGGAGTCATGTGACTCCACAGCGTAATAAGACCTCTAATAACTGGATGAAGCATTCTGTGATACTAATACGTGTCCAGCAGACCTCCATGAAATCTGCTGATCCTCTGGCAGGGGGGTGAGGAGGGGTGAGGAGAGGTGAGGTGAGGAGGGGCAGGGGGGGGTTTAATCCTGATTTAATCCCTGCTCTTCTTGGTGATTTCACCTGTCCTACAGGTACAGTGTGTGTGTCACCTTCTGGACTTCTCTTTAATGTTCAACCCACCAACAATGCGTCTGTGTCAGCCGTGTGAATGGTGCCCAAGCTGGAACTCCGCTGGGTATTCAGCATCATTGTCCCTACAGGAGCTATGTGACTAATGCGGTAGGACCGGCTCCCACTGAATGTTTCACCTGCACCGAGGAGACCGAGGTACCTCAGTATATACAACAACACGTTACATTTAAAGATCTGGTGGCGTGCTCCGATACGTCCACTTTTATATTTGAGCCATAACTCTGACACGAGGTGTTTCTGCTGTTTGTCTTCCCTGAATCAACACTTCTCTCACAGAGTCAACAAGCAGTGAACACGAGAGGCTTCACAAACAGCTTTACTGCAGGACTGTTGGCTTTATTGGTCTGTACAGGTGCGACCGATACACTCATTACTGTGTGATAAGCTAACGACACAAACGGACGGAGATGACCATACCGAAGGTCTATGTGACGACTACAGCACATCCAACTTCATTTATACAAGACTTATTCAGCTCAGTCTGACTCTAACTTTCATTATTATTCAGAAACAAACACAGAAGCTAGAAATGTTCAGTCAGATTTTGAAATAAAATGTCAGATATTTGCCACTTCCTGCTTCTAAAGTGAGAATTTAAAGCCTTGATCGTTGTTCATGACAGTAAAGTGAATATTTATGTGTTGGTCTGAGAAAACGCCAATTTAACATTTAACATTTAACATTTAAACAGAACTAACAAACACTAGATCTGTCACGATAACTACTTCTACTGGATGATATATTGTCTCTGAAATAATCACGATAACCGATATTATTGTCATTTAAAGATCATTTTATACCACTGATATAATGATTATATAATAGTATAATAATGTAAAGGGGGGTTGGAGAGTGGGCTCTACACTGGGCAATACTGAGGTAAAAAAAAAGATCAAGTATAAGTCCATATATAGACATGATGATGCTGATAATTATGTTATAATTCAATTAATAATTATTGTGTTGGTCTGATAAAACATGAAATGTGAAGATGTCCGTTTGGCCTTTGGGAAATTTTACAAAGCAAACACTGACTCAATTAACTGAAAACAACCTGCGGGTTAATTAACAATGAAAACAACTGCTACCTGTTTTTTATCTTCAAGAAAACACAAGCATTTAGGATTTAAAGACTTAATAATTAGCTTTACGTGAGACTCATATTAGATGAGGGCAGCACTGAACTCCAGCAACAGCAAATAAGTTGTGGAAGCTGTGGAAGGAGGACACTTTCCTGTTATTGTATGAATAAAAGCAGAAGATTGTAAAGATATTTCCACATTAATGCAGATTTAACTTTTAAACTTCTGATCGACACCAAAAAACTACAACTCAGACTTTTGCTTTATGTCATTCCCACTTTGTTCTCCATCATCTTATTGCAATTCAGTGGACTAAAGGACACAAGTTGAAGCTTTAATCACAGACTGTATAAAAGAAATGGACGTAACATCCGTGACGTCACCCATTGGTTTGTGGACTGCTGCTCGGAAGCCAATAGTTTCGAATCTAGGCAGCGCCATCTTGAAAATTTCAGGTGCATGCTGGGAAAAATAAAAACACGGATTCTACTTATATGGGCGTGAGGCGGGGCCTTTGGCAGAGTGGGGAGGTTGCTATGGTTGCAAGGGCTGGATCTCGAGGACATTGGTCAATCAACCTGTCAATCAGGACGTAGCCACGCCCTAATGCATACCCTGCTTTATCGTCACATATAAAATCAGGGAGGCCAAAATGTCCCAAATGAACATCATACTGCATTGAAGAAGGCTTTAAACTAGCGATTGAGACCATAAACACATTTTGAAAACGTTTACTGAGGTTAGAAATCAAGTGAGAAGTTGGTGAACTCTCCATTGACTTGTATAGAGACGGTCGCCCCCTGGTGGCCTTTTGATAGAATGCAGCTCTAAGTTACTTCCGCGTTGGCTTCATTTCAGAGGACCAGAACTCCACGCCTGGGTTTAACACACAGTACGCTGGTGTAAAGTGAACATCCCAACCTCTATCTGCCATGTTACTTTAAGTCTCTTTTACCAGATCATTGATGAAGCTCTATGAAAGAATACACTATTTTAATCTTCTCATTTATTACACACACAGGCTCTTAAGTGAGTCATGTACTGAAGATGTTTGGCTAGACTCTTGATGTCTCCTTCCCAAACAAACTGTTTAAAAATACACAATATTTTGCAATCTAAAAAAAAAAAAAGGGAAAAGAAAGTAGAAAAAAAAGCTGACAATGGAAAAATTAATCGCAGTATGAGGTCAATGTTGTCAGCTGGTGTAGAGAGTCTGACTGTCTGTGTTCAGTCTAAAAAGATAAAAGCCGCATCTCAGCTCGTTTTGAAGGCTCGAGTGGCTCCTGATGGAAAACTGTCAACAGAGCCTGAAGAACCCCGACGGACATTTGCTGTGACTACAAGCACCATCTGTGTGTGTGTGTGTGTGTGTGTGTGTGTGTGTGTGTGTGTGTGTGTGTGTGTGTGTGTGTGTGTGTGTGTGTGTGTGTGTGTGTGTGTGTGACAGGGCTCAGACCGACTCTTTTCTTATCATCATTTGCAGTCCTTTCTTTTGTTTTTCCTGCTCAGTTTCTCCCCTCACTCTCTCTCTTATAGTCACACCACTCCTCTCTGCCTTACAGACGCCTTGCTGCCACTCGTTCATGTACTTTAACGAAGCTGAGCTGCTTTTATTTTGAAAATTTGCAGGTTTGCTTTCAGAGTTAAGAGAAGTCTCATCAGTCTGACCAAGTTCAGACCTTTGCACAATAAGACTGAACCATCATAAAAAAAAAAGCATTTTGACTGATATTAGAATTACGATGTGTTTTATGATATTAGCAGGGCAGATCAATAAAATGTCTATCTATTGATCCATCCATCCATCTATAGGCAATAATCACATCATTATTCTCATTTAAAACAATATTAAACTGATTGTAGTGTGATTTCAATGATATGAAAGCCAGGACAAATGATATTTTAACATATTTCACCTTTAAAAATGTGCCTCTCGTGCTTTGAAAATTGATAAAAAAGGATAAAATGTATATTAATTGTTCAGCCCTACTTTGGAGTTTATCCTGAAGAGGAAACTGTCATTTATTACTTTTCAATATATTTCTTAAAAGATAAAGATCTGATGGAAATAAGAGGATTTATTAGCTCTGAGATAGTCAAATGTAAAATGTAACATGACACATTTAGAAACATTACAACAAATTACATAATACAACTGAATCCAATCAAATTCTCAAAATGGGAATGAATTTTTTGATGAGGATAAAATGAAGCTCATACAAATTGAAATTAAAATGACACACACACACAGCGATAAATCTGTCCGAGGCAAAGCTACTCGAGCCAAAACTAATTCAATAACACGTTCAGTATCACTTGATCTTTGCTGAAGCTCAAACATGATTAGAAGCTACACTGATGAGTCTGAACGGATCTGAATGAGGAGACTTCAGGAGCGTCTGTGAGAGCTGATGGGAATATCTGATTACACTCATTGGGGGAAAGAAAGAAAGAAAGAAAAAAAAAAGAGAAGAGAAGCAACGGCTGAGTGAAATATGTTGTTCAGGAGTGAGTGGTTCCTCAGAGAGCAGAAAGCAGAGCGAAAAAAACAAACAGAGAGAAGACAAACAGAAAACAAGCAGCTCACCTTGAACTTTCCTTTTACTACATTCCTCTCAATATTCTCCTCTTACTTATTAATAAAAGGGTTGAAACATGAATATAAAGACAATTAAAAGGTCGAGTGATGTCAACTTAAAGTATTAAAACATGAAGCTCAAATATATACTGAACACAAACTCATCAAATCACTGAGTTTAACCCTCCTGTTGTCCTTCAGTCAAGGAAGGGAGGGAGGAAGAAGGAAGGAAAGGAGGGAAGGAAGAAAGGAAGGATGGGAGGGAGGACGGAGGAAAGAAGAAAGGAAGGAGGAAGGAAGGGAGGGAGAAAGGAAAGAAGGACAGAGGAAAGAAGGAAGGGAGGAAAGAAAGAAGGAAGGAGGGAGAAAGGAAAGAAGGAAGGGAGGAAGGTAGGGGGAGGAAAGAAAGAGAAGGAGGAAGGAAGGAAAGAGAGAAAGACAGGAGGGAGGGAGGAATGAAACAAAGGAAGGAGGGAAGGAAAGAAGGAAGGAAAAAAGGGGGGTGGAGGAAGGAAAGAAGGAAGGGAGGAAAGAGAGAGGAAGGAAAGAAAGAGAGAAGGACGGAGGGACGAAGGAAAGGAAGTAAGGAAGGGAGGAAAGAAGGAACAGTTAAAACAGACAGGAGGATGACAGGAAGGTTAAGAAGCTTTTAAAGGAACATTCCAACTGATTTGCAGCAGCCTTAAAACATCATACTGATCCTGAGCTGATCAGATCTACATGAAAACACAATCACATATATATTATTACATGTTAGTTGTTCCTGTGTTCTCTGACTATGATATGAACAGGAACAGAGGGTCACCTTGTCTTTACTAAAGCTGCTCACCAGACAAAGATCAATACATATTTCTGTCAGGCTGATAAATATGTTTGAGGTCATTTCATATTTATTATTTATTTATTTATCTTTGTAAAAATTATACTTCCACATCCATGTTTGCTGATGTACTGTTGCTGTAAGTTGTCCTCGAGTACTTTGAAAGGCGCCTTTAAATAAAATGCAGTATTATCATCATCATTATTATTAGGGCCCGAGCGCTGTCTCTATACTACATACTTCCATACTACATACTACTATACTACATACTTCTATACTACATACTTCTATACTACATACTACTATACTACATCCTACATACTTCTATACTACACACTACATACTTCTATACTACATACTTCTATACTACATACTACACACTACATACTTCTATACTACATACTTCTATACTACATACTACATACTTCTATACTACATACTTCTATACTACATACTACATACTTCTATACTACATACTTCTATACTACATACTACATACTTCCATACTACATACTTCTATACTACATACTTCTATACTTCTATACTACATACTACATACTTCCATACTACATACTTCCATACTTCTATACTACATACTACATACTTCTATACTACATACTTCTATACTACATACTACATACTTCTATACTACATCCTACATACTACACACTTCTATACTACATACTACATACTTCCATACTACATACTTCCATACTTCTATACTACATACTACATACTTCTATACTACATACTTCTATACTACATACTACATACTTCTATACTACATCCTACATACTACATACTTCTATACTACATCCTACATACTACACACTTCTATACTACACACTTCTATACTACACACTTCTATACTACATACTACATACTTCTATACTACACACTTCTATACTACATACTTCCATACTTCTATACTACATACTACATACTTCCATACTACATACTTCTATACTACATACTTCTATACTACATACTTCTATACTTCTATACTACATACTACATACTTCCATACTTCTATACTACATACTACATACTTCTATACTACATACTTCTATACTACATACTTCTATACTACATCCTACATACTTCTATACTACACACTTCTATACTACACACTTCTATACTACATACTACATACTTCTATACTACACACTTCTATACTACATACTACATACTTCTATACTACACACTAAAGGACCAGATAGTGAGCAGACCGTTTACACTGTAGTAAACTACACGATAACCCACAATGCATTTGGTTCCTACCCGAGCTGAAATCATCAGGCTGAAGCTGATTTCATTTTAGCTCTAACTCTGTAAATAAACCACTTTATCCACATTTCTAACCTTTTTAGGAAGAAAGTAAAGTAGCCCTTTAGATCCACAATGTGACGCTAATTTGTCCAAATAACACCTGTTTAAAGTTTTCTTCCTGAGAATTCGGAGCCACTCAAGTTAGCCGTTTCCAATAGACCCATTGTGTTTTTCGTTACCTTAGAATGAGCTTTTACATCTACAGAGAGAGCGGGTCCTCTTCCACAGAGCCTGCCATGTTTCTACAGTAGCCCAAAGCGGACAAACCACACACTGGCTTTACTAATGACCTTTCACAGCCACTAATTCCCCTCTTGAGGCAGTTAAATCCTACATGCTGAACCTTTAAAAGAACCACAGTAAAAGGCGAAAATGCTGGTTTTATGTTTCAGTAGAAATAAAGAAATGAATATCTGCCATTAGATCATTAATTGGTTGTTGTTTTCAGATTTTTTTGTTGTTAATATTGTGATAATATGTTGTATGATATCTAAATGTAGGTTTAAGTTGTGTAGAAATGCTCCCTGAAAGTCAAAACTCATTAGTAACGGTTGTCTCTACTTCACTAATGAGCTGTCGTCGCCTTGTTGGTTGCTACGTTCGTTGCTAGGGTGTTTGTATTGTTTGCTCGCTCGCATATTACAGGTCAGATTTTGGCTCGAGTGAGTACGGAGAAGTATTTCAAGTAAGTAAAACAAGAAAAAGTAGTGAAATACAGCCAACGAGCTGGCCAATCAGAGCAGAGTGGGCTCATCAGGAGGCGGGGCTTAAAGAGACAGGAGCTAAAACGGCCTGTTTCAGACAGAGGCTGAACTGAGCGGCTGCATAAAGGACCAGTAGAAGCTAAATAAGGAGTATTTAACTAAAAAGCAGGCAAAGATATTCCAGTAGAGACACAGAATATAAATATAGAGCTGGAGATGTGAAGAATATGTCGTCTTTATAGTCTCATAAATCAATATCTGTATAAGAATGCTTCACGGTTATTACACTGATCAGCTTCAGCCAAAAAGAGGAGGAACTATTTAACCCTTAAACAGGCAGGAGTGTAAAATGAGATGTAAAAAACATCATTTGAACCTAAAGTAAAACATTTCCACATATATTTTGGATTTTAATGAGTTGTATCTCCACCAGGACACGTTGCCCCTATTAAGTCCTTTCTCTTGTCATTAATATCACACATAGTAGTTTCTAATCTGACTTCTATCATTTATATCAAAGTATAAACCGACCACAAGCTTCAATTCTACCAATTCAAGGTACATATATGATTGAACAACCACCTTAATCATCCTAACAGAGTGTTAAACAGTCTGTATCTCCTGCTGCATGCTGCCTGTTTAAGGGTTAATGAAATCAGCAGGTTTTTAGCATACATTCAGCACATGGTTGTGTTACCTAGTATTAATATTATATGAGACTTTTGCTCCTTTAAGTATTAAAAAGGGTGTTGTGGAAACTGATTAGCCGTCACATAAAGGGTAAAACCACAATTTGCTCATCTGCACCTTGAACTAACCACAAACAAACACCATATTAACATGTCATGTAATCCTGGGTAAGAGTCTAAAATCCTGGCTTTTGAATAAAGCTCCAGTGGCTGAATTTAAAGCCAAACGTGTAACCTGGTTCAGGATCTTTTTAAGAGGCCTTGAGTTTCAGCGACATGTGTGAAGTGGGACAGGACAGCCAGCAGCCTCAGGCCAGGTGTTATTCTGAGCCGAGGCAAGGGGCTGTAAACACACCACGCTGCCATTTGTGTCACCTGACATTGACAGGTGGGTTACTGGTTCCTAGTTTGCTTACCGCAAAAAAATGAAGGCAATTGGGGGCTGGGGGCTAAGGGTGGGGGGGTGGGGAGAGGGTAATCAAATGACAAGTCATATGACAATGCTCTACATTGATAATACCTCAAAACATAAGGGCTATTATGGTGCTGGATGTATGTGACAGCACTCTTAGCTCATGTGTTAATAGTCCCACAGGGTTTGGTTTTGATGTGAGATTTAATTCCGACTCATATCCTCACACCAAATTCCCAAATATCCCCACCTCTATCTGCCATGTTACTACTACGTCTCTTTTACCAGAACATCGATGAAGATCTATGAAAAGGTTAAAACTATCTTCATCTTCTCATTTATTACACACACACACACACACACACACACACACACACACACACACACACACACACACACACACACACACACACACACACACACACACAGGCTCTTAAGTGAGTCATGTACTGAAGGTGTTTGGCTAGACTCTCGGTGTCGCCTTCCCGAACAAACTGTACAAATATACGATATTTTGCCTTTTAAAAAACAAAACAAAAAGCTGACAATGGAAAAGTGTGTGTGTGTGTGTGTGTGTGTGTGTGTGTGGTTAAATGTGTGTCTTTCTCTGCTATTACATGACAAGGGAGGAGTAAGTCAATCATGTTTGTTTTAATATCTTAATAATTGTTTTTCTAAAGTGTTTTTTTTAAAAGGCATTTTGTCCTACGGGGGCCAAAGGGCTTCCAGTATGTGTGTGTGTGTGTGTGTGAATGTGTGTGTGGTTAATTGGATGACAAGTAAATAATCTCATGTCTTTCTCTGACTATTACATGCCTTAACAAGGGAGGAGTAGTCAATCGTGTTTGTTCAGGTTGAGTATCGTTGATTAATTGTTTTTAAAAGGTTACACAGTCGTTTGGTGCTATGGGGTAACAACACAGGAGACATCAGTGAATCACATCCGGTATGCAACACACACATCCACCACTTTGACAAGACAAGTGTGTAAAAAAACTCCTCAAAAAAAAAAAGAAGAAGAGGAAGAGGAATAGAAAAACACATTTTTTTATACATATAATCAGTGAAGCTTGGTTTAAAAGGGTTTTTAAACAGAAGAGAAAACAGGGTTAGGTTTAAAAGGAGCCTGCTGGCAGTAAATCATTTTCTCTGTCGGTACGTCATCTCCTGGCTTCACTTAAATAGCATTAAAAATACGATATAACACTACTGAAAAACACAGCAGGCCTAAAGCAGCTTTAAAAACGTGTCAAACAATGGAAATGTGGTTTAGTTTTAAAAAGCTAGAAGGGTTATTTATTAGTTCCCAACCCCCCACCTCTCTCTCTCTCTCGGCCTGTAACACACAACAGAACAACAACAATGGGGTAGAGCATAATTTCACTTAAACTACACTCTTAGTCTAATCTATTATATATATATATGGAAAGGTTTAACTCTTACCCCCAAAATCCACAGGGACACCGGGGAGGTAGGCTCGGAGCTTTGCTTCTTTCGCTGGTGTCTCCCATGATGACTTCTTCCAACACACACACACACACACACACACTAAAAAAAACCACCCAGATATGGAAACGCAAGGCCGGGGATGAATCCGAGGCCTGGTCGCTCAATGAAGGAAGGGAGAAGAAGAAGGGGGAGAAAAAAAAAACGACCCAATGGTTAAGTTAGGGGAAAAATACAAATGTCCTTTTTTGCTTTAAAGTCCATAAATTGGTGAGAAAAAAAAGGTGGCGAGCTCGGTTTGTTTCCGTTTCAGCCACAAAGAGAAACAATGTTTCGTGTGAAGTGGAAGAAATCAATCAGCTGCTGGACGCGTTTGGACCATACTAAAAAAAAAAACAACAAGAGGGGCGTCCAAAGGTTTTACTCGACACTAAAAACAGTAGAAAAATCCTCAGCTGTCAACTGGTGCCGATAAAACACGATTGTGTCGACGTTTAAGTTTAAATACGTGGGTGGGGTATGAGAAAAAGAAAAAATAAATAAGACAAGAGGAAGGACTTCCCCTCTTTACAGTGCAGGACCACCCCTATTCACACGTCGCTGATGGGAGGTATGCTGGGCCGCCGGTGTTACACTCTGTTTGGTCACCCGGCAGATTGAGTGACCTGCAGTGTGTTTAAAGATGCTTTGCTTAAATTAATATATATAAAACAACAAAAAAGACATTATTACCCACATTTAAAAGGCTATTTAACCCTGTAAAGCCTGAACCATCAAATAACTGCCAGAAAATCTTAATTATTTAACACTGTGAGTCTTTATTGGTTTAGTAAGTGGTGATATAAGCTCTATGCAGGACTTATAAGGGCTTTAAACAACATTGTATTCATATGATTTTGTTTGTTTAACCCTGTAAAGCCTGAACCAGCAAATAATTGCCAGAAAATGCTAATTCATTGAAACCGTGTGAGTGTTTATTGGACCTTCTGATAAGTAATGAGTTGACACATATGATATTTGATACATCTGGAACTTTTTACTGCTTATTTTTCATGTTTGTTTTTTTAACCCTTAAACAGCCCTTACTAGTTATGTCATTTGCACCTAAAGTAAGGAAGGAAGGAAAGAAGGAAGGAAGGAAGGAAGGAAAGGAAGGAAGAAGGAAGGAAAGGAGGGAGGAAGGGAAGGAAGGGAGGAAGAAGGAAGGAAAGGAGGGAGGAAGGAAGGAAAGGAGGGAGGAAGGGAAGCAAGGGAGGAAGAAGAAAGGAAAGGAAGGAGGGAGGAAGGAAGGAAGGTAGGAAGAAGAAAGGAGAGGAAGGAAGGATGGTAGGAAGGAAAGGAGGGAGGAAGGAAAGGAGGGAAGATGGAAGGAAAGGAGGGAGGAAGGGAAGGAAGAAGGAAAGGAAGGACAGATGAAGGAAGGAAGGAAGGACAGAAGGAGGGAACATTTACCCTAACAGCTGAACTTAGATCTGAAGAAGGAAGGAAGGAAGGACAGAGGAAGGAAGAACAGAGGAAGGAAGGAAGGAAGGACAGATGAAGGAAGGAAGGAAGGACCCGGGAGGACAACAGGAAGGTTAAAGAGTCTGTATCTCCTGGTGCACGTTGTCTGTTTAAGGGTTAAACAAACATAAAACATATGAATACAATGTTGTTTAAAGCCCCTTATAGGTCCTACATAAAGCTCATATCAACACCTACTACACTTTTTATATATGGTGATGATATATAATGCATGAAATGTACGGATACACAGATAAATGAGCTTCTGTACCTGTTGTATCCCATTTGACACATACGTTCAACAGGAATTAATATAATAAAATAAACTACAAAATATTTAGTAATTCAACACTGCATTGGTTTATCTGTGGACTGCATGTATCTGATCTTATGCATCAGGTTTCTCAGGAAAAATATCATCCTGGTGATGTAGGGCTCTCTAAAACTCATGTATCATATATTATTCACTTGATATTATAGGGTTAAATCAATATATGTTGGGGAAAAAAGACATCATTACATGTAAATATAAATCCCACATTTAAAATGCTATATAAGTAAGAGTATAGCCTAGAAGTATTACCAGCTAAAGTTACTTAAAGCACTAAAGTAGACGAATTGAGCTGATATTCTACCAAATTTGTGCTCTAGGATTTTATAAGCCGGATGTTAACTTGTAATAAAGTGTTTATTTTTATATTGTGGTATTGGTGTTTTTACTTAAGTTAAAGATCTGGGTACTTCCTCTAACACTGCAGGTCACTGAATCTAATGGGTCACCAAATATGTTGTAACACCTGAAACACGTCCATCAAACAAGGAATGTCAATATTGCCAAACACCAACTGACATATAACGCAAAACCGGAGATAAGCTATAATATAGACTGTTAAACCTGATTAAAGATATTTGTTATTAACTAAAGACATAAAAATGTACCTCATGTCCATCTGGTGGTGGAAGAAGTAGACCTAGACCTAGACCTTAGATCCTTTAAATAAATACTACAATGTAAAAAATACTCTATTATTAGTATTTATTTATGTATTATTAAAACACATGCAATAAAAAACCTGCTATAGTAAAAGTACTGCAGTATTATAGTGACGTAGTATGCAGTATTACAGTAAAAGTACTGCAGTATTATAGTGATGTAGTATGCAGTATTACAGTAAAAGTACTGCAGTATTATAGTGATGTAGTATGCAGTATTACAGTAAAAGTACTGCAGTATTATGAGTGATGTAGTATGCAGTATTACAGTAAAAGTACTGCAGTATTATAGTGATGTAGTATGCAGTATTACAGTAAAAGTAGTGATATATTATTATATATGACATCATTAGATTATTAATAGTGAAGCATCAGTGTTAGAGCAGCATGTTACTGTTGTAGCTGCTGGAGGTGGAGCTAGTTTATACTACTTTATATACAGTTAGCTAGTTTATACTACTTTATATACGGTTAGCTAGTTTATACTACTTTATATACAGTTAGCTAGTTTACACTACTTTATATACAGTTAGCTAGTTTACATTACTTTATATACGGTTAGCTAGTTTACACTACTTTATATACAGTTAGCTAGTTTACATTACTTTATATACAGTTAGCTAGTTTACACTACTTTATATACGGTTAGCTAGTTTACACTACTTTATATACAGTTAGCTAGTTTACATTACTTTATATACGGTTAGCTAGTTTACACTACTTTATATACAGTTAGCTAGTTTATACTACTTTATATACAGTTAGCTAGTTTACACTACTTTATATACAGTTAGCTAGTTTATACTACTTTATATACAGTTAGTTAGTTTACACTACTTTATATACAGTTAGCTAGTTTATACTACTTTATATACAGTTAGCTAGTTTATACTACTTTATATACAGTTAGCTAGTTTACACTACTTTATATACAGTTAGCTAGTTTACACTACTTTATATACAGTTAACTAGTTTATACTACTTTATATACAGTTAGCTAGTTTATACTACTTTATATACAGTTAGCTAGTTTATGCTACTTTATATACAGTTAGCTAGTTTACGCTACTTTATATACAGTTAGCTAGTTTATATTACTTTATATACAGTTAGCTAGTTTATACTACTTTATATACAGTTAGCTAGTTTATATTACTTTATATACCGTTAGCTAGTTTATACTACTTTATATACAGTTAGCTAGTTTATACTACTTTATATACAGTTAGCTAGTTTATACTACTTTATATACAGTTAGCTAGTTTAGTCCAGTGGTTCCCAACCTAGGGGTGGGGGCCCTCAAAGGGTCAGCAGATATATCTGAAGGGTCGTGAGATGATTAATGGGAGGCAATCAGGGCTGGATTAACTCTCCTCATTGGTCTGGGGTAAAACATAAACTACAGGCACCTCTAGCCTTCACTCTGTTCTTTATGTATACAATTTGTAGTTTTAGTTTAAATAAAAACCTGCATTACTTTGATTTTTGGTCACTTTGGGGGGGCACAACAGCAGCATCATTTAGCTGGAGTGTTTAAGGTGACCTGATGAATCAAAGTCCACATGTAATCTCCCTGCTGCTTTGATCTACCAACTCCTGTAGCAAATATCTGCTCCACCAGCCAGACTTGGTTTGAGATATCAGTGTGATGCTGATGAGAGCAGTAAGAGTCAACCAGAACTGTAGATTTGCCAAAACAAGCTGAAAGATGCTAAATGAAGCTCCGTAAAGGCTGATGAGCCAGTTACTGTACAAATATTAGGTACAGCAGATTTAAGCAAACACCCTTAAAAATAAGTCCCACATACACACAGAATAAGGACTTTAAAAGTAATTTAACCTGACGACCACGCAGAGCCTCAAGAGGTTATAATGCAGGTAGTGATCATTTTCACCATTGATTAATCTGCTAATTAGCTTCTTGATTAATCTTGAGTAATCAATTTGTCTGTGAATAAATATTTGCCCTTTAAAAAAAAAAAAGAACTAAAACTCAACATCAAATTTGAAGATTGCTTTTCTGTCAATAGAGTATTACCAACCTAATTTAGAACTAATGAAATAGTCCCAGATAATGGTAAACCTAAAGATGGGTGTAATCCTAGTTAGCATTACGCCTTTGATCAGATGTTGATGCAATAAAATGAAAAAACCCACCAAGGTAAAGAAAAACTTGATTTAAGGGACTTCAATAGTCACGTTTCATCTCTGCCCCTCACATCTCTCTCTCTCTCTGTTGTGTTGAAACACAGGAGAGGATAATCTACACATTTATTTAACCAACACAGACAAGACTCCTCTCCTGCGATAAACACTATCTAACTCAGACTCATGATTAAAAGTTCTCTCAGATGTTTTTCTGGACGACTAAACGGCTCCTCGGCCGGGCGTCAAGCAAGAAGACGACGTGAACGCTGATCAATCGGCACTGTTAGGAACGACACAGAAGCTCAGAGGAGTTACAGAAGATGAGATCACTGTATTGCTTGTATCAAAGATCTCCACTGTGTGTTTAACAGCAGCGATACAGCAAAGCACACGGGGCTGACCCCCTCACAGCAATGAGCATTAATAAACAATGTCAGTTGTTTCCATAATCACATTTTTGACAGGCAATGTATTGAACAAGAGGCAGTGAAATGCAATCACACATCAATGGTCAAAACTAATATATATATTAAGAAAAACTATACACATACACAAAGTTAGATGAGGGTTGGGAGTGTGTTCTCTACATTACTATGAAACCTTAACGAAGCCCTATTTCAGTTGTCTGGTTAGTTATTAAGGAAGACTTTATCCAACTAATGGGTAATCTCCTACAATGTAGATGGAGAGGAGGGGGGGATGGGGGAGGGAGGGGGGCAGGGGGGGGGGGGGGGGTGACTAAAAGTAGGTTTATAGAAACACATCAGAGGGTCATTATTACATAGTTCAGGTTATTTAACATCAGCAAAAACAAACAAAAAGGATTCAAATAAAGAGAGAGGAGTTTTTTTAAAAAGACAAAGTGCAACATCAGGACACAGAGGAAACAAAACAGGAACCACAGCACTGATAGCTTCATTTAAAAAAAAACAAAAAAAAACACACAACACACACAACAACAAAAAGACAGCTCAAACAAGTCAAACCTGACAGATCCATGAGTGAGGAACTGTTTAAATTAACTTAACATACAAAGAGAACCACATCCAGCACTCCAGTACTGTACTTCAGTCAGAAGACCCAAGCTGCAACCTTTATTTCCGTATTACATGAGTTCAATAAAGTGCCAATAGCAGCTGCTCGTGTATTACATTATATTATAAACTTTTTCTTCTCGCAGCCTGAGTGCATACATGATCACACGATTTGGTCCGAGTCTGTCAGCCCCGATTTTTCACAACCTAATTTGATTCCTCCGCCCCCTCCTCCGCCCCCTCCTCCCCTCCTCCCCTCCTCCGCCCCGTCATTCATTTGTGCTACGCTATTCAAGTGCTTCAAATACTTAAATTAAATCAATCTAAGTTCAGTTTTAGCAAAGTTTTTTTTTTCTTGAGGTATGAATTTCCACTATCAAAAAAAAAAAAAGAAAGAAAAAAAAGAAAAAGAAGTCACACCAGATGAGGATCACAGGTTTTGCAGGTTTTTTTGGTTTCAGGTGTGAACGCCTGTCGACAAATAATCGACGGCTATTAACTTAATATATGCAAATGCGATAATTGGATTAAGTGCTATTTGCATATAAATGTCACAGGAGGCATTTAGCTCTGTGGCTTTGGCAAAACCTTTTAGTTTTTTATATTGAAGGAAGAAGAAGAATTGAAATTTTCCAAACTTTTGAAAAATACTCCACTTTGCTCCTCTGCTCTGCTCGATGGTATGAAAAGTGAGTAGAGGCTTTTTTTTTTTTTTAAAGGCAGAGTTCTGTTTAAAAAAATAGTTTGTTCAAGGATAAAATCTACCTGTTTTTTTGGAAATATCAACGGGTAAAATTCAGATAGGAACCCCCCCCCCCCACCCACCCACCCAATCCCCCCACCACTGGTCTTACTGCTCTTTGGTGGTACAGTATAACCAGATTTCAGTGTGTGTGCCTCATCTTTGGAGAAGTAAAGATTCCCGCTTTGATGATTTGGGCTTCAAAAAAAAGGGATAAAACTTGAGTCTTAGTAGCTAAAAAAGTACCTTCACAAAAACATGTATGAGCCAGTGGATGTTATTACCTAACATTCAGCTTCAAAAACTGGGAAGACTGGAGCTTTTTAAACGATGCTGTTACAGTTAAACCAGTCTCTAATGTTGCACTTATGACAGAAGGACCGTGGTTTCTATGACAATGAGACGATCGCCGTTAGCAGCGTTGTAGCAGTGCAGTCTGGGTAATGAAGGCTGTGCAAAATGGCATTCTGAGGTCTCCCTTCATCTCTCTCTACACCTTTCAACAAAGAGGGGGGGTAAGGGAGGGGTGGAGGAAGAGGAGGAGGAGGAGGATGAGGAGGATGAGGAGGAGGGAGGTTGAATGATGTGACTATGAGGATGATGATGAAGGTGGAGAAGGCTGGGAGGGCAGCAGGCTGTGTGTGCGTGACGGTCGCTGAGGTCGAGGCTGCTGGGTGGCGGCCGCTGAGTCGGAGGAGTCCAGACCAGGACTGCCTTCGTTCACCTCGGTGTCCAGCTGGGCCGGACACTCAAAGTGAACGCAGTGGAACACCTGCAGGGAGAGTCGAGACGAACACTGACGTTAAACACCAGAAACCATCAACATATAAATATTCTATAACGATATATGAACACACAGAGTCAGTCAGAAAGTCATGATGTGGTGTTCAGATAGGAGTAAACAGCGTCTTCACCTCATTAGCGGTGTTATGAGTCCCCACGATCCGTATGAAGGAGGCTGGCTGCTTGTCAAACTTCAAGGTCTGCCAAGATCTGAAAGACAAGGATGGAGAAAATATGAAAATGACGACATGATAGACTGACTGCTTATTTTATATATATCCGACACATTTGTAAGTAAGACTCTTTTTACAGAGCTGCAACTACCTTTTACTTTCACCTGCAGATTATTTCTTTCCAATTAAAATCGATAAGATGTTGAAAATGAGTGAAAAATGGTCGACCACTGCAGTAGCATCCTCAAATGTCTAGTTATGTCCACAACTCAAACATGTTCAGTTTACTGTCACAGAAAACTAAAGAAACCAGAAAATATTCATATTTAAGGAGCTTGAATCAGAAAATGTGGACTTTTTGTAAATCCATCATCAAAATAGCTGACAACTACTTTATTAATTGACTAATTGCAGCAGCCCTAATATCTAGGGTAAGATCACATGAGCTGGAAAATGTACTAAATTGATAAAAAAGAAGAATTCAGTCCTATCAACACCAAATGTAGGCAAAAGTAAGCAATATCTGGGAGTAAAATGAGCCTTTTTCCCCATTAACAAAATCATTTTCAGAGGAGGAACCACGTTAAAGTTACTCTGCTGTTTCTAAGTTCGAAACTTTGACAGAAGATCCATTAAAAGATTCACTGAAATTAAACAATCTTGGGTGATTATGAAAAAAAGGAGAACCTTGAGCACAGAATAAAAAGCTGTTTATAAGATGTAATGTACAGTAATGCTGCACAGGCTTTAATCAGGGTTGAATGGAGGTTGAATGGGGGTTGAATGGGGGTTAAAGCAGGAGCCTCACCGACACGCCACCCTGGTGCGGTCGATCACCTTCGTCCACTGCTGCTGATTGCTGGAGACTTCGATGTAGTAACTGTAGGAGCGCTCGTCACAGTCCCACAGCAGCAACCTGAACAGGAAGTGGATTTAAACATGTTAATGGTGCTGAAGATATTAACCCTTTACATACTGTTCATATTCTGACTCATCAGTCATTAATAAATGTTTGATTAATCCTTAATGAAGCTGTGAGAGATCAATCAGAGTGATTATATATGGGAAAAAAAGACATTCACAATCACTATTTTATAGTCCAGTTTATAGAATAGGGAAAAGTCTTGCTAAAAGAAATATGAATGAGGTGTTGTAACAGCTCTCAAATGTAAAAATGGGTTAAATTTGACCCTGAACAGCATTCAGGGTTAAAGAATTTATTTCAATCTAGTTCAACTATTACATCCGTGACGTCACCCATTGGTTTGTGGACTGCTGCTCGGAAGCCAATAGTTTCTAATCTAGGCAGCGCCATCTTGAAAATTTCAGGTGCATGCTGGGAAAAATAAAAACACAGATTCTACTTATATGGGCATGAGGCGGAGCCATGGGCGGAGCGGGGAGGTTGCTATGGTTGCGAGGGCTGGATCTCGAGGACATTGGTCAATCAACCTGTCAATCAGAACGTAGCCACGCCCTAATGCATACCCTGCTTTATCGTCACATATAAAATCAGGGAGGCCAAAATGTCCCAAATGAACATCATACTGCATTGAAGAAGGCTTTAAACTAGCGATTGAGACCATAAACACATTTTGAAAACGTTTACTGAGGTTAGAAATCAAGTGAGAAGTTGGTGAATTCTCCATTGACTTGTATAGAGACGGTCGCCCCCTGGTGGCCTTTTGATAGAATGCAGTTCTAAGTTACTTCCGCGTTGGCTTCATTTCAGAGGACCAGAGCTCCCCGCCTGAGTTTAATAGGGTTAGGGTTAGTTAGAGTTATCTTTAAGGGGTATATGGATGAGGAGGAGCTGTGTTAAAGGGCTGGTTTTATATATATTTTGACATTAGTGAATATTTTGGTTGTAAATACATTGGAGGAGGAGTGAGAAAGAGGTTTATACTCCTGTTCTTCATCAGTTTTTATTCTCATGTTCATGTGGTAGAAAAACAATATAAAGTGTGAATGCTGTTGGTTCTAACCTCAAGGATCCGATGGAGTAGGGCTGAGCCAGCTGAATGACGATGGCTCCGGAGCCCAGCTGATGACAGGTGTAGCCCGAGTCCCAGTCGTAGTTGCGCGTGTCTCCGTTGAGCAAGGCGTTCCTGCTCCGGCTGACTCCCTCGATCACGCTGGCACACGATGCAATGGTCGCCATGTTCTCGTTAGGCACTGCAGACACATCACAAGCTTTGTTTTAACACTTTAAATAATTCATTTGAGGGTTAAATTCCTAAATGACAGATCAGAGACAGAAGATGAATCAAAATGCTGCGTTTCCTGTCTCTTAAATCACTTCAATGACTCTGTTCCTTACCCAGAAGGCCGTTCTCCAGCGTGTACGAGCGGTGGGTGAACATGCATTCGAAGGCGACGAGGTGGAAGACCTTGTTAACCGTGTTGTGAGTTCCCACGATGCGAACGTACCTGAGACACAAAGAGCCGCGTCACATACGAGCGAACCAACAAATCAATACAAGAGTCCAATATTTTCATAAAAGACAAAGGATGGCTTTATAGTCTTTATTCTATTTTTATTTTATTTGTTTAAATGTTTTAAAATCTTACTCTACTTTATTTTATGTTATTTTCATTATTTATTCTATTTTTATTTTATTTGTTTTTTGTCTTTTTAATCTATTTTAAACTAGTTTTAGTCTAACTTGTTCTCTTATGCCCTCTTATTTTTCATTTTCTCGTATTTATTTTACATTTTTATTATAAATTTCTACATTTTTAAAATCCTTATTTTCTCTTGTGTGCACTGATCTCAATTTGTTCTTTGTTTTTATTCCTTTTATTCATGTTGTCACTTGTTCTGTCTTATTATCAGTTTGTCAATCAACTGTGAAGCACTTTGAACTATATTAATAAGCTGTATGAAAGCTGCTATATTAATAAAGACTGATAGATTGATTGAATATTTAAAGGAGAGCAGGAAAACTAGAAAATTACAGTAGAAATCAAATATAGTAGATATCTGAAAATATCAGCTGAACAGACGGATTCAGCAGTTCTGGTCATTTCCAAACATCTGACTGTGTTTCTGTAAACTATGAAAATAACAGTGACAGTAATGATGGTGCTGCAGTATGATGGTAAAACACCAGTACTGCATTCCTTTAGGGAAGGCTCGGCTCATATCTTCTAACATCCGTTTAGATGTTTACACACCGTTATCTCAAAGCAGGCTCGGCCACAGCGCTTTACTCTGAATCTGGAGTGTGTCCAAGTTGATGTTGGTGTGTTTGAACAGGTAAGAACAAGGACGTTTGGGACTGAAATGTTAGAAAATACGCTTCTCTGTCTCCAGCCAGAGGAACAGCAGTGCGGTCTGTAAACACTGAGAATATAATCCACCCTAAGTACAGCCAACAACCTCAAAACACGCTCTAAATTGGTGAGTACACCAGGTTAAAGAAAGTTACGGCACGGAGCAGAGACGAGCTCGGCAGTGATTATAGAGATCGAGTCTGGAGTTGTTTTGACTCGTCCTGATGCCAAAGGTTCCAGTCTGGTACGACGACTGGACACAAAAAAAGATCCTGAGCTGCTTCAGAGTTCAGAGTATCCGTGTTTCTTATTTATGAGTTTGGTTTTCTTTCCCGTGTAAGGGGGAACGCTCAAAAATGCCACAGGGGCTGTCTTCGAAACCGCATACTACATACTACATACTTCTATACTACATACTACATACTTCCATCCTACACACTAAAGGACCAGATAGTAAGCAGACCGTTTACACTGTAGTAAACTACACGATTACCCACAATGCATTTGGTTCCTACCCGAGCTGAAGTCATCAGGCTGAAGCTGATTTCATTTTAGCTCTAACTCTGTAAATAAACCACTTTATCCACATTTCTAACCTTTTTAGGAAGAAAGTAAAGTAGCCCTTTAGATCCACAATGTGACGCTAATTTGTCCAAATAACACCTGTTTAAAGTTTTGTTCCTGAGAATTCGGAGCCGCTCAAGTTAGCCGTAGCGAGTAACGCACTTCCTGTCATTTTCACAAAAATAAAACACCTGTTACCTTTTATTATTAAGGAAACCATAACGATAGAGTTGGTGCTTTTATTTTGAAAACAGGCAGAGAATATACCCTCGCTGTAGCTAACTTGAAACCACTGATTTTTTTTCAGAAGTTGCGTTGCATCTTGGGTAATGTGAGTGTGAGTAGTCAGCTCTTTCCTTCTTTCCTTTCCTCCCTTCCTTCCTCTTTTCCTTCCTTCCTTCCTCTTTTCCTTCCTAAGTCCTTTCCTTCCTTCTTCCTTTTTTCAGAAGTTGCGTTGCATCTTGGGTAATGTGAGTGTGAGTAGTCAGCTCTTTCCTTCTTTCCTTTCCTCCCTTCCTTCCTCTTTTCCTTCCTAACTCCTTTCCTTCCTTCTTCCTTTTTTCAGAAGTAGCGTTGCATCTTGGGTAATGTGAGTGTGAGTAGTCAGCTCTTGATGCATACTCTGCATTTCTGGAGAATCTAGTAAACCATCCAGGAACTTCTCACATACTCTAAATCACTACACAGTTAAACACACTACATACTTCACATGACGTCAGAGTTAGTACGAGTAGTAGGAAAGGATGCTGTTAACAGACTCATAGTCTACGTTTCCACAATGTGCTCGGTGCTAATTCTACTAACTGAAGCCTGAGTTTAGTTTGGGTTTACCTGCAAACTCGCGGTGTGAAGTACAGATTCTGCCAGGAGCGGCAGAGGTACTTGGAGTGGTCCACGACCCGCACCCAGTCCAGCTCGTCCATGGACACCTCGATGTAGTACGAGTACGACCTTAAATAACAAAGAAAGTGAGAATAATGAGGCTCAGAAAACAAAATGAGTTCAATCAGCAGCAATTTTATACGAATATTAACTTCTTTCTTTTTTTTAACTGGCAGGTTTGAAGCTTGTTACAATACAAGATGAATAAAAACCTCGGTGAACCAAAACTAACACAAAATCCTTTACATGAGCCCTCCTGTCACCTTGACAACGCAACATAACACTAATTAATTCTAGTACGTGGTTTGATATTCCTTTAACCCTCCTGTTGTCCTCGAGTCAAGGAAGGAAGGGAGGAAGAAGGAAGGGAGGAAGGGAGGAAGGAAAGAAGAAGGAAGGACGGAAGGGAGGAAGAAGGAAGGAAGGAAAGGATTGAGGGAGGGAGGGAGAGAGGGAAGAAGGGAGGAAGGGAGGGAAGAAGGGAGGAAGAAGGAAGGATGCAAGGGAGGAAGGAAGGAGGGTAGGAAGGAAGGAAGGACAGGAGGGAGGAAGGAAGGGAGGAAAGGAATGAAGGACAGAGGAAAGGAGGGAGGAAGGAAGGAGGGAGGAAGGAAGGAAGGATGGAAGGGAGGAAAGGAAAGAAGGACAGAGAAAAAGAAGGAAGGGAGGAAGGTAAAGGGGAAGAAAGAAAGGAGGGAGGAAGGAAGGAAGGAAGAAAGGGGGATGGAGGAAGGAAAGAAGGAAGGGAGGAAAGAGAGAGGAAGGAAAGAAGGAAGGGAGGAAGGAAGGAACAGTCAAAACAGGCGGGGTCAATT
This sequence comes from Scomber colias, assembly GCA_021039105.1. NCBI lineage: Eukaryota > Metazoa > Chordata > Actinopteri > Scombriformes > Scombridae > Scomber > Scomber colias. The sequence goes on from JAJDFG010000341.1 coordinate 280,753, forward strand.
TGACCCAGGAGGACGACAGGAAGGTTAAAAACACTGTAAAATATACTTAATGTCTCACCGGCTGTCTCTGTCCCACAGCAGGAGGCGGATGTGGTTGATAATGGACGACTGGCCCAGTTTGACCTGGATCCCCGCCCGGCCGTCCTCCTCGATGGGGTGTCTGGAGAAGCCGTGGTCCAGGTCGTAGTTCTGGGTGTCTCCGTCCAGCAGCGCCGACTTCAGCTCTCCTTTCACCACCTGAGCTCCGTGTTTCATGGTGGCGATGTTCTCCTCCGGGACTGAAACCCACGAAGAAGAAGAAGAAGAAGAAGAAGAAGAAGAAAGAGGAGGATACGAAGAAGAAGAAGAAGAAGAAGAAGAAGAAGAAGAAGAAGAAAGAGGAGGATACGAAGAAGAAGAAGAAGAAGAAGAAGAAGAAGAAGAAGAAGAAGAAGAAGAAGAAGAAGAAGAAGAAGAAGAAGAAGAAGAAGAAGAAGACACGGATGTTATGTGCGGATGAATAAAAGAAATGAAATGAAGATAAACTCTATAATAATACACACTCACTGAGCATGCCCCGGTAGTTGAGGTCCATGTTTCGGCTCTCGGAGCGCATCTTGATGGCATCCAGCAGGTCGTCGGGGCTCAGAAGGCCCGACGGTCGCACGGTGTTCAGCATCTCCGTCAGCGTCATGAGCGGCAGCCGAACGGCCGCCATCACCTCCTTGGTTTCTGCTCCTTCCCCGTGCTGCCGGCACCAGCGGCACAAAGCCTGAAAGATCTCCTTCTCACTGGCAGCGAACGAGTCCCGTCTGACCACGGTCAGCAGAGCAGGCTACACACACACACACACACACACACACACACACACACACACACACACACACACACACACACACACACACACACACACACACACACACACACACACACACACACACACACACACACACACACACACAGATATAGTAAATGTGGTGATTACAGCCTCTAAATCATGAGTATTTGTTTGTCTTCCTGCATTTCATATCATTATAAATCTAATATTTTAGGGTTGTTTTGACTGTTGGCCACATATATAAGATTTTTAAGACTTGTGGACCTGAAAATTCAAGATGAGAATTAATCTTTTTACTATTTGCAGGCTAAATAATAATTGATTAATTGAAAGTAGCAGTTACAGACATACGGTTAATGGAACTCGATATTTGCAGATAAGCACATCAGATAAATATCATTATCTGGCCCTGCAAAGTTTGGGTTAGGCCTGTGTCTATGTCATTAGCTGCAGTCAGGTCAACTTCAAGTACCACATGCTCTGTCATAAAACCCTGTTTCAAGCCTGCAGTTAAAGGACAGGGTCACAGCTTTTCAAATGTGTCTTAAAACAACAGTAAAGAGCCCAAATTAAACATTAAACTTGTTTTTCTTGCTGTAGTTATTCCTCATGTTCATACTGACTATTAGACTTTATAATGCTCTTACAATGGAAGGGATGGAGGACTAAATCCACAGTCCTCCTTCTGTGTAAACATGGATTTAAAAAGGTTAAAATATGAAGCTAATATGAAGTCAAATCTTCACCTTTTATGTTTCAACGTTACAGTGTTTTTAGTACCAAAGTCTTTTTTTGTTACTATACTTCCACCACAGCTCAACAGGAAACACTAAGAGGGAATCTGATGCTAAAAAGACTGTAAATGTGTCAGATATCACTTTATATGACTAACTCACACTGCTGAAGCTCAATAGAAGCTGATCATCCACTTCTAAATGACTGTGTGGACTCACTGTGGATTTTATCCTCCATCACTTCACATTGAAAGCACATTTGAAGGAGATCTTTTAATGGTCAGTATGAACAGGAGGAATGATTACAGAGAGGAAAACCTCTTTACCTGACTGCTGTGAGCCGTTCCTTTAATGTCTCACTCTGTTGCTCGGTCTTATAAAAATCACTCACCTGACTCTGTAGCTCAGGTTTATGAGACACAGGAGACACTGAAGAGATCATTTCACAGAGTCAGGATAAATAAAGGGCCCCTAATGCGAGTGTGAGTCAAGTGCAGTATTAAATAAAACCATCATCCTGCCTCTTACCTTGGACAGCATGAGGAAGCCGTCAGAATTCAACACTTCGGGCGCGTGTCTATCCATGTAGGCACAGCAGGCTGCACTCAGCGTGCTCAGGGAGTAGAGACTGGCCACGTCGAAAACCAGGCAGACGTTGTTGGTGTGCAGGATGGTGCGCAGGAACTCGGAGGTGGAGTCTTCCAGCGGTTGGAGGCCATATCGGTGAGCCAAGCCCAGGAAGTCCAGTAGCACCTCTTCCCGGGCTGAGCTCAGGCTGGCCCGGCCCGTGTACAGGTAATGTAGCAGCATGGAGAAAGCTTCAGCCCGCGTCTCCTCTAGAGACACCTCCGCCTGGGGCTGGGACTCTTTCATCCCGCCGTACAAAAGGGCCCTAAAGGAGCCAGAAATAAAATGATTTGAGAGTTTATACATTTTCAGACACTAAACGTTTTCTGATTCATTCTCTCCACAGGAAGTTAGACTGTGCCGACCAGCAGCTGTCTGCAGTCTCACAAACATCTGGCGTAAAAAGGAGCCATTTACACCTGGAACTAACTTGTTTTTCAGATGGCTGATCACAAGCAGGCAGGTCTAAGTACAAGTCCGAATGCACCCAACACATTGAGATCCAATCACTCAGACCGCATTCTTCTAGCAGTGTGAAAGTAATTAGTCCTGGGTCACACTGAAGGATCGCCTACCCAACTGACATCCTCTCTTTCCTCACAGACTAGACGGGAGTTTGCATGAAAAATAACTTCTTTCTACTTGTCAACATTTAACTCTGTTCCCTCTGTCCAGTACAGTTTTTAGTTTTGCTGCGCTGCTCAACATGATGAAGGTCTGGATTCATCTTCCCTCCAGACAGTTTCACTATCTGTGTTTGGGTGTAACTACTGACTCACTTTAGATGTGTAGAAGAACACAGAACATTAATTAACATCAGATCCTGACCGGACGGATCTTGTTAGCATGTCGGGAGATTTAAATAATCAATGAAGTTCAGCTGCTGTGCCTCGTGTGTAAATGTGTGCAGCGTCTCTCAATGGGAAGACACAGCAGCAGGGAGACATCAATGTATATAACTCCATATTAGTAGTTACATATATGTCCAGATGCAGCACTCGACCAAATCAATAGGACAGACATTTGATTGACGGGTCACACGATGCATCCCGGTATATAACAAGTTGAACACAGCTTTACTGGGGGTTACAAACAACAATAAATGTGATCTTTGTTTATTTTCATATAGAGCAGAGCAGTGAGATCTGATTACAAGTCGTCACTTAATGTCATGAGTGATGGTAATGTTTCAAAAGCGTATATCAAGATAGTTTAAGTTATAAGTATATGCAGTATTTCATGTTCTAACAGCGGAGACGCTTAATCTATTAGTTGCCAATTATTAATCGCACTATTTTGATAATTGTTTAGTCATTTTGAAACATTTTATATGAAAATAAGTCATAATTCTCTGCTTACAGCTTCTTAAATGTGAATATTTTACTGGTTTATTTAGTCTTCTATAAGTAAACTGAGTAATTGTTGGGGTTGTGGAGAAAACGAGACATTATAGGATGTCACCTTACATTGTAAGTGCATGATAAAGGGATCCTCTAACAGTCAGTATGAACAGGAGGAATGATTGCAGCAAGAAAACAGCTTTAATGTTCAGTTAAACTCCTGACTGTAGAAAAACTGCGTCCTTTAACTGTTACCTGAAGTAGTGACAGCGAGCTGCCAGGATGACCCGGTGCGCTGGGAAGCGTTTCCCCTCCACGATGAAGGTGACATCGCTGTACTCCTCGCCGGGCACCAGGGCTCCCAGCTGCTCCGACAGCAGGTGGATGTGGTCGATCTCAGACACAGAGGCCAGTGGACGCAGAGGGTGGCTGTTACTCATGGTGGACGGCTGCCAAGGTCACATCTGACACAGGAACAGACAAGACATACCCAGAGTAAACCAGACAGTCATAAAGTTGTAACTGAATGTCCTAAAATGCCTCCTTTAGTTAAGGTGTAAAGTTGATATCAGAGGCTTAGTAACTACTGGTTACTTCTACATAGTTACTGTAGTATCAGCCAAACTAAACAGACAGATTTTGTTAATATGGTATTCTGTCCTTGATTTTTGTGCTTTTTATATCGGTGAGTCAGCTATATAATTAAATGGTTTCATTATTTTGTGTTTTAATTGTGTTTCTTGTTGATATACAACCAGCAGTCTCTACTAGGGATACGCATGGGCCCATTTTTTCAGGGTCGACTAGTCGAATATTTGCTGCATGCCAACATTATCAGGGGCTAAATAGATAATGCGTCAAAAATAACTTTCCACATTCATAACAAACAAGAAGCTTCAACTGCGCAAACTTGTATTAATTTAAATGATAATCAGCCTTAATTTCTTTACACAAACACAATAATTAAAAGAAAAAATGTTAGTTTTACAGACTCCTAAAAATATAACAGTGTGGATTTTTTACACCCAGTCATAAATAACACTGAGTATATCCTTTATAATCATGTTAGCAATGAGAGACGTCACGTTAGTTTTCTCTCTGAGACTTTTGTTCCAGATGTTGTCGGGCTAGCTTGGTGATTAGCGTCAGGTCCGTCTCCCTTAGTAACCGTCTCCCTTAGTAACCGTCTCAGCAGACAGCAGCTTTTTGTCCGTGTGAAACCACGATAGCTCAACTCTGCTCCACATATTTCACTCCCGACAACATTATCCTTTACTTTCTGGAAGGTTTTACACGCTGGACTTTTGTGTGGCTTCGTCTGCTAGCAAGCTAATTTACTACCGAGTCAAAGTAGCTGAGAGCTGCAGTACAAATTCACTCTGTGTCAGACGGTGCTCCCCCTAGTGGCTGAAAGTGAGAATTGCTCTGTAGTATGTTGTATGTAGTTAATGAACCTTACACACTCTTGATTCAAGTTTTTCAATGAAAAAACAAACAAACAAACGACCACAGCACAAAGGTCGACTTTAGATTTCGCTAACAACTATTAGATTAATCGGTTTTAATGAAACATCTCTAATTTTAAGAGGTATTTTATCACAAGTGCAATTTTAAAACTCAAAAGTAGGTCTTGCTCCATGGTATTTTTTCCATGCCATGTTCAACTATATTGTGCTTAATTTTGGATCATTTTATCATCATTAATATTATTATGTGTTATTATCTATTTCAAAATAAGGTGGAGGTGCTTTACGAAAACTTAGACATCCCCCTAGTGGCTGAAAGTGAGAATTGCTCTGTAGTAGTCAATGAACTACCCTATTAAAGATTTTCAATGAAAAAAAAAACCAAACGACCAAAGCACAAAGGTCTACTTTAGACCCCGCAAACGACTATTCGATTATTCAGTCTTAATAACACATCCTTAGTCTGTACACGGGTGTTTTATGTTGAAAACTGACTCCATGCAGTTTCTGACTCCTTGCCCAGTTCGATCTGCTCTGTGCAGCTCAACGCGGCTTTGACTTCGGTTTCTGTCAGAAATAGACTTGGTGGGTATGTATGTTTGTTAGGTGAGTGTGTTGTAGTGGAGAAGAGCAGCTGGTGGGATCACAAGCATACGAAAATTTATTTGAAACATTACATTTTTTTTGTTTGCCTCATGTCTCATCTTATAACACTGGAGTGGGTGAGACTGGTGACCTATACCGCTTATAGTAATAATAATAATAATAATAATAGTAACATTATGTACAAAAGTAAATAAATAATAATGTTGTGGAGTGATAATATGAACCTCCATTCATATAATAAATAAAGACTTTTAGGATCTGTCATTTCTTTCTTTCATTCCTTCCTGTCTTCTCTTCCTTGCTTCCACCTGTCTTTCCTTCCTTTCATCTTTTTAAAGCACCGGCCCACATCAGATCATATTGTTCTGTTTGTGGCCCTTAAATGAAGATGATGTTTGACCCTCCTGCTCTATACAGTCAATAGTCTCAGAGGGGTAAAAGTAGCAGTGACGTTATTCCACCAGTAGGTGGCAGCAGAGCACTGAACAGGCACCTGGTGTAACAGGAAGAAGAAGAAGCAGGGTTCCCACACATTTTTACCAATGAATTTTCAAAACTTTTCCACAACTATTTCATAATATTTTACCCAATTTCCATGACTTTGAATTCAAGTAGTTTAACAAAGGGTCCTTCCCCAGAACATAGATGTAATTTCCTGTATTCTGGAGCCTTTTAACAGGTGTTTTGACACTTTGATTTGCATTTTATAATTACATACAGAGCAAGCGTTTGGCACCAGATCACATATTAGAAGATATTAAAAAGCTAAAAATAGAAACTGATGATTTGTATATTCTTATTAAATGAAACTACTGATTTTTGACATGGTAAAAAAAAAGGGGGGGGGGGGGGGGGTCCAAGTTCATGCAGCCAGTCTTATATCCATTATCTTTGCTAGAGAGAGCGGGTCTTCCCTAATTCAAAACTTTTCCAAAACATTCACCTAAATCCAAACCATTTCAAGGCCTGGAAAACAATTTTTCTAATTTCATAACTTTTCCAGGTATTTCATGACCATGGGAACCCTGAAGAAGTCACATTATTCCACCAATAGGAGTTTAAATTAATCTATTGGGTGTCTAACATGAGGCCCGCCGGCCAGAAACAGCCCACCGAGGGGTCCAGTCCAGCCCACTTTCCTTCCTGTCTTCTTTTCCTTCCATCAATCCAGTCCATCCACCCTTCCTTCCATCTGTCCTTTCTGTCTTTCTTTCGCTCCTTCCTTCCTTCTCTTCCATCTGTCCTTTCTTGCCTTCCCTTCCTTCCTTCCATCCGTCTTTCCTTCCTCCCTTTCAACCTTCCATGTGTCCGTTGTATCTTTCTATCTTTCTTTCTTTCTTTTCTTCCTCCCTTCCATCTTTCCTTCCTTCCGTGTGTCCTTTCTTTCTTGTCTTCTCTTCCTTTCTTCCTTCCTTCTATCTTTTTTAAGGACCAGCCCACATCAGATCATATTGTTCTGTTTATGGCCCTTGAATGAAGATGAGTTTGACCCTCCTGATCTATACAGTCAATAGTCTCAGAGGCTTAAAAAGCAGCAGTGACGTTCTTCCACCAGTAGGAGGCAGCAGAGCACTGAACCGGCGCCTGGTGTAACAGGAAGAAGAAGCTGCTGCTGTCACAAGATAACACGGTCGCTCTTTACACCATAACACCGGCGGCTCACTGCTAATGCTAAATGCTAACTAGAATACAACGAGCAACAACCGGCTTGACTGTAAACGTAGCACTCATCACACTGTCTGCGCTTCACCACAACAGGTTATCGATCCTCTATCAGGTGAAGCTGATCAGCTGAGTTATCGATCAGTCCGGATATTTGACACCTGAACATTATATAGCTTCTGGTTTGTTTACTCTAACGCGTTTCCTACTCACCAAGCAGCTTCCGTCCACTCCGTGTGCCTCGGTAGGAACAAAGAAAAGCGGGGTTTTCTAAAACAATTTAAAAGGCGTCGCTTGTCTTTCCAAATGAGTAGAAAAAATATTCAGCACCAAAGTCACGATTCCTCCAACATCCCGACGGAAGCCGAGCTAGGTCAGCGACAGTCACTTCCGGTTCGAGACGGCTTGTTTTGTTGTTGTTTTTTTTAAAGGTGTAAACCCAATGGTTCAGTATCTCAAGTAATGACTCAGTATCTCAAATAATGACTCAGTATCTCATAATAATGACTTAGTATCTCACAATAATGACTTAGTGTCTAAAATGATGACTTAGTATCGCATAATAATGACTTAGTTGTATCTCAAATTATGACTTAGTATCTCAAAATGATATCTTAGTATCTCATAATAATGACTTAGTATTGCATAATAATGACTTAGTGTCTCAAATTCTGACTTAGTATCGCATAATAATGACTTAGTATCTCAAATTATGACTTAGTATCTCAAAATTATATCTTAGTATCTCATAATAATGACTTAGTATTGCATAATAATGACTTAGTGTCTCAAATTATGACTTAGTATCTCAAAATTATATCTTAGTATCTCATAATAATGACTTAGTATTGCATAATAATGACTTAGTGTCTCAAATTATGACTTAGTATCTCAAAATTATATCTTAGTATCTCAAATTATGACTTAGTATCTCAAAATGATATCTTAGTATCTCATAATAATGACTTAGTATTGCATAATAATGACTTAGTGTCTCAAATTATGACTTAGTATCGCATAATAATGACTTAGTATCTCATAATAATGATTCAGTATCTCAAATGATGACTTAGTATCTCAAAATGATGACTGAGTATCTCAAAATGACCTAGTACCATGTCCTAGTACCTCAAAAATATGACTCGTTTCAACGTGAGTGTTTTTAGTGCCACTTTAAGTCCCTCCTTTTGTTACTATACTTCCACCACAGCTCAACAGGGAAACACTAAGAGGGAATTTGATGCTATAAGATTGTAAATGTGTCAGATATCACTTGATATGACTAACTCAGACTGCTGAAGCTGAGTAGAAGCTTCACATCTACTTTTAAATGACTGTGTGGACACACTGTGGATTTTCTCCTCCATCACTTACATCACTTAAAACTCATTATTTATTCTTTTACTTTATGTGCTTCCTAATTTGCTCCTAACTTTACAAATACAACACAACTTTCAATCATGCCATCATTTATTGATTAATAATATCATATAATATCACATTCCACCTTTTTTCACTTTGCTTTAAACACTTTCACTTTACAAAGACATACATCTTCAAATATGAAACCACTAAACTTAAAAAATATAGCTGTAAAATTTGAATAAAAGCATTTTTAAAAGTATTGAAATTGATTAACTTTGATAAATTATTTAAAACTAATCATTACAAGCAACATGTTTAAAAAATGAAAACAACATTTTAAAGCTTAAACTGTGACACAATGCTACCACATCCATCACTGAGCACAAAAAGGATTTGATAGGTTAATATGCTAATTTACATTTCAAAATACCACCCACATGAACGTTGCATCATTACTTCTCCTTTTTACATCGTGCTTAACTTACTTAACTTACGACACCCCATCTGGAAATATAGCTTTTTATAGCAAAACGTTCTGAAAATAATCACAAAAAGAGGAATCATTTGATGTAAGTCTGGTTGGGTTAGTTGACAGTAGCGTAGAGGTTGCTGGGATCAGTGGAGGCTCCAGCAGAAGAGGAAAAGGAAGCTTTCACAGTGCTGTAGGTCACTGCATCACCTTCATCTTTCCTCGGAACCTGAGAAACAGCACAACATAAATTACACAACGGGATATGGCTGTGTGTGTAATACCCAGTACACACACATTGGCACATGTTGAAAGATTACAGGAAGCATCATGGCACCCTGCCGTGGGAAACACAACAAGAGTACAACGCACTGCAGCAGCATGAGAAGCAAGTGTGTGGAATGCATTTCAGTGTATTAAAACATGCAATGAAGTTGACACATTGTTGACATGAGTATCCTAACCAGTCAGACAGCTTACCCGGGCTTTACTGTTGGTCTTCTCAGTGTAGCTGATGGAGGCGTAGGAAATCCCATCTTCGGGATCAACCTACACAGTGAAGACAACATACTGATGAGTAACATGTAGATTAATGTGGTCTCACTTCTATTTCATTACAGTAAACGCTTCTGTTACTTCTGCAGAAGAGGTCACGTGATGTCGCAAAGCATTCTGGTTTAACAGCCTACTGCTTAGCACTCATCTTCCTTTCTGGTGGAGTCCAGTTGCATCATTTAACTTCTCTTTGCTATTTTTATTGCACACTCTCAAGACTGTGAAAAAACCGCCTCTAGATACTAGAATTGTCATGTGTGATCTCACCGTGTCCTGACTGGTCTCTGGAGCAGGCTGAGTCACTGCAGGGTTTGAGTCCAGTCCCTGCACGAATAAGGTTTAATATAGTGGTGAAAAAAAACCATCTCACAGTTCAGTTAATACAGATGTTGTCAGGACACAATACAAGCAACACCTGTGCAGTCTATATAAAATACATCTTGTGCAGGTTTTAGGTACAGGTAGGGTGATAGATGAACTTTTCGAGTGGATAAACTGAATTTATGAAGCTTATAATGTTCACTTGTTGCTGGATGTGTATTCATTATTCTTGTCTTATTCTCTTTCAGCTATAAAACACAATTAAAGTGAATCATATTTTAAACTCACAATGTTATCATCCATCTGTGCTTTTTTCCCTAAAAAAGAGAAAAGAGAGAGTGAGTTTTGACTTCCGGTGAAAATCAGAAGTCGATCTAAACTTTTTGTTGATGAAAGTTTAATCTGTAAACGTCCTCACACCTTTAGCTCTCTTCCATCTGATGAGTACCACAAAAATGATCAACAGTGCCACTAAAGCCACGGGGACGAGGATGAACAACCACCACATGCCTGAAAAAAGAGTGAAAACATTAAAAAACACTTTGGTAGAGCTTTGTGGAAAACATTTGTGGCATCTACTTATCTCTCTCATACCATTCTACCCTTTGGTAATACATATAGTATACTTTTCTTCTGTCCCTGTGTCCAAAGCCACTTCGAGCTAAAAGTAAATCAAACCCTAACCCTTTTAAAACAATGAAGTGTCTGTCAGCAGTTCATAGAGACATAATAATTCCACAGACAGAGTTTCTACCTTTAAATCCAGTTGAACCATCATGTGTATCAAGCCTCGGTGTGTCCGTATCTGTATTTCTCCTGCTTTCAATCTTTCTATCATTTGTTATCTTTGTTGGTGACTGAGTTGTTGGTGCTTTTCCTTTCTCATCTGGACCTAAACAACATCACAAAGTGTTTCAGTAAGAGCATGCTTCACGTTTATCATCTGCAGCAACCAAAGAATGAACACTGATGAGTGATTTTAAACAGCTCGCTTGCTGCTCACCTTTTTCTGCTGCTGTTGTTTCAGGTTCTCTTGTTGTTGCAGCTTCACCTGAAAGATTAGATTAAAACCAACTACTGTGACTCAATAAGAAAAAAATTACATTGTTCAAAAACTTAACACACATCAAATAAACAAATATAGATTATTATATTTCTTATCAGAATAAAGTGATTTTAAACAGCTCGTCATCTTCTCACCTAGTTTCTTACTTGACAACTGAGGACTGAAGTTATACAGCTGCACTTCTCTATTGTTACCATTTGTGACTTCACACTGCAAATACTTATAATTTGATTCGTAAATAAAATGAGAAGTCAACAACAACGCAGTGACTGAGCAGGTAGAGTGTGATGTCTTTGTGTTTCTGGTATATATGTCCCAGTCTCCTCCGTTATACAGCCACTTCACTGTGTGTCTGCACACATCATATATCGACACAGAGCAGCTTAACGTCACCGTATCAGTGTCCTTACGTTCAGTCACTGGTGAAGATGGAGATATTGTGAGAGAAAGACAACAAGAGTAAAATTAACTTCATCACTGTAATCATAATTATTGTAATGTTTCAGTATATTGTTCTAACAAGACAGTTTGATCTGAAAACATTATGATGTAAATACTCACTGCTGACAACAGACAGAATAACCACAGAGTCTCGAGCTAGTTGTCGTCCTGATCTGTCATTTTGTCTGCAGCTGTATTGACCAGTATCCTCAACTGTGACCTTCTTTATAACCAGAGAACAGTCCGCTGTAACACTCAGTCTGTCTGATTTAGCTTTGGCTCTTTCACTAATCTGTCCCTGGCTAACCAACACTGCTTGTGTGTTTAATGCAGGACTGAAGAGCCAGTTAGTTCTGTCACATTTATCCTGGTCTGCTATCAAATTTTCACAAGGAACAGTAACTTCATCTCCCTCTCTAAAGGTGATGAAGAGGAACTGCCCTTTGGTTACTGCTGTGGAGGAGATGAGAGAGAGAAAGAAGACACATTAAAAGAGGTAAAAAATATAACTAATAATGTCAGTGTGAACATAAATTTAGATTTGAGATAAAACAAACTTTTACAAATGTGCTTCATATTTAGCTTGAAAGACTTCATTAAACTCAACATTCATCTTGCTAGAAAACTACTTGACTGTGTTGACAATAAAGTGATAAAGTAGCATTACAGATGTTAAGAATTCATCTTTCTGTACATGTAACACATCTCTTACCAGTAAACTGAAGCAGCAGTGTCAGAAATAAAAGCATTTTATTCCATCTGAAGTGAATGATCATGATCCCCCGTTTCTCTCCTCTGACTTCTTCTTTCTTCTAAGTCTCTAAACGAGTGTTTCTTGTAGACAAGTGTGGCTTCTACTTCCTGTCATTTGTAAGGTGTCACTTCCTCATAATGACTTTTACCCCTCCTCTCTGTCTTATGGCAGCGGTTGCTTTTCCTTATACAGATGGTGTCCTCTTTTATGTTTCTATGTTGTTTATGGCTGGCATGAAGTTCACTCTGACCTGATGTATCTGGATATAAAATGATTTTTTTTTGTACAGCTGTTGACATTGCAGTTTGTTCTCATTCAGAGGTTTAACTTAACTCACAAGAATAAGGATTGTCCCACTTCTAAGTTTGCTTTAATTACTTTCATATTGGAACATTAAAATAAACTACAGATATATATATGTTACTGCATATAAAACAATAACATGTATTAATTTAAAAAGTTCAAACTAAAACATCTTTAACTACAACACTAACACATTAAAGTGCCTGACAGCAAGTTTATCAACCAACATGTATCATATAATGTATTTTGCTCATTTACACTCCAGGCAGCATCCTTTGCACACAGTGCTACTAGTTAACTTACTACTCCCCCTGCTGGACAAATAAAGCACTTACAACAATAATGAATCCTGAAAATCATCATTAAAACAAACAGTCATGAGAGGAGCTGTAACTATACTGTGGTCTCTTATTTTTTAGGTTAGTTGACAGTAGCGTAGAGGTTGCTATGATCAGTGGAGGCTCCAGTAGAAGAGGAGGAAGCTTTCACAGTGCTGTAGGTCACTGCATCACCTTCATCTTTCCTCGGAACCTGAGAAACAGCACAACATAAATTACACAACGGGATATGGCTGTGTGTGTAATACCCAGTAATACATTGGCACATGTTGAAAGATTACAGGAAGCATCATGGCACCCTGCCGTGGAAAACACAACAACAGTACAATGCACTGCAGCAGCATGAGAAGCAAGTGTGTGGAATGCATTTCAGTGTATTAAAAACATGCAGTGAAGTTGCAGATGAGGTCACGTGATGTCTCAAAGCATTCTGGTTTAACAGCCTACTGCTTAACACTCATCTCCCTTTTTGGTGGAGTCCAGTTGCATCATCTAACTTCTCTTTGCTATGTTTATTGCACACTCTCAAGCCTGTGAAAAAACCGCCTCTAGATACTTATGCAACTCAGAGAAGAACCAGAAGTGTCATGTGTGATCTCACCGTGTCCTGACTGCAGGGTTTGAGTCCAGTCCCTGCACGAATAAGGTTTAATATAGTGGTGAAGAAACAGTTGGTCTTCTTGGTGTAGCTGATGGAGGCGTAGGAAACCCCATCTTCAGCATCAACCTAAACAGTCAAGACAACATACTGATGAGTAACATGTAGATTAATGTGGTCTCACTTCCATTTCATTACAGCAGTGGCGTGCACAGACATTTTGGGGGGCAGGTGCTCAGTGAAAAATAAGGGCTCTTTGTGCAGCATGTGGAACTGCCGGCTGCCTTATTATCTGGTTGACATGGGCCTACACTGCAGCACATTGAAATGTAGCTGTCATGGACTCTGCTTTATCTGTGTCTGTTATATATTCTGGAGATTCATCTTCCTCATCTTCCATGCTAGTAGATGGCCTATTGCAGGACAGCACAGAGCTGCTTCACTGCTGTAGCTGCCTAGAATAGAATAATAATAGTTTTAATACTAGCCTATTTTTTAAGTTTCAATAATAGCCTATTAAGGTAGATACAAGATTACTGCAAGTCTTGTAACATTGAAATAACTTATGGTTGGTACAAAATAATATAATTAGCTAATACAGCTTGATTTAGTACCGCCAAACCACTTTGTGTAGTTAAAATAAAATGTGGACAGCTTTTAAGATATTTCAATAGAATTAGAGGAATAGTTCAACTTTAAAATCTGAGCTTTAAAAGGCCCTAAACAGTTAACATGACTCTGGTCATGACCCTGACCTTTCATCTTCATCTTCCTCTTCCTCCTTGCTGCTGGTGGATGCTTTTATCCAGGAGAGCAGAGAGCTGCTTTCCTGGGCTGCCTCCTGTAGCTCCCTTTCTTTTTCCTTTCTTGCCCTCTCCTTTCTAGGCATTATGCTGCAATTAGTAAATAAAAAGAGACGAAAAGTATGAATAAGACTGCTTGGTGACATTACAAGGCAGGAAGGCTACTTTTTCTGCAGGCAATTGGGAATTGCCTGTTTGTCATTTAGCAAATAAATTACTGCAAATATTAATTATGCAGCCTAATGTAAACCTACACAATACTAAATATTCAGCTTAAGAATACTGATAGATTCACATGCTGTACCAATGCAAACTCTACATTAGACATTAGTTGTGTGGTGGTCATCACGTGATATCTATTATTGATTTGGGCTAGCGTCGCTAGAGCTTGGCAACTGAGGTTTAGGGGGCAAACAATACACTCGACTCGATCCATGTATGTGTTACCTGGCGGGTGGGGCTTGGGAGGAGGTGTGTGGGGGTTGCAGATGTGCACTACTGCTGCAACGCGCCTCCGTTTGTGTCCGCTCTGCGCGTTCACGTTGACAAAGGAAGAGAGCACACGCGTGTGCTAATGTAGAGTTACATTAGCACACGCTTTTAATCGTCGAGCATTTATAGATGATTTATAGATGGGCCACACTGTTAAAAAAACTACAAAAAAAGACCTTTCAAAAGGGCACTTCCGTAGTCCAAAGGGCAAAGGGCAGGTGAAATAGCACCACCTAGTGTCTATCTGTGCACGCCACTGCATTACAGTAAACACTTCTGTTACATTATCACGACTTTCCTTCTTACTTTGCAGTTTAACACATTAAAACCACTGATGTGAGCTGATGCAAAGTTTTAGCAGTTATTTTACTGCTAAAGAAGTAGAAGAAGAAAGAAGTCAGTAGATTTAAGAAAGTCTGTTACAGGTTTCATCATTTCAGACTTGGTTTGGTTGGAGGAGGACTGAGGAGGTGTGAACTGTTAAGACACTAAATTACAGCTGGTTAAATCCTGTTTGACGTCACACATGAACACAGAAGCCAGTTAAACTCCTCCTACCAGAATCTGATGTGGTGCAACTTAAAGTTACTGAGAACAAAATGATGTAGTAATATTTTAGTAGTTCCTTATTCCAGCTAAATATAGTTTCCTAAGAACTAAGACAGAAGTGTTTACACCTACATGTGGTTACAACATCAGCTGAACTGTGAAGGTTTTATCTTCTAATGATGATCAAGTTTTTTTGGGGTCACTCTCTTAATTGATCGTAATATAAACTGAGTAGAGACTTACAGTAGTTCAGGTAGGTACATATGAGTTATATAAGAGTCATATAATTTGAACCAAACTGAATGAATTACAACAACATCAGAAGGAATACAAGAGAAAATGTTTCTTCTAAACTTTATATCAATATTTATTGAAAATTCACATTTTACATTAAAGCCATAATACTGTTTTACAAAATATAGCATATAGTTCAGGTGATTATCAAGACGTTTTTATTTTCACATTATATAATTCTCAGTTAAGGAAAATAGACTCTGTTAAGGCTTAAAGATCATTCAACCAAACATTACAAAGTCTATAAGAATATATTAGACTACAAACAAACATGTTTACAGCAATACTATAAATGAAACTAAATATTTCTTATGTTTGCAAAGAGATAAAATAGACATAGAAACTCAGGCAAAGCTACAACTACAAAAGCAATGAGTCAGATGTTGAAATGGACTCTAAATTGTTAAGCTGGAAGCTAATCTTAAGCTTTTCAACACCTTAAAAAGACTCAAAATGATGTTATGATTCTAGATAATTAACTTTGTGATGGAATCATCTTTAATTACAGTTTGTATTTATTTTAGTTAGGTGATGTTGGTGTGGAAGCTGTTTGTTTTTAGTTGTGGAGTCAGACAGAAGCCTTATTTTCTCTGAGGTTTTCATAGTTCACCGTAACATCGCCATCTTCACCATGATGCATCTGTGAAAAACAGAAAAATAAAATAAAATTGAGATGCTGAGCAGTCCCTTACATTTTATTATATCACCCCAAACTATCAGATTTTTCCTCCCAGCTGACTGTTGTTTTAAAACCTTTTACATTTCTCAGACTCAGCAGACCCTGAACGCAGCATCAGATATTTACCTGACTGGCTGCTGCACCTGAACGCCTCGCTGTTCTGCTTCTTACTGAGTAAGAAACCTGCACAAACACAAACAGTGAGACATTCACAGTCCTGCATTACAGTAACATGGACGTTATTAGTTGATTTTATACATCAACTCACAGTGTGGTCATCAGGTGGTCTCTGGTTCCCTGCTAAACAAATCAGAGGAACATTTCAGCTCTAAACTTACAGTTTGTGTTAATCAGACTGAACAAAGGTTGGTGAACATTTTCTCACCTCCAGCTCTGAAGTGACGAACAGCAACAACAGTGATGAGAACAGCAACAACAGTGATGAGGATGAATTCAACCACACGCATCACCAACATTGTGTAGATCAGAGCAGAACAATCTGTATGAACTGTGGAGTATAGAAGAGTTTTAGAAGAAATGAGCTGAAACTTTTTTCTCGTGAACACAGTCCTATAGAAAAGAATAGGGAAGAAGAAACGTAGCCATCTCACTATTTATGAGCTGAAATTGTGAGATGGCTACGTTTCACACTGTGGACCAACGTAGCTGTGATACGTTTTGCTGTGAGATGGGTTGAGTCAAGAAAGAACAACTAGTAAGTGCCATGAAGCTAAGTTTGAGTCCAGTAGGACGTTGGTACCAACAGACATGAACACAATGAATAGAGAGTTTAGAGGAAGTTTGTTTTGTCTCAGTCCATCAAGCTGTTTGAGTTTCTGTAAGTAAGTGTCAGGAATCTGAATGTGATGTGAGCAGCAGCTGGTCAGCAGTGGAGGGATAGAAACACAGCTGTTTACACATGTTTTGAGGCCAGCAGTGGTTAAATACGTTAAATAAAATGTTGAATACATATAAATGACTTTACTGCTTACCTTCTGATGCTTCTGTTGATCGTGTTTGTTTCAGGGTTTGATGTTGTTGCAACCACACGAGACACATTAAATTAAAACCAACAAGCTTTAAAATAATTGAATAAAAACACATCCTTCTACATTTAAAATACATCAAATAAACAAATGAACAAATAAAGTGATTTTAAACAGCTCGTCATCTTCTCACCTGGTTTCTCTGTTGGTGACTTAGTTGTTGGTGCTTTTCCTTTCCCATCTGGACCTAAACAACATCACAAAGTGTTTCAGTAAGAGCATGTTTCACGTTTAGCATCTGCAGCAACCAAAGAATGAACACTGATGAGTGATTTTAAACAGCTCGCTTGCTGCTCACCTTTTTCTGCTGCTGTTGTTTCAGGTTCTCTTGTTGTTGCAGCTTCACCTGAAAGATTAGATTAAAACCAACTACTGTGACTTAATAAGAAAAAAATTACATTGTTCAAAAACTTAACACACATCAAATAAAAAAATGTAGATTATTATATTTCTTATTAGAATAAAGTGATTTTAAACAGCACATCGTCTTCTCACCTAGTTTCTTACCTGATAACTGAGGACTGAAGTTATACAGCTGCACTTCTCTACTGTTACCATTTGTGACTTCACACTGCAAATACTGATAATTTGATTCGTAAATAAAATGAGGAGTCAACAACAATGCAGTGACTGAGCAGGTAGAGTGTGATGTCTTTGTGTTTCTGGTATTTATGTCAAAGTCTCGTCCTTCATACAGCCACTTCACTGTGTGTCTGCACGAATCATATATCGACACAGAGCAGCTTAACGTCACCTCATCAGCGTCCTTATGTTCAGTCACTGGTGAAGATGGAGATATTGTGAGAGAAAGACAACAAGAGTAAAATTAACTTCATCACTGTAATCATAATTATTGTAATGTTTGAGTATATTGTTCTAACAAGACAGTTTGAGCTGAAAACATTATGATGTAAATACTCACTGCTAACAACAGACAGAAGAACCACAGTCTCTTGTTGTCGTCCTGATCTGTCGAACTGTCTGCAGGTGTAAGGACCAGCATCCTCAACTGTGACCTTCTTTATAACCAGAGAACAGTCCGCTTTAAAACTCAGTCTGTCTGATTTAGCTTTGGCTCTTTCACTAATCTGTCCCTGTCTAACCAACACTGCTTGTGTGTTTAATGAATTACTGAAGAGCCAGGTAGTTCTGTCACATTTATCCTGATCAGCTATCAAATCTTCACAAGGAACAGTAACTTCATCTCCCTCTCTGACAGTGATGAAGAGGACCTGCCCTTTGGTTACTGCTGTGGAAGAGATGAGAGAGAGAAATAAGACAAATTAAAAGAGGAAAAAAATATAACTAATGATGTCAGTGTGAACATAATTTTAGATAAAACAAACTTTTACAAATGTGCCTCATATTTAGCTTGAAAGACTTCATTAAACTCAACATTCATCTTGCTAGAAAACTACTTGGCTGTGTTGACAATAAAGTGATAAAGTAGCATTACAGATGTTAAGAATTCATCTTTCTGTACATGTAACACATCTCTTACCAGTAAACTGAAGCAGCAGCGTCAGAAATAAAAGCATTTTATTCCATCTGAAGTGAACGATCATGATCCCCCGTTTCTCTCCTCTGACTTCTTCTTTCTTCTAAGTCTCTAAACGAGTGTTTCTTGTAGACAAGTGTTGCTTCTACTTCCTGTCATTAGTAAGGTGTCACTTCCTCATTATGACTTTTACTCCTCCTCTCTGTCTTATGGCAGCGGTTGCTATTCCTTATACAGATGGTGTCCTCTTTTATGTTTCTATGTTGTTTATTGCTGGCATGAAGTTCACTCTGACCTGATGTATCTGCAGTTAAAATGATTTTTTTATACAGCTGTTGACATTGCAGTTTGTTCTCATTCAGAGGTTTAACTTAACTCACAAGAATAAGGATTGTCCCACTTCTAATTGTGCTTTAATTACTTTCATATTGGAACATTAAAATAAACTACAGATATATACATGTTTAAAAAATACTGCATATAAAACAATAACATGTAGCCTAATACTTTAAAAATGATATAAAAAAGTAAAAAGTTCAAACTAAAACATCTTTAACTACAACACTAACACATTAAACCAACATGTATCATATAATGTATTTTTCTCATTTACACTCCAGGCAGCATCCTTTACACACAGTGCTACTAGTTAACTTTCTACTCCCCCTGCTGGACAAATAAAGCACTTACAACAATAATGAATCCTGAAAATCATCAGAAAAACAAACAGTCATGAGAGGAGCTGTAACTCTACTGTGGTCTCTTATTTTTTAGGTTAGTTGACAGTAGCGTAGACGTTGCTGGGATCAGTGGAGGCTCCAGCAGAAGAGGAAAAGGAAGCTTTCACAGTGCTGTAGGTCACTGCATCATCATCTTTCCTCGGAACCTGAGAAACAGCACAACATAAATTACACAACGGGATATGGCTGTGTGTGTAATACCCAGTAATACATTGGCACATGTTGAAAGATTACAGGAAGCATCATGGCACCCTGCCGTGGGAAACACAACAACACTACAACGCACTGCAACAGCATGAGAAGCAAGTGTGTGGAATGCATTTCAGTGTATTAAAACATGCAGTAAAGTTGCAGAGGAGGTCATGTGATGTCTCAAAGCATTCTGGTTTAACAGCCTACTGCATAACACTCATCTCCCTTTTTGGTGGAGTCCAGTTGCCTCATCTAACTTCTCTTTGCTGTGTTTATTGGACACTCTCAAGACTGTGAAAAAAACGCCTCTAGATACTTATGCAACTCAGAGAAGAACCAGAAGTGTCATGTGTGATCTCACCGTGTCCTGACTGCAGGGTTTGAGTCCAGTCCCTGCACGAATAAGGTTTAATATAGTGGTGAAGAAACAGTTGGTCTTCTTGGTGTAGTTGATGGAGGCGTAGGAAACCCCATCTTCAGGATCAACCTAAACAGTCAAGACAACATACTGATGAGTAACATGTAGATTAATGTGGTCTCACTTCTATTTCATTACAGCAGTGGCGTGCACAGACATTTTGGGGGGTAGGTGCTCAGTGAAAAACAATTGCTCTTTGTGCGGCATGTGGAACTGCCGGCTGCCTTATTATCTGGTTGACATGGGCCTACACTGCAGCACATTGAAATGTAGCTGTCATGGACTCTGCTTTATCTGTGTCTGTTATATATTCTGGGGATTCATCTCCCTCATCTTCCATGCTAGTAGATGGCCTATTGCAGGACAGCACAGAGCTGCTTCCCTGCTGTAGCTGCCTAGAATAGAATAATAATAGTTTTAATACTAGCCTATTTTTTAAGTTTCAATAATAGCCTATTAAGGTAGATACAAGATTACTGCAAGTCTTGTAACATTGAAATAACTTATGGTTGGTACAAAATGATATAATCAGCTAATACAGCTTGATTTAGTACCGCCAAACCACTTTGTGTAGTTAAAATAAAATGTGGACAGCTTTTAAGATATTTCAATAGAATTAGAGGAACAGTTTAACTTTAAAATCTGAGCTTTAAAAGGCCCTAAACAGTTAACATGACTCTGGTCATGACCCTGACCTTTCATCTTCATCTTCCTCTTCCTCCTTGCTGCTGGTGGATGCTTTTATCCAGGAGAGCAGAGAGCTGCTTCCCTGGGCTGCCTGCTGTAGCTCCCTTTCTTTTTCCTTTCTTACCCTCTCCTTTCTAAGCATTATGCTGCAATTAGTAAATAAAAAGAGACCAAAAGTATGAATAAGACTGCTTGGTGACATTACAAGGCAGGAGGCTACTTTTTCTGCAGGCAATTGGGAATTGCCTGTTTGTCATTTAGCAAATAAATTACTGCAAATATTAATTATGCAGCCTAATGTAAACCTACACAATACTAAATATTCAGCTTAAGTATACTGATAGATTCACATGCTGTACCAATGCAAACTCTACATTAGACATTAGTTGTGTGGTGGTCATCACGTGATATCTATTATTGATTTGGGCTAGCGTCGCTAGAGCTTGGCAACTGAGGCTTAGGGGGCAAACAATACACTCGACTCGATCCATGTATGTGTTACCTGGCGGGTGGGGCTTTGGGAGGAGGTGTGTGGGGGCTGCAGATGTGCACTACTGCTGCAACGCGCCTCCGTTTGTGTCCGCTCTGCGCGTTCACGTTGACAAAGGAAGAGAGCACACGCGTGTGCTAATGTAGAGTTACATTAGCACACGCTTTTAATCGTCGAGCATTATAGATGATTTATAGATGGGCCACACTGTTAAAAAAACTACAAAAAAAGACCTTTCAAAAGGGCACTTCCTTAGTTCAAAGGGCAAAGGGCAGGTGAAATAGCACCACCTAGTGTCTATCTGTGCACGCCACTGCATTACAGTAAACACTGATACATTATCACGACTTTCCTTCTTACTTTGCAGTTTAACACATTAAAACAACTGATGTGAGCAGATGCAAAGTTTTAGCAGTTATTTTACTGCTAAAGAAGTAGAAAAAAAAGAAGTCAGTAAATTTAAGAAAGTCTGTTACAGGTTTCATCATTTCAGACTTGGTTTGGTTGGAGGAGGACTGAGGAAATTTGAACTGTTAAGACACTAAATTACAGCTGGTTAAATCCTGTTTGACGTCACACATGAACACAGAAGTGAGTTAAACTCCTCCTACCAGAATCTGATGTGGTTAATAAAAGTTACTGAGAACAAAATGATGTAGTAATATTTTAGTGGTTCCTTATTCCAGCTAAATATAGTTTCCTAAGAACTAAGACAGAAGTGTTTACACCTACATGTGGTTACAACATCAGCTGAACTGCGGAGGTTTTATCCTCTAATGATGATCAAGTTTTTTTTTGGGTCACTCTCTTAATTGAACGTTAATATAAACTGAGTAGAGACTTACAGTAGTTCAGGCAGGTACATATGAGTTATATAAGAGTCATATAATTTGAACCAAACTGAATGAATTACAACAACATCAGAAGGAATACAAGAGAAAATGTTTCTTCTAAATTTTATATCAATATTTATTGAACATTCACATTTTACAGTAAAGCCATTATACTGTTTTACAAAATATAGCATATAGTTCAGGTGATTATCAAGAAGTTTTTATTTTCACATTATATGATTCTCAGTTAAGGAAAATAGACTCTGTTAAGGCTTAAAGCTCATTCAACCAAACATTACAAAGTCTATAAGAATATATTAGACTACAAACAAACATGTTTACAGCAATACTATAAATGAAACTAAATATTTCTTATGTTTGCAAAGAGATAAAATAAAAATAAGAAACTCAGGCAAAGCTACAACTACAAAAGCAATGAGTCAGATGTTGAAATGGACTCTAAATGTTTAAGCTGAAAGCTAATTTTAAACTTTTCAACACCTAAAAACGACTCAAAATGATTCTAGACAATTAGCTTCGTGATGGAATCATCTTTAATTAAAGTTTGTTTTCATTTTAGTTAGGTGATGTTGGTGTGGAAGCTGTTTGTTTTTAGTTGTGGAGTCAGACAGAAGCCTAATTTTCTCTGAGGTTTTCATAGTTCACCGTAACATTGTCATCTTCACCATGATGCATCTGTGAAAAACAGAAAAATAAAATAAAATTGAGATGCTGAGCAGTCCCTTACATTTTATTTTATCACCCCACACTACCAGATTTTCCTCCCAGCTGACTGTTGAAGTTTTAAAACTGAACACAGGTCACAGTGGACTCAGCAGACCCTGAACGCACCATAAGATATTTACCTGACTGGCTGCTGGACCTGAACGCCTCGCTGTTCCGCTTCTTACTGAGTAAGAAACCTGCACAAACACAAACAGTGAGACATTCACAGTCCTGCATTACAGTAACATGGACGTTATTAGTTGATTTTATACATCAACTCACTGTGTGGTCATCAGGTGGTCTCTGGTTCCCTGCTAAACAAATCAGAGGAACATTTCAGCTCTAAACTTACAGTTTGTGTTAATCAGACTGAACAAAGGTTGGTGAACATTTTCTCACCTCCAGCTCTGAAGTGACGAACAGCAACAGCAGTGATGAGAACAGTAACAACAGTGATGAGGACGAATTCAACCACACGCATCACCAACATTGTGTAGATCAGAAAAGAACAATCTGTATGAACTGTGGAGTATAGAAGAGTTTTAGAAGAAATGAGCTGAAACTTTTTTCTCGTGAACACAGTCCTATAGAAAAGAATAGGGCAGAAAAAACGTAGCCATCTCACTATTTATGAGCTCAAATTGTGAGATGGCTACGTTTTACACTGTGGACCAACGTAGCTGTGAGATGGGTTGAGTCAAGAGAGAACAACTAGTAAGTGCCATGAAGTTAAGTTTGAGTCCAGTAGGACGTTGGTACCAACAGACATAAACACAATGAACAGAGAGTTTAGAGGAAGTTTGTTTTGTTTCAGTCCATCAAGCTGTTTGAGTTTCTGTAAATAAGTGTCAGGAATCTGAATGTGATGTGAGCAGCAGCTGGTCAGCAGTGGAGGGATAGAAACACAGCTGTTGACACATGTTCTGAGGCCAGCAGTGGTTAAATACATTAAATCAAATGTTGAATACATATAAATGACTTTACTGCTTACCTTCTGATGTTTCTGTTGATCGTGTTGTTTCAGGTTTTGATGTTGTTGCAACCACACCTGACAGATTAAATTAAAACCAACAAACTTTAAAATAATTGAATAAAAACACATCCTTCTACATTTAAAATACATCAAATAAACAAATGAACAAATAAAGTGATTTTAAACAGCTCGTCATCTTCTCACCTGGTTTCTCTGTTGGTGACTTAGTTGTTGGTGCTTTTCCTTTCCCATCTGGACCTAAACAACATCACAAAGTCTTTCAGTAAGAGCATGTTTCACGTTTAGCATCTGCAGCAACCAAAGAATGAACACTGATGAGTGATTTTAAACAGCTCGCTTGCTGCTCACCTTTTTCTGCTGCTGTTGTTTCAGGTTCTCTTGTTGTTGCAGCTTCACCTGAAAGATTAGATTAAAACCAACTACTGTGACTCAATAAGAAAAAAATTACATTGTTCAAAAACTTAACACACATCAAATAAAAAAATGTAGATTATTATATTTCTTATTAGAATAAAGTGATTTTAAACAGCACATCGTCTTCTCACCTAGTTTCTTACCTGATAACTGAGGACTGAAGTTATACAGCTGCACTTCTCTACTGTTACCATTTGTGACTTCACACTGCAAATACTGATAATTTGATTCGTAAATAAAATGAGGAGTCAACAACAATG
Organism: Scomber colias; assembly: GCA_021039105.1. Taxonomy (NCBI): domain Eukaryota; kingdom Metazoa; phylum Chordata; class Actinopteri; order Scombriformes; family Scombridae; genus Scomber; species Scomber colias. The sequence goes on from JAJDFG010000341.1 coordinate 305,330, forward strand.
CAGTGACTGAGCAGGTAGAGTGTGATGTCTTTGTGTTTCTGGTATTTATGTCAAAGTCTCGTCCTTCATACAGCCACTTCACTGTGTGTCTGCACGAATCATATATCGACACAGAGCAGCTTAACGTCACCTCATCAGCGTCCTTATGTTCAGTCACTGGTGAAGATGGAGATATTGTGAGAGAAAGACAACAAGAGTAAAATTAACTTCATCACTGTAATCATAATTATTGTAATGTTTGAGTATATTGTTCTAACAAGACAGTTTGATCTGAAAACATTATGATGTAAATACTCACTGCTAACAACAGACAGAAGAACCACAGTCTCTTGTTGTCGTCCTGATCTGTCGAACTGTCTGCAGGTGTAAGGACCAGCATCCTCAACTGTGACCTTCTTTATAACCAGAGAACAGTCCGCTTTAAAACTCAGTCTGTCTGATTTAGCTTTGGCTCTTTCACTAATCTGTCCCTGTCTAACCAACACTGCTTGTGTGTTTAATGAATTACTGAAGAGCCAGGTAGTTCTGTCACATTTATCCTGATCAGCTATCAAATCTTCACAAGGAACAGTAACTTCATCTCCCTCTCTGACAGTGATGAAGAGGACCTGCCCTTTGGTTACTGCTGTGGAGGAGATGAGAGAGAAATAAGACAAATTAAAACTGCAAGCAGTGATGAACGGGCCCTCGCGCCCCCACGCACCGCACCGTACACGCATGTCGGTGCATGCTGCAGTCACACGGCAGACACAGCGGGCACGTAGACGTCTTGGCACCTGGGCTTGTAATGAATATTGTGTGATGGGGCTATGTCACATTGCATGTGTCCACTAGGTGGCGCTAGAGATCACCCACCAATTACATGTCATGTTGCAGTGTATGATGTAGAGAACATATCCTGTAAATTTCATGTAAATCGGATAATGTTTGTCATGTGAGGCTGACTTCCTGTGTCCAGTAGGTGGCGCTGTGTATTTGACACAGTATTGATGCGTAGATGTGTTCAGGGCGGGACCCTCTACATGCATGATGAATTTGGTGTAGATCAGACAATGCCTGTAGGAGTTATAAGGACTTCCTGCCTAATGGCGAAGCATCGAAATTATATATATATATATTTTGATTCAAAATGGCCGACTTCCTGTTGGTGTTAGGGTATGTGTCCAAGAGACTTTTTGCTGCGTCTTGACATGTTGAACATGTGTACCAAGTTTCGTTTCTCTATGTCAATCTGTCACGAGGGGCTCGCTTTTATTGATTTTGTAGGGGGCGCTAGAGAGCCATTTTGCCACGCCCATTTGTGCAAACCATAAAATATCGAAATTTTCGCCGGGTCTGGCTTGCGTGCACACTTTGGTGAGTTTCGGGGCACGTTCAGGGGGGCAAAAAGGGCGTTGTAGCATCACCAAGGTCTTATGTCTCAGCTGAGTTAATTTCAGGTGTAAATACTTAAGATGACAGGAGTAATTAGTGAAAGAATGAAGCAAGTGACTTCCTGTTGCCAGTAGGTGGCGCTATGACTGTCACTAAATATGAGACTGTACATGTGTTCAGAGCAGGACACTGAACAGACCTTCTAGATTTAACCCTTAAACAGACCTTACTAGTTATGTCATTTGCACCTCAAGTAAGGAAGGAATGAAGGAAAGAAGGAAGGAAGGAAAGGACGGAAGAAGGAAGGAAAGGAGGAAGGAAGGGAAGCAAGGGAGGAAGAAGGAAGGAAAGGAAGGAGGGAGGAAGGTAGGAAGGAAAGGAGGGAAGAAGGAAGGAAAGGAGGGAGGAAGGGAAGGAAGGGAGGAAGAAGGAAGGAAAGGAAGGAGGGAGGACGGACGGAAGGTAAGAAGGAAAGGAGGGAAGAAGGAAGGAAAGGAGGGAGGAAGGGAAGGAAGGGAGGAAGAAGGAAGGAAAGGAGGGAGGAAGGAAGGAAGGACAGATAAAGGAAGGAAGAAAGGACAGAAGGAGGGAACATTTACCCTAACAGCTGAACTTAGATCTGAGGAAGGAAGGAAGGAAGGAAGGAAGGAAGGACAGATGAAGAAGGAAGGACAGATGAAGGAAGGAAGGAAGGACAGAGAAGGACCCGGGAGGACAACAGGAAGGTTAAAAGAGTGTGTATCTCCTAGTGCACCGTTGCCTGTTTAAGGTTAAACCAAAGAGTCCAAAGAGTCCGATTACAGTTCAACAGTTCAAAGCCTCCTCCACAACTAAAGTTTGATAGAATAGTTTG